>BGPR01000858.1:250654-281753 GCA_013235015.1 Araneus ventricosus
ATGGTAGATGATATATTCCAAAGAGCAGATGATACCATCGAGTACAATGATGTAATTTACAGTAACGGAGAATTAAATTAGTCGTCCAATTATGTATTATCAACCGTCAGAACTTTTGATTTCCCCTTTCTATATATAACGAAACATTTACATTCGTGAATTTAAAAAAAGTAGCAATTCAAATTCTTCGCGCACGAAGTCGCGGGTAACAGCTAGTTCATAATAAAAATCATACCATGTACTTTCAGAAGCCTTTTGGTGTTTATTAAATAGTTCAAGGAATTTTTCAGCACTCAATTTAAATCTTTGTAGCAGTAAAGCTTTTACATACGCACACTTTTTCGCATCCTCTTCTAGTTCTCTAGCAATAAGATGAACAATATCAGGAGGTAGCAATGAAATAAGTTGAGCCATTTGATTTTCAGCAGCTATATTCATAATTTTAGCTTGGCGCTCAAATAACACCAAAAATGAGATTACGTCATCTTCTTTATGATTAAAACGTGGCACTAAATCGTGCATTTTGAGTTTAGGATGTCGATCAGGTATCTGCATAGATTCAACGGGCAGTTCCCTTGTAGTTCTGGCTTCTAATTCAAGTTCTTGTAATTTAAAAGCTCTCTCTCGTTCACGTTCTTCCTGCGCTTCTTTTTCACGTTCTCTTTCTCGTTCTCACTCTCGTTCTTCTTTGTCACGTTCTCTTTCCCTCTCTTCTTTAATGGAACCAAGTAATTTTCGCGTAAATTCCTCATCATAACTGGGATCTTCCGTAATCAATTTATGCAACTGTTTAACTTTAAATTCTTTTTTTACAGTTAAACCCAATTCTTCTGCCAATACCAGTAAATCCTCTTTCTTACTCCTAGCTAAGTATGCCATGCTGAATAAATTACCTTCTATGGACTGTAAAATATAATTCAATCTAACAGAACGTAATTATATCAATCAATATAGTTATAATAACTAACCTATAACTTCTTTCAGCAATATCTTCTTATTTATTTGAACACATGATCTTTAATTATACTTACTCTTTGCTTTCTCTGTAAGTTTCTTCAATAAACTTAAATAACTCAAAATAACTTAAAGGTAAGTCATATATCAATTATTAATAAAATACAAACATAAATAACTCAAAAAGATATCATAGAATGCACCTTTCAAAATTGAAGATATAAATAATTTAACAGTCAATCTCTTTGTCAAATTCAAAATTCACTTCAACCAATTTTGCCAGTTTGGCAATATATTTAAATTACTCACGTTACGACTATATATCAGCACCCCTGGATGGCGAGCACTACAATTAAACCATTGCCAGTTTGGCAATACACTAGAATTATACACGTCAGTTTGACGCTACACAAGTTATTCACAGGCCTGGTTGGTGAGAAGTATGACAGACTTATGCCAGTTTGGCAATATAATTAAATGGCGCACGTCAGATTGAAGTTACTATCTATCCACACGCCTAGTTGACGAGAATTATAAAAACATAAGTTACCAGTTTGGTAACACAAGAGAGACTTTATTTTAAATGCCGGGATGGCTTGCAAATATCAACTACTGACGGTATAGGCAAAAAAACATGTACTCCAAAATAAATTAATATAAATGACAACAAAACATGATAACTAAATGTTAATTTTCACTTTTCATAAATAGTAATTATAACTTTAAGCCTAACGGTTATGGCGACGAATACTGTGGCTTACCAACTTGCATCAAGATCAAATACATAACATAAATGAAATAATGAAATTCAATAAATATATGATAAAAAGTTCAAAATGTTCACTAAATAGCAGCTTCAATCTCGTTTTCCAGTTCCTTGCTTGGGCACAATTCAATTCTCACAGATATTAGCAATAGAAGAAACAGCTTCTAAAATGGCAGTTGTTTGAAGAAACATCAATATTGAGACATCTCTTCCTCCAGAGAATAACTAACTCCAAAAAGGCACACGGAATTTGTCAGGAAACGAGTAAAACACATGAAGATCTTTAAATCATCAGCAAATTTCTTTTACAAAACTTCAGCAACTCTAATGCCTAAGGAGACCAGCATGATGGAATTTGTAAAATGCTCTCCTCATAACCAAAATGTGTCGGTGGAACCTCCAATTAAAAGCCTGTAGTGTATTGCAGGATGAATTAACAGACTTATTTATGAAAAATCACTTTTATTTTAACATAATTTTCATCAAAAAACCGTTCATTCGCTGGACTATATACATCAGTCGATACATTTCAGTCTAAAACGTTTCAATCTTAAAAACTAACATCTTTCTTTGGGCGTTGCTAAGCAACGCTCGTTAGACAAATATCCTATTGCCACACTACATTTTAGAAAGAAAACTTTGGAAATAACTAAATATTTTTGTAACGAATATCACAACCCGTTAGCGCTTATTTAAAAAATATTAATTAAAAATCATTTATTAAAAAAATCTTAAAATGACAATGAAATAGTGACTGAAGTAAGAAATTTGCGCATTTTAGAAAGGTGGAAAACGACGTATAACCGAAGCTTTGCGTATTATAAACAAAGTGAGAAGAACAGCAGTATACAAGCAAACGTCGTTGACGTGCAAATGAGAAACGTATAAACCGTGCATTTAAGCGTATGCCTTCTTATAAATTTAACTCTGCATGCATTAATAATTTTTTAAAAATATACTTATATCTATACTATTACCTATCACGAAGTCTTTTATTTAATTATGTTTTTATAACTAAATATATTCTACTATATGTTGACATGTAAACAGATATTTTCCTTTCTATGTAGGTAGCATGAGGGATGAGGATGGATTTTTTTGGGTCACTGGCAGGGTAGACGACATGCTCAATGTGTCTGGTCACTTACTGTCCACTACTGCTGTCGAAGCGTCTCTCATGGGTCATAAGAGTGTAGCTGAAACCTCAGTTGTGAGTCATCCTCACCCTGTCAAAGGAGAATGTCTTTATTGTTTCGTCGTGCCCAAAGATGTGAGTACAAAACAAATGTTTTCATTCCAAAAACTGATACACGAGGGCATTCAGGGGACCCACCAGAAATTGATGAAGTCGAAGAGGGATTTTGGCTCACACCGCTTCCAAGAAAGCTTATAATGGTTCGCAACTTTAATCAATTCTTTTTTGTGTTGTGCTCAATATTAACAGGAATTTTCGTAACAATAGCACGAAAAGATTTAAAGGTAAGATATAAAGGTAAATATTAAATTTTTTCGCATGGTTTTTGATTATAACTTTCAGAGTTTTCCTTTGGAATTGCATAAAACTAAGAGAGTACGTAACAATATATTAGAGAATCATTCTCTTAAAATTTCATGTAAATACGTTGAATGCTAAAGGAGATATTAGCAATAATAGTAATTAGTTTTTACTGCACATGCACGAAAGGTTCGTAATTTTTCTTTCACAACTTCAGAACCATATACATAGCGTAACTTATATAAAAATTCCAGTTCCATAAAGCTAAGATTCAGAAAAATATCAGCATTTTGTAAAGCACTGTTTTATTTTAAACGCCTTCTGCTGCCTCCAGATGGCGTTTGCGCACTAATGTTCCTATGCGATTCTGGATGCTTATCGAATGCCTGATTTACCCTTAAAATTTCATCACGTTTATTTATATCACTTTGTAGAATTCATAGCGATGTAATAGCGAAGCAATATATTAAAATTTGAAGTGAATACTTTAAAAAATAAAGGAAATATCAGTATTCGTAGTAAATAAATTTTAACTGCGCATGCGCGAAACATAATGTAATGTTTTTCTATAGTGTCTAGGCCAGATATTTATGACAGCTCTTATAAAATTTCCAGTTAAATACCTTCTAGAATTAGAAAGATGTCGGCATTTTAGCGAAAAGAATTTATGTTGTTCTCTAAGAGAAGCAAAATGATGACTGTTTATCCACAAGTCAATATTTTTTAAACTTGAATCTTCGAACAACAATATTAAATTTTATGAAATTTGAATATCCTGAGTATACATGTGGACTTTTAAATTAAATACATAATTAAAATTGCAATTCGAGGATTAATACTAGGAGATTCAAGTTTAAAAAATATTCATATGTGAAAAAACCTGATCATTTTGTTTCTCTTAGGAAGCAACAGAAATTCTGCTAACTGCAATGTTTCTAAATCTCAATTGCATTTAACTGGAATTTTTATATAATCTACCTTAGATGTCTGGCCTTGAGGTTATGAAAGGAAAATTATGTAATGTTTTGCGCATGAGCAGTCAAGAATTATTTACTACAAATATTAATATTTCCTGAAATATTCAAGGTATTTACTTAAAATTTAAATATATTGCTTTACATTGTCATGAATTCTGTCAGTTTCGTATGATTTTGTTGAAAACTCTGCACGTTGTAAGTTAAAAAATGACGAAATCTTAGGAACTTTAAAAAAATCCTTTATATCTTCTCTATGAAGAGGGGTCAAACGAAATTCCTTTACGTCTTCATCAATTTGTAGACGGTCCCCAAATGCCCTCGTGACAAAATCTACATTCTAAAATGTGATTGCCAACAATTGTACGTCCAAGTCTTTCCACGACTTATTATAAACCATTGTATTCAAATTAACTTCAGATTTCTTGTCTTTTTATAAATCTTGCAATACTTTTGGCCAGTAGTGTAAGAGGATGCCTATGAAGGACAGTCTTCTTTCGTTCATAAAAGTCTGTTCTAAATTTAAAATCGCTTCGTGATTGATAATCGTTCGTTTTAAAAAGTGAGCAAAAATTCTTAATGATATTATGAATTTGGTTTAAATTTTTCGAGGACCGCCCCAAAGCAGCACAGGTGTTGCTACAAAATGGGTCGTTAATATAATTAAACTGAACTAAATAATGCTATTATTAAAACGAGTGTAATGAGACTGAGCATGTCAAAACAGATTCCTTGAAGAAAAAATCGCATGTGACCGACCTTATGTTTACAGTGAAGTGACCTAATAGGCCTACCCGACTCCAAGAAATCACAAAGAGGTTCCACGACATTCGCGATACTTATCCCTTAAGTTTATGTTTCTAGTATTCTGCAATGCTTATGTTTTGAGCTGGGCATTCACAGTCAGACCGCTCAAAGCAAATTCGGTCGCACCGCTCAAAAGTCCGTCGTCAATCAACGCCTCCTATATCTAGGACGCCCTTCTTCCGGAATGTCACGTGACCCAAGGCCAGTCTCCTTCCACCGAAACAAGACCGTTACCGTCAATGATGTAGGTTTTAAAGATCGGCAGTTTTTTTCCGGCTTAATTTCGTTCTAAGATTATTTAGATCATTGTTTAAATTTCCCATGAATGGGTGATATAACATATTTATAAATGTTTTCAATAACTTCAATTTATATAGAAATTAGAGTTATATATTTTTCAAAAGTCAAGTAACTTTTATGATTATCAAAACGGAAAACGATTTTGAAATAGATCTTAATATCTTAAATAATTTAGAAATAAATAAAGATGATAACTTATGCTGTAGTTTATTATTTGTTTTTTTATCTTCTAACCGAATTGATGTTTTAAAATTATAAATAATTATTAAAATGAAACACTGCAAATAAAATTATTCCTATACTTTACTTGAATAACTAATTTTTTTGTAGTAAGGATGTACATACATTTGAAGGCAATGAGAAAGATAATGATTACTTGTTATATTTAACACTAATTAAGATAAAACTAGTAACTTTATTCAGAGAAATTTCTTTTTTTAACATAAAGAAATATTAATTTTTTTAAGATCCTCTATAAGCTTTGTAATCAATATTAAAGAATTAAATTTTTGAGAACCAGACAATATAAAAATAAAAACACAATTTTATTCAAAACTGAGACAAAGTTTGAATTTTTTTTAAATTTTAAAATCCTAATCAGGATAATAAATAAAATATATGTATGTTAACAGTTTGTATTATTAATATTAAAATATTTTTAACAATAAAATGTGGTTATCTTTAAAGAATATTGAGTGTTGTACAATATTATTAACACACATTATTTTAAGCAACATTTTCATTTATATGAATTTTTTTTAAAAATTTAAAAAATACAGCATTAGAATTTTTAAGAAATACAAAATGCGGAAATGCAGTTCGCAAACCTGAAAAAACAAAAGGAATCCAACAGTAAATAACAAGGTTTCAACAATTTAAAAATTTAAAACAAAAATGATAAGACAAAGAAAATTGCAAATTAAGCTAATTACTTATTATTAACATTTTGATTCTATAAAACATACTCAGGAAGAAGAAATCATTAAACACTGTATGTTTATCAACGAGATAAATGATAACAATTTTCTATTAATATAATTTATTACTAAAGCTATTTACTTAAAAATCTACAAGTATTAAAACAAAGCTAGCAAAACTTTGATACTTGCATTTTGCTATCTTCATCAAAACTGTTCACTAGCAGAAAGAATGATAGCTCAGAAAAGAACTTGTGTAATTTTGACTAATCGCAGGCAATTAAAATACATAAATATACATATATTATGATAAATATTTTCAAAGCATATGTCGAAGAGAATGTATTAATGCTAGAAAAATTGATAGTGACTAAATGTGCATACAGCACAATATGTAACACACTTAATAGTGTAATTATCTTATTCATAATATGTACAATTCTACTTATGTCCAAATATGTTAAATGTGTCTTCAAATAATTAATTATTCACGAGGAACATATTTCAATCCCAATAACGATTTGTATAATAGAGATAAACAAATAATTGTTAAAATAATGTTTGAGATTTTTATCTGACTGTTATTGACCTTGAACTATCATTATGATATTCTTAAATTGTAAGTTACTAAGAAAAACATATTACTTTAAAAATAATTAAAAAGTAAATATTGCCATGATAAATTACAGCATTATTAAATAAGATTGTATCATTAATAATTAATTCTATCATTGATTTTGCATGGAAAGCAGTTTTTTTAAGTACCCTAAACATTAAGTTTTTAAGTACAATAATATAAAACATGGATATTGCAAAGACCTTAACTACAAAATAAACAGAATTCGATAATGTAGCAACAAGGGCCATGTATTGAATATTGATGTTTCCTGTGATTTATGCCATAAACGTGAATTTTATTGAAGCATGAACATTAAACCCATAAATACTTCCCAAAGTAGTTGAGTGCAACTAGACATGGAATGGAAAAAAAGATTTTTTAAAAAATTATCTATTATGACAGAAATCGATAATATTTCTAAACAGTAGCCCAATAATTAAAAAAAAATATTGATATCAATGTAAAATCCAGCTCACTTGAACAACTAATCATTTAAAAAATAATATATATTTATATTCTTTCATTACTCAAAAAATAAATGAATATATTGTATTAATTGAAGTTATATGAATTTATTAATTTCATATGACATTCCACTTGCTTATTATAAATTATGAAACAACTTGTATGACCTGCAGATGTAGTGATTACTATTTGGTTATATACATTTATAATCATTTGTTAAGTATCCTTATTCATCATT
This sequence comes from Araneus ventricosus, assembly GCA_013235015.1. NCBI lineage: Eukaryota > Metazoa > Arthropoda > Arachnida > Araneae > Araneidae > Araneus > Araneus ventricosus. Next base: position 258,190 of record BGPR01000858.1, read on the forward strand.
ATAAATAGTTTAATCATATAAATCAATGACTTTTTTCTAACACGATGTTTATTGATTTCTAAGTGTTGACTTTTTATTGACATTCATAAGACTTATTTTAAGACTAAACAAACATGTATTAGAACATTAAAAAACAACTATTACCCTTTGTAACTACGTACAACATAACTTCGTTCAACCGTACTCGTACTCATACTCATCTCGTCCCTTATTTTTAAATCAAATTCAAAGTAGGTCAACATCTGACTGTTGCCACTTATCTGATATCATACACTGTTATAACAATAATTAAATTGAAGTCATGCTTTTGTCAGGCATAAATATTAAATATGCTTACATTGGCCATCCTGACTTTTCAAATGACCTCATTTGAACCACATTTAACTTACATTATAAAAATATCAACACAAAAACAAGAGAAAAATACATTCAGAATAAAATGAAATATAAAATTAAATAGTTATATCTGTCCGACATAAATGCTCCATAACGCAGTGGTTTATGTGCAGTTCGTTTGAGTCTTTGCATCTCAGGTTCATCATCAGAATTCGTACTGGAGTCGCCATTATCTTCATTCCAGCACTTCCAGATTTTAAATGGCTGACATGAGCTATTGTAGAATAAGGATGGCCATTACTAGATTCTAGATGTGAGATTCTGTATGTGTCACTAGGTAGTATTTCTGTAACAACCTTGGATCCTTGGTATAGTGGTTGCGTTTTTGTCGATTCACCTGTCATGTTAGGATTTCTTCTAACTGCCACGATATCTCCTTTACGTAGCGATACTTTACCTGACTTCTTTTTGTCGTAATATGCATTCGTTCTCACTAAAGAATCTCTGCCTTTCTTCAAGTTTTCAACATTTTTATTCTTTTCATGGATTTGAAGAAACAACGAGTGTCGCTCTTCCTTAAAGTTCTTAGAAGTAGTTCTTCCTTGTAGAAGTCGTAGTTCATTCTTTACCATTTTAAGATCATTCAGTAAATTGCCTATCATCTTTTGCTGTGAAAAGTCTTTAATCTGCAAACTTTCACTCTCGAACTGGGCTGTTTCAAGAGGTTTAAGACAGATTCGATTTACTTTTTCATCAATCGGAAAGTTTCTAAATAGTTCATCTTCACGGTATCCAATGTGGACTCCTTTTCCCATTTTTGTATAAGCGATATGAGGAAGATCAAGCCATGTCCGTCCGATGATAAGATCAATTGACTGCGCATCGTCAGGAATAACGTATATACGTATGCTTTCTGCCTTTACATTATCAATCTCAATATCGGCTTTAATTGTTCCAATAGACGTTAATGCAGGCATCTTTTGATTTCCAAAACCGTATATTTTATTAACAGCACGTTCAAGTTTCAGTTTAAGTTTCTGAGTAACTGAAATCTTTAAGAGACAACACGAACTTCCTATATCATTTAAAGCTTACACATTATCACAATTATTAAGTTTCGCTTCCTTCAAAAATGAATAACTCTTTTCTAACTTTTCGCCAACTCGTCTAACAGATGGGCTTTCATCAATTGAATGATTACTTTCCTTGGCGACACAGTTTATAGTTTTAACGCCTGTTTCATTACATTTTCGGCATATTAAAACTGATTTTGGTAACGAACAGTTCCTTGCAATGTGCCCAAAATTAGAACAGTTGAAACATTTTGGCTCACCCCTCTCGTTATGTGTAATACCGTACAGCTTTTTCCTTTCTTTGGTTGTAGAAGCTGAATCATCTTTTAAGGAGTTCTGCTTGTCGTAATGCCATTCTTTACGTGGTTTTTTACACCTGAAAGTTGACCTCAAGGTATCATAGTCATCCAGTTTTTCAACTAAATCATCTGGCGAATTCAGTTTAGACCAGTCATCTATAAAATGATCTTTTACTTCTTGAGACACTTTACGTTTAATCTGATCCGTTATGATAAGGTCGCTCAACTTTTCAAAACTATCTGCTTTAATTCCATTTGCCCACTCATTAAAACAACTTCTTAATTCATAGGCAAAGTTTTTCCAAGTGCTTCCTAAATTTTTATTATGCATAAAAAACTTTTGGCAAAATTTTTCTGGAGTTAACTTATACCCTTTTTATAATATCTTTTTAACTTCGCCATAATCGTTTGCAATCTCATCTGGTTCTCTGGCGATTAACTGCGCAACGTCATACGGCAATAAGCTAAGCAAATGAGTTACCCAAGTGTTTTCTAATATTTCAGCAAGTTTGGCCAGATGTTAAAACATAATTAAACATAAACTTATATCGTTTTCGTCGGAATTAAATTTTTGCATCAAAGGATGAATCTCTAACTTTGGCTTAATTTGTGTATTGTTTACAGTTAAATTGGCGACGGAATTTGAAAATCTACCTTCTGCTCCAAGACGTATTTTTTGCAGCTAAAATTCCATTTCGTCCTTTCGCTTCCGTGCTTCGTATGCTTCCTTTCGCTTCCGTTCCTCGTATTTTTGTTCTTGTCTTATCCTACGTTCCTCCATTTGATTTCTTCTTGGCGTCTTCGTTCTGCAATTTGGATTTCTTCTTGGCGTTTCTGTTCTGCAATCTGAATTTCTTCTTTTCTAAATTTATTTTCTTCTCTTTCGTTTCTTTCATTTATTATCGTATTTAACCATTCCTTGGCGCATGCTTCATCGTACTCTTTGCTCGCCAAAATCATCTCTTTCAAATCTCTCAATTTATGGATGTCATCTACCGTTTCTCCAAGTTCCTCAGTCAATATCTTTAAGTCGGATTTCCTTGCTCCAACGAAAATAGATATTTTCGCACTTTACTACACTTTTATTTACAAATAACGACAATTTCTTACAATTTCTTAACGTATTTTGAGATTCAATTTCCTTCCGTCTTACTTAACTGTCGATGAGATTTTCAGACACAGGTTTTTAATTTATCCCACTTCTGATTTCTGATGGCTTTTTGATTGACATTCATAAGACTGCTTTTAAGACTAAACAAACATTTATTAGAACTTTAAAACACAACTATTACACTTCGTAACTGCGTACAACGTAACTTCGTTCAACCGTACTCGTACTCATCTCGTCTCTTATTTTAAAATCGAATTCAAAGTAGGTCAACATCTGACTGCTGCCACTCATCTGATATCATACACTGTTATAACAATAATTAAGTTGAAGTCATGCTTTTGTCAGGTACAAATATTAAATATGCTTACATAAGTTATCCACTAGGAACACTTGAAATATTGTAAAATTTAAATGTCACAGACATTCAAAGAATGTTAAAAACAATCACATAATTTAAAATAGGACTTTAAAAAAGTTTATAGTCTCCAAATTTCATTTTCAGATATTAACTACTAAAGAGAAATCGTTTTAAACATTAACAGAAGAATTGATTTCTTAGCCTCTTGCGATTAATTAATCAAAACAATAAAAAAATGAAACTAAATACACTTTAATAACAATAAAAATGTACTTACTCTAGAGCTTGTTGTAGGCTTGAAGTTTTCGCTCATGACTCTAGTCTCCCAGATTCTACTAAGTTTTGGGTCTTTCGGGAATTTGAAAATTGAAACTTTTTGTCCAAATGTATAATTCCCTTTGCAACCGAAAACTGCTTAAATACCATTCTGTATCTGATTAAGTAAAATAAAATGAATCTAAGCACACAGAACATCAAACGCTGCAATCGCAGAATACAGAATAGCCAACTCACTGTTTGGCCTTCTTTGGGGTCACGTGACTACTTCTTCTGAACTGGTTGAACGGCTTTCTAGATATAGGAGGCGTTGCGTCAATGCGAAAATCCTATGAGAATGGGCGTGGTGCGATCGAAAGTGCAGAGTTTCATCTTCGTTTGTTATCCATTTTGAGTGTTGGGTCATAAATCTGAAATGCAAACGTGGGGAGGGGAGCGAGGCTCTCTCAGATATGCGAAAGCCACAAAATGTGGACCCAGGAGAGAGGGAGTTAGGGTCTTTGGCGAAAGCGAGAAAGCCCTAGGGGATTGGAGTGATCGGTAGTGGGGTTTATATGTAGCCTCACGTGATCTCCGTGAATTAACCCCCAAATTGGTGGAATGAAAACCGGAAAGTGTAGATTGCTACCACGCTATTTGCGTGTAGCGTTCTGACCGTGAATGTCCAGCTTCTTGTGTCATAGGGGCGCTATACTAGCCCAATAAATATTTACCCAACAAGGCAAACCATTCGTTGTCTTTCTAAATTTTCAAATTTAATTCAGAAAGAAACTTAACTTATTCTGAATATGTGTTTATTTAATAAAAAAGATAATCCCATTTTTGTTATTTAGATGGAGGAAACGGGACATAACATTTGGCCTTAAATGTGTTACTAATATGACTGAAAGCTAACATCCTGTGGTTTGAAATGAGAGTTTAGGAGAAAACTTTAAAAGTGAATTATAGAATGCATGAAGAAAATTCTCACATCCTAATGATACATATTATATTTACTGTTTGAAATATGGTTTTAGGGGGGAAATTAGTCTCGTTGAAGAAAACTATAAAACATGCAAAATAATGTTGCAACGAGGTCTTGTGTTCTATTTCAATATTTTTAGGAATTTCTTTAAAAAAATGATTTGATCTTAATTGTGGAAATTTGAATGTTTTATAGAACAAATAGCTTTAAAAGTCAATTAATTAGTTATTCTTCAAACTTTAATACAGCATAAACAGTGTTTATATCTCTAATAATATCAAGAGCGATTTACTGCGTACACAGATGACTAAATGTTGTTTTATCGAAAAATAGCATCCTCGGTGATTAGCTGGTATTTTTAATGCTATTTTCTAGTTTAAAAGAATTATTTTACCCAAAGTTTTCAGACATTCACTCAGCGAAAATTTTATATCAATACCGGCTATAATTGAGTGGGAGTATAAAGTTGTCTGTAAAAATCAAATTTTTCACTTCCTCTATTTTTTTTAGGGATGTGAATTTGATGAACGCATTGCTCAAGAATTAACGCAAAAAGGTGAGCATCTCTCCTTACGAGGAAACTAAATGAAGCAATACTGTATGTAATCTATATTTATAATATAGCATTTCTTATCAGTTTTACTATGAAAATTCTTTCTCTATATAAATTATAGAATACTCGTTTGAAAATAATCTGTAGTAGGTGTCCGTAATTCGTAATCCGTAATTCAAATGAATATCGGTGGTTTCAGTTGTTCAAAATCAAGTATAACTTTTCGTTAAAAAATATTTTAGTATAAAGTTCTTAATTTTTTACAAAAATAGTTACATTTTATTTATTGTATATTTTCCAAAAATTCCGACAAATTTTATGCCCTATATGCATGTATCTATCAAATTTCCCTTTTCCATTTTAAATTGCATAAACAAATTTGTTTCTAGTTTAACATAGCATAGAGATTTGGCATTACTATCTAACCCTTCTGTTTTTATTTGTTTTAGGACTTAAATTCTAAATATTAATCCCGATCCAGTATCTATTTTTAAAGCTTTTCTTTTGACCTCTCACAACTGTTCCTAATCCGCTATAGTCAGGTGGCAGAATCGCAATTTAGGTGCTGGAGGGTCAAGGGTTCGATACGCGTATTTCCCCAAGGACCAGTGGAGTAAGAAGGCCTGATTCATATTAATCACGTTGGAAGTCAAACGTGTTGATGTGGTACAGAAGTTTTGAGAAGGTGTGCTATACGGGCTACGGTTAAAAATTACGAGGTCATTCCAATATATCCCTCGAAAAGCTTAATCTAACAATACAAAACTCACCATGCTTCCTACAAACTGTTTATTCTAACAAAAATAACATCAATGACCTAACCGATACGAAAAACAAGAGTCTTATTTTAAAAACTACTAGCTGTATGGTCCGGCGTTGCACGGGCTATCTCGAATAAAAGGATATTCCCGGGCGGAGAGAAGTCTGCCATTCACACTTAAGTTGTAGAAAATCATCAGTTTCAGTATGATCTTAGAAGGGGACTTCTGTGAGGAAGAGGATCTTCAATTGACCCTCAAAAGGCCTAAAATTAATTTACATCGCTATTTTTTTACTAATTTTTATTTTTAAGTATGAATTTTACTTGAAAACAAACAAATCCCACACACCCTTGGCCTCCAACAACAGCAGCAGATCATCTAATTCCCAGAACTGAAATTATCCAGCATCACCAACGTACCATTACCGGGGATTAAATTACCTGCATCATTACAAACAAACAAATTTCACATTTTGTTTTGTTTTATTAAAATTTAAATTTATTTGCAAATAAACGAATTTTGAATACAATTTGAGTTCAATTGATATTTCTTGTTTCATACTTGTCTTTTACTTTTATTTGAGTTTCATTCGATATCCCAGGCTTCATGATCGTTTTCCCTGAATATTTTTCTTTAAATCTAAATTTTACTTAACAGAGAATAAGTTTAAAATGTATTTGGATTATTTTTTTAAAAGTTTGAGTTTAATTTCAAATAAATTAATTTTGAATTTTATTTGAGTTTCCTTGATATTTCTAGCTTCTAATTATTTTTTCCTTGATTTTGTTCTGTTGTAAACGAATAACTTTAAAATTCTATTTTATTTGCTCAATAGATGGCGGAACCTAAATGACCGATATTCATGATTTACCAGAAAATGATTTTCTGATTTTTTTTTCGTTTTCTATAATTCCAAAACACCAAGTTTGCTAAATAAGGAAAAAAAACCTTTTTATACAGATTAAAACCAGGTATCGTTAAATAAATTAACAAAACTCCGGAGTTAAAATTGTCAATAAACAAAAAAAAAATGCAAGAACGTTGGATGACAAAGCTGTCGATAGGTGGCATCACGGGGGAATCAATCAATATGAAGTTTTTAATTAATATCTTTTTAACTAATTACAATTTCGGAATGGATTCCTTGGATTATTTTCCATCTTTTGGTACTTACGGCTAGTTTGAGGATTCAGGGTATCGTGAGAAGATAGAAGGACATACATACATACGTTTGTTGATGTTCAACTTTTAATATATAAGATTTTCCCTTTTTCCAGTAGTAAAAAAAAGTCATTGTCCTTTCTATATGAAACATTTTATCGCAGCCCAAAAATCAAAATAAATGAAGTGGAAAATAAAGATTTTCATTCTGATTTGCTGAAAAACTAATTTTAAAAATTTAATTTAAATTTATAAATTAAATTAAAAAATAATTGATTTAGCAAATCTGAATTAAAATTTTTTTATATCCAGAAGAATTTCCCGACTTGTCTTGTTTACAAATATTCGAGAATTTTAAGTTCTGTGACAAATTTCTCAGTCCCCATATCATTTTGTTCGATCTCTACTAGAGATGCCACTCACCAGTTGCGGCTGGTGTATAGGTACTGCAGCACCCCCAACATTTTTCGTTCTGTAAATTTAATATTAATTTATTTTATTTTGCATTTAATATTTAAATCTACAAAAAATCTAACTCAATTATTCTTTAGAGTTATCCATACTAAAGTGAACAGAAGAAAAAACTGAGGCCGAAAGCTAAGTGCCGTATTCGATTTTTTTTCACTGTCCGAAGAATATGCGCTGAGGAAACGCTAACCACGCAATATAACTGGAATTTCTTGTAGTACCGATTCTGCTCTGCACTCAAAATTTGATTTTTCAAAATTTCGTGCACCTAAAATTTGAAAATAAGTAAGGAAATGAAGGATAATCAATGTTTAAAAAGTTCATTGAAAATGATTTTTTCAAAGCAGTTAAATTTGAATTGCATTTCTTGTAATTCGAGTGATTTTTTTCGATAAATTTTAATTACAAATGTTGATGAATCTGAAAGAGGTTTTAAAATTTTCGTGGCATACAATAACTATATATATAAAAGAGAAAGTCACTCACTAACTTATCAACGAGTATCCCAAACTACTTGGACTAGAAACTCTGAATTTGGCAGGGGGTTGTTTCTTGGATAGTAGGTGCTCACTAAGAAGGATTTTTTGAATTTTTAATTAATTAAATAGAATACCTTAAACTTTAACTTCGAAGAATATTACCGCACAAAAACCATTTTGACATCATCTTAAATTTCAAAAAATTAGCTTTTTTATGATACTAATTCATTTGCATGCCATATTCTGTTTAAATTTAATTAATTTTTGAAAATGTTTTCAAACACAATTTCTAACAAAACTATTATTGTTCTCACCTTCACGAATGTTTTTCTATTCTTCGTTTACGTATTCTTTATAATTCGTTTGTATTTAATTTATATCTGTGTTCGACATACTGATTAACTGATATAATTTCGAACATTTTTGTAAATTCTGGTTTTCAAAATCCTCCTGGCCTAGACTTTGAACGTTGGATATTCTAACTTAATCTACTAACTAAGTTAACAAAATCTGCTTATTGATATTGTGGAGAAAGTTTTATGATTATCGGATTACAGATGCCTTGTAGAATAATCAAAATACGTGCTGAGCCTCTTCTCCTCCTTGTTCTATCTGGCTTACGGTGACGTTTCAATTATGGCTAAATTCTGTTGGTGAGTCACGAGTCCAACAATTGTTATAAGGTTCAAGTGCTTTACTCAGCAATGGTCTGGTGCTCCTACAGTACCAACCGTCAGAAACTTGAATTTTTTTATAAATTAAAAAACTATGCTTACATATTTATTATAACTAGCCGCCCTCCTTCGCGGCCAGCACCCACTTTGCTTAGCACTGTCCCTGCCACCTTGCTGCTTCGACGTTCTCAGTCACTAATTTTTTCAGTTTTAAATACTGCATGAAGATCAGTGAAACAAATCATAAAACCATAGTCGATTTCATATTCTTGTAGACAACAGATTCTTTTAACATTGTGAAATCTTTCATCTAGTTGTAATGTTTTGTATAACTTTTTTACGAATTTCGGCATGAAAATCTTCAGATCAATAAAAACAGAATGATATCGCCCTAAATAAATAGTTTCCATCATCTCTAATTGATATTTTACAATACGTTTGACACTCCATCTCAAAATTAAAACATTCATTCCAAAAATAACTTCAATTTCTCATTTAACAACACTGCATTCCAAAAACATATTGAACAACAACAAATTTTCCTGTTCTCAATCTAATAAAAATAAATTTAGAAAATAAACGAAATCGTTTGCTATTTATTTTGAATTAAATAATTTTAACTGAAAAAAGATAATATTTATAGGTATGTCTTTACAAAATCGTCTGCTATTAAAACTAATTTAAATTGCAACGAGATGCAATAGAATTGTATACAGATGAAAAATATTATTTAAAACTTGCGAAAGTAAGGCAGAGCATTCTGAATGGTTAGTTATTTTAAAGGAGTGACGTAATATACTGGCGAAATAAATCCAGTACTTTGAGGCTCATGAACTCCGTACTATTTTCCAAATAACTCTTCGTTATTTCCGGTAATATATTTCGTTTATTTTACAATATCTCTCAAAAATTAGGGTGCCGGGGGCAGACAACCCTTGATGATATATCTAGACGTATTAATCTTGAATATGAAATAAAAATTGTTGAAATCTGTCCGGTAGTTGTGGCTTGCAAACTGTCTGAATGTTTTTTCCATTGGGAGAATATACGGGGAAGAAAAGGTTTATCGATTTAGTTAGAAAATGGAGGGTGTTGGGTAATGTGCGACCCTTGATGACATATCTAGAAGTCATAATCTTTCAAATGAAACTAAAATTGTCGAAATCGGTCGAGTGGTTGAGGCTGACGGACTCGGTGCAAGTTTCTACCAAATTATTAAACCTACCAAGTCGAAATTCCCCAACCCCAACCACCAGACAGATCTCGACAATTTTTTTTTATTGAAAGGTTATAACGTCTAGATATGTCATTAAGAGTCTCCTACCGCCTAACAACCCCCATTTGCGAACAAAATCAAAAAATAATATAGAGAATGAATGGTGGAGAAATGTTTTTCGATTTCGTTCGAAAATGGGAGTGGTGGGGGACAGGCGACCCTTGATGACAAATCTGGACGTCACAACCTTTGAAATGAAAAAAAAATTCGAAATCAGTCGAATGGTTGAGGCTGGCGGACTCGGTGAAGGTTTTTTCACCAAATTATTTTAAATATATAGATATCTATATATTTATAAGAGAAAGTTTAGTACAATTCACGATATAAGTATCGCCTACGTACGCGCGACTGCTGGAAGGTTAAATAAAAGAAACAAAAAATATTATTAACAGAGAACTGATGAGGGTGAGTTGCGTTTCGAAAGTTATTCTTATCTATAATTTGAGAAATAATATGATAAATAATTTTTAAAATATTTAAAAATAGATTTGCTGTCTTTGTATATATTTCGATTATCAAGAAAATATATGCCACTTGAAAGAAACAAACAATAAAAGCGGGTGTGTCGGTGAGGGGACGTACGAAAGAAGTGACGCTTCTTACGCTTTTATACATAGCTAAATATATAATGGTAAAATGACACACTCTCTGTTCTCTTTCTTTCACATCCCTCCTCCAAATGAAACAAAACATTTGAAAATTATATAATTATTTATTTATAATAATGATAATAAGTACAAATATATATAAACTCGTTATTTATTTATAATTTATGTCTAAAACAGATAAAAAATATACGGCATAAAAGCAGTTATTGAAAAAAACATTTATTTACATTTTTATTAACCTGTATATTGAAAAACAATCTTATCTAACCCTAACATTCTATCATGGAAACAATTAGTTTGCGATGAATGAAATAGGATAAAAATTTCTGCGATTCTATTTCGTTAATACATCTGGAAAAAAAACTGTATCAATGGTCGTGTGAAACTTTGTCCTCGATACTGTCGGATTACTGTTCATAGTTAAATTAAATTCATGAAAAAGAAATTTTACAAGTATATTTGATTTTTTGACATTGAAAACACCAGCCAAAATAAATGGCATTTCATGGTAATTGCGACCAATCCATCGAGCTACTAATCTTAGGAGAACCAGGAAATTCCAACAGTACTCTGCAAACGTTGTTTCCTTCATTGAATTCTACATATACCAACTTCCCAAACTCACCATGCGGTAAACCATCAGAAACGTCAATATTTGTTGTAATTATGTAACATTTCTCTTTAACAAAAGTGCGCAGTCTATTCTCTAACAGAGCGGATGAGGCATTCCGCGACAACACGTTTATAATGCAGCCTATGAAAGTATAGGTATACGTAGCCGCATTGATGCGCCTGCGAGGGTATGACGTCCTTCCGTCTCATGATGTGGCCGTATTCATGCGCCTGCACTGGTATGACGTACTTCTGTCTCATGACGCTCACCTTTTTAATGCTGACTCCCCATCCCGAAGCCTGCGATTAGGAGCTTCGCTTCAAAAACAACAGACATTGTAACTGTTGGGATTCTGATGTAAAACCTCAAACTCAACTCCAGAAACTGAATCATCATATATCATGCACATAGTTTACAGAAATAATAATTTACACGTTCACTGCCATTACTCGCGCCTGTGCGCGATTGAGAGCTTCGGACTTTCTATCCAATTTCGTAACTCCTCTTATACTATATCTTAACTGTAGTAGAGAAGGAGTCATCTTATTAGATAGTAGGTGTGAATCACAGACGTCAGTCAAACGGCATGAGGATATTCTGACTGCGGAAATCTAGCTCTAAATAGTAAAACACAAACTCATATTGTCACATCTCAGACGATGTTCTTACAGTAAAAAAAATTAATAAATAAAATAAAATGCAAGATTTACAAGATACAACTTATAAAATTACACGCCGTTTGCGCACTTCGTTCACTTATGCTAGCTCTGTCAGTTCGTTACTGTAATATTTTTACCTGGATCCCTGCTTTGACTTTCTAAAATTTCTAAAAGCATGGAATGCACGGAACAATAATCGCTGTAATTGTTCTCACGAGCACGAATTTCTTTTTTTCCTTTCTATTTTTTACGAATACTTTCTAATTGTAATGGAGAATGGTGATTTAAATCATTATTTTTTCATACTCAATGATTAATTTTGTATTATGTTTAATATTAAAAAGATTTAGTTTTAAGAGTTACAATGTTTTTTCCAAAATTTTATGAGATTTGAAAACAACGAAGGTTTGGCGCAATATGGCCAAATTGGCCCTTGGGCCACGAAACCATTCCCTGGCGTGGTCCCTATTTGGGGATCATTAATGTACCTCCCCAATTTTGCTTATTTTTAAAGTTATATGTTCAAATAATAGTCTTCTCTTTATTTATGGTTAAACTTATAGGTGTGATTTAAATATAGGCATATATATTTATTTATCTCATTTCTAAATTTGCTTGTAAATGACGTTTTCTCACATTTATCTATTTGCTAAGTGAATTTCTAATAATCAATATTGAAATGAATTATTTTTTATTATACAGGTTATGTGTATATGTGTTCTGAAAAGCTTAATATCAAAATTGAGCAAATTGTTTACTTCATAGCTTTACCACTTGCAGAAAACAATGATCCCCATTCGGGGCTCACGGTTGCTGTAACGCAAAATGGTTCACTATTTACGCTACAAATAGGAATTTCGTTTCCTCTGGCGGAATACCTTTTAGGGACGTTCCTAAAAAGATTATTTTTCCAAAACATATATAATGGAGATGGGGGGAAGAGGATGAACGAAGGTTTGGCGCAATATGGCGAAATCGGCCCTTACACCTAATCAAAGAGACACACATTCTTAAGAAATTATTAATAACGTTTGAAAAAATTAGTTTTCTGCAGTTTAAAAGAATGTTCGGGGCAATTCGGTGAAAATGCGAGATTCTAAAAATCTTACTTCCAACATATTTTCTCATTTTAATTAAAAATAAAAGGGTAGACAATTTTGGGTTGGATATCCGCCAAGTGCATATCTATATATATATCAGAATGAAACATCAAAATGTTTGATTAAATTTTATGTCTTTTTTAAAAATATTAATAACTTATAGGGGAAATTAGCTTCGGGCTGTTTTGAAAAGTCGATTGGTTTAATTCATATTTCCATTTAAATTAAACGTTTCAGAAGATAAAAGAATTTTGTTTGTAAAATATTTCCGAATAAAAACTAAGAAAGTAAACATTGTATGTTTAAAAAAACTGATGGTTCAATGCATAAAAAATTGTACAGCTCATGAAATTAGTTCCTTGTCATTTGAATCATAATTTTTTAAACATTAATATATCCTACTGATTCTTGACTCGTATTGATTAATTTTGTATTGAAAGAAAAGTTCTGAGAATTCGTAATATTGTTTTTCAGATTAAAAAAACAATTTTATTTATCGTGATTTCTTTTCTATGCAGTTGAACACCAGATAGGATCGTTTGCCAGGCCGGAATACTTCCACCTTGCCTCAGCTCTGCCGAAAACAAGATCAGGAAAAACAGTTCGTCGCATTTTGAAGAAAATAGCTGCAAACGATAGAGATATCGGCGACATGAGCACTCTAATCGATGAAGCTGTAGTTTACGACTTGTTCAATTCTAAAAAATATTTAAATCGCAAAGTTCCTCTTCGTGTTGAAAAAGCTTAGACTTTTTTTAAACTTTCGTTATTTTTGTTTTAATTATAATTTGTTCCTCTATTCTTGTTCTCGTTCAGAAGACTTTTTAATTGTCTATAATGAAAAGTTCGGAATTCCGTGCCATTGGTAATCAAATGCATCCACAGAATTTCGAAACAATAAACGTTTGCAACTATATGCGTTATTTCATACAAAAAATGTGATTAATTACTTCATACTTTATTAAAAATTCAATGCCTGCTTTTTTATTTTATTGATTGATTAATTCTTTTATAGCGTCATATTTCTTTATCCACTTTTCTCAGACATGAAAGTGGGATATTTTTCTTTCAAGATTGCTTGATTAACTTTATTCAGAAGGAAAAATCATGTATATAGGCTGTCCCAGAATAACCACCAGGAGAGCTCATGCTCATATTTCAGGAGCAAACAATTTCTGGCTACCAGACAATGATGAAGGCGTGTTGCTCAACTCATTAGCTAACGATGGAGTGGCCTGCGAGATAGTTTAATAAAACAAAATTTTAAAAGTAGAGAAATTTCACCATCCAGATTTATTTCACGAGAATAACACTTTCAATTTCTGACAATATCATTACATTTCTGCTCCTTCTGGAAGTACTGGCTTGTACAGAATTTAAAAAGAAAATGTTACCAAACAGCAATTAAGGATGCGTCAGTCTTTTAAAAGTACTCCACCTCAAAGTGCCGGCTTGTACATTTGAGACACAGACGCATCCTTTCTTGTCCTTCGGCACGATTAGCTAATAGTGGTACTTCTTGACATAAGGTGTTTTAAATTCTTTTGTGCAGAACGGTACTTCAAGAAGGACTAAAAATGTAATGATATTGACAGTGATAGTGAAGAATAGTTGTAATCTTACTCGTAAAATAGATATGGAAAGTGAAATTCCTTAACTTCTCTTTATTATCTTCAACGAAGCTATCTCGAAGCCCGCTCCATCGTTAGCCAATGAGTTGAACAACCCACCCACAACATTGCCGGATGGCGTTGGTCAGGAAAACGACGGGTACTGATAGTTGCTTTGGCGCAGCTTATGTATTAATGATTCAGTTTCTTTATATCGAAATATATTTTACATAAACAATCTATAAATATCTGTAATTTTGAACCTAATAATCTACTAACATTATTATATTAAACTGAAAAAAAATTCATGAAAGAGGAAAAAGCTGCTCTAAAATCATTAGGAAATTATCATTCGAATCTACAGCCGTGGGGAAAAATATAACGTCGCAAAATTAGATGATACAAGACTAGAAATATGTATCATATTTTTATGAAATGTAAGGATACTTCATGATATAAGGATGCACATCAAAAATACATTTAAGTCTAATTACATTATGTAAAATATTATAAGAGATTAGATAAATTACTACACAGGAAAATTTGGAAAAAGTATGGATTTGATATGATTTATTCTATAGTAAGTGTTTATGGTAACATCCTTTTTTCTATTGCCTGTGTTAAAAGTCGGTTCATATAACCAAACAGGGCTTGGAACGTGTCCGGATCAATTTTTTCCAACAATTTTTAATTGTGGTTTTGAGATCAGACTTGCTTCTGTACTGTCGCCTATTTTTGTAAACACCTTGAGCCAGAATACCCGAAAGATTTCACTTTGCATTCAGCTCGGGACTCCGAGATGGCCATTTAAGAGTTTTTTCACCTCTTTCGCTTTCATCCTTCTTTTTTCCACAGAAGTATATACCCATAAAAGTATATACCTGTTAAGAGAATAATATATTCTGCTCCATCCGCAGTTTCAGAAAAATGAAATAGCTTTAATTATGAAAAAAACTTTTAAGAGATTAATTTTACCCACTTTTACGGGTGAAAAAAGAACAAAAACATTGCTTGGAATCGATATAATGAAGTTACAAGACACTTCCTCCATTTTTAAAAGTGCTATCAAAGTACCAATATTTTTTATAGTTCATTAGAAATCTTTAAACAATGATTTTACTCCTCAGCTTTCAGAAGACCAAAATTTTTATGTAACATGTAATTATTATATAGTTATAAATACATTTACGATCGGCAACTGTTTATTACTTAGTAATGCTTTCAGATTTCTCAGCAAGGCAAAACAAATTTCATAAAATATTGCCTTCACATATATTAACATTTATTATCTAAAAATGCCAGATGAAATTCTTTGGGAAAATTCACCTCTCAATCATCTGCAACAAATACAGTAATTCTAATTTTTGACATTAAGTTCCATAATATTGCGAATCCATTTTTTAAAATATTTATTCTTTGTGAATGGATGGTCGGGCTACTTACCCTTTTATTAAACAAAAACAGTCCAATATCAAAAGTTTAATATTCCTGGAATCTCGCATTCGGTCATTTTCACAAATTTGGTACGAATTCCAATGTGCTTGGCAGAAAATGTCTGTCAATGGTTGGGCCTAATTTCGGTAATCCTGTGACGAGAAAGAGAAATAACTCTGATCTTTACTTCTCCTTTACACCCAATCTTCTCAGAGGCAATAAAGACGAGTTGTATCAGGAATGTAGTGAAGAGGTGGTCGCCCCCAGAATTTTTTTCTCCAGTCGGCATTTTGATCAACAGTAGACAAATTTGAAGGGAAAATGAAATGTAATATTTTATTCTACACACCGACAATATTTGGATAAATATATGATTGCTAGTGTTATAAAGAAACGTGAACTTCTCTTATTCGGTACTTATGCGAAATGTTTATTGGCATTTAGTTGAAATAATTTATTTATCAAAGGTAAAATTTTACTTACATTTTTCTTTTCTTCATCTTCTTTATTTCTAAAACTATGCTTTATAAAAATAAGTTATAGAAGTTAGTATATTAACATTATAAAAATCATATTTTAAAATAATAAAATTTCGACATTTTTCTTTTATTTGTAGAACGGTTTATGCGAAATCAATAAAACTATGTTTGCTGCTCAGTAAAAATGTCGATACTTTTAAATAAGAACGTGATACTCGCGCTCGTCAAAATCAAATTTTTATTCATAGATTCAAAAATTGGTTATTTTTGTATTCATGAGCTGATAGTTAATATTACTGTTCTGAATGTCTAGAGTAGACAAAACCAATGCAATTAATCGGCAAACGATAACGATGCTAAAGACCAATAATAGAAGGAAAATAATCGTAACGAAGAAACATATGCCGAAAAATCAGCTGAGTATTTTTTTTATTTAATTTATCACACTTAACTTTTGCTAAAGAAATGTCATTTTTATTTTCAGACAATGAAAGATTTTCTAATTATATATTAGGGTGGGAAGAAAAAAAATCAAAATTTTTTATCGCTATATTGTGGAAAAAATGCTAATTGGTGAGAAATAAAACGAGGAAAAATTGATTAAATTGATTGATACCTTCCACTCCCGCATGGACCTTAAATGTCATGAAAAGTTATGAAAATCGACTACTTTTCATTAATTTTTAAAATTTTAAAATTTCTATTCTTATCTTTATTATAGAATTAGCTGTTAAGTACTCGATTTTTTAAGAGTAATAAATTTTATTTAATCATAATTGAACCATAACTACAAGTAGCAAATTCCTCTCGATGTTGACAAACAATACGTGAAATTACTTCAATATGCAATTTTTAGTTCTTAATTATCACCATAATCTTCACACATCATCTTGATAATGAAATGCGACAGGGCGATGTACATGCATAGCAGAAGGTTATTCAAGTCTAAAAAAATATCAAATTTATTTATTTTCTTTATTTAGGGTAACAAATTGGAAAACTAAGCTCAAAAACTGGAATATTATTTGTCAGTTCAGAACGCATGCCAAGGATACAGAATGTAAAAAAAAATTAACACACTTTTAAGAAAACACTTCGGTTGTTAAAATATCTTTTTTCTCTTAAATCTTTTGCATTATATTTTACTCATTCTCCTCACCCGATGATACTTGGAAGTCTAATACGGAGGATAATTCGAGCAATACAAGAAATAGTGTTGTTGTGAAAAAACAGTTTACAGACTCAGGTTCGCAAAGTTTTCGCATAACTTCTGATCAACGTTTCCCTTTGGATTTTGGGGGAACTAGGCACATATATGGAGTGGATCTCTCTGCAAATAAAATATTTATAGTTTAGTGACTGTGATTTCTTATTGAAAAATAAAAATCTCATTATTTATGCGTGAATCAACCTTCCAGTTAGAGGAAATTATTAATTAAACTTGTTCTAAGCAAATACTTTTGGTAAAAGAAAAAACTAATGGGTTCAATATTATTCGCAGTCGGAATATTCTAAATGATTAACCCTCTGAGTAGTTCGGTCTTCTTTGTAAAGCGATTCGAAAAGCGAGTGATTGAAGAACCTTTATCTGTTTTAAAAGTGTGTCTTCCTCCCAACATAAAATGTTCCGAAAGCTCAGCAGATCAAGTCTCTTCCTCCCCCTCTGAAATTGGAACAATCAGCAACCCCCGTGGAGGGGCTAACCGCAAGAATCCGTTCTATTCAGCTTGGAACCTATTCAAACTACAGTGCAGGGAAAATCTGGGGTATTTCTCTGGCCCTAGTTTTACTGCTTTCGGAAGATATCACCTTTGGTGTGACTGAATTACATTTCATGTCTTCAAGATGCCCTCATTCTGCATATTGCCCGTGTCCATAACACCTGATGACAAAAATAAACGCCGTTAGACGAGACAAATGCCAGACCGTTGGGCCAAAAAAATGAAGGCTATATTACTTATTTTTCACGTTGTGAGTTTCTAAAAATATGAACATCATTGAAGTTGCATGAAAGTTGATATTCTTTAGATTTCTGAGATTTCAATTTATTTGCTGTTTATTAATAGTTGTATTTTAGATATTGACTGTACTTTATATTATTAGTTGTCTTTTTTATTTTCTTGACTTCAATTTATTTTCAGCCTACACGTCAGCATATTAGTCCAAAATTTCCTAATTTTAAGGTTCAACAACAATGCCCTTTTTATATATATACATTTTTTACAAATCTCTGTTGGCACTATAAAACTTTTCATATTGTTTCTTGATTTAGTATTCGGTAAAAGGTAGAAAATTTAGAGCCGATCACAAATATAAACAGCGCTCAACTGGATTAATCCGTTTTGTATGCACATAAACACTTATTATATAGATAGTCACATAATAATCTATATTCCAAAATAGCCAACAATAATCAATACATATGAAGGAGTATAAATAACCTTCTTAACCCTGAATAATGTTTTAAATAAAATAATATGCTACAAGCCTTTTGTACTGAAACTCGTTACATATGCTTTTTAAGAGAACGAGTTAATAATTCTCAAACTAAAGGTTGCATTTTGAAAACTAATGCGCTAAATATTGGAAGAAATAGCTTATTGTTGGAATTCAAATGAACTGGTTCAGTCACTGAATGAAAACATCTCGTTGGTTAATTTTCATGACGTAGCCGAAGTTACGGCACTAGTCTAAGTTGATTGGTTGTTACAATCTATATATATTGTTCATTTGTGTTTTTAATGATTCGTTCAGTCAGTCTGAGAGTAGACGTAGCTGTAGTCAGCTGAATGGATGGCTGTCATTGAGTGTTTGGGCTGCAAGACAGCAGCATGTCTTTATTTGTTTTACAGTAAACAGCATTAAAGCTCTTTTGTATTTTAAAACTGCCTGGTATCTGCGTTACTCTGCAAATTACACTCATGACATGCCAACAGTGGTTATGGGCCGTGCGATCCCATACTGATGATTGCCAGATGCAGTTTTAAACCCTACTGTTTAAAGTAAACGGAAAGAATTGTGCCTGTTGGTTGTGAAGTCTATAAAGCAGATCAGAAGATGAATATGCCGGCGGAGTCTTCGCCATTTGCATTCCCGAAGTTGGATGGTTCCAATTATACTTCATGGAAGGAAGACATGAAGGTCGTGCTGATGGATCGTGGTTGTTGGAGCTTCATAGTTGAAGATAATCCATGTCCTGAACAAGCTACTGAAAAAGAAAAGTTCGAGTATGATTGGAGAAAGCAGAGATGTTACACTACAATTTACCAAGGCATCGAAAGAAAGTTCCTACCATTAATCCGATACACAACGGATGGTAAAGAAGCATGGAACATTTTGAAAACAAATTTCGAACCAACCTCCAAAGCCCGATTGGCAGTTCTTATTGATGAATTTTTCGAGCTCAAGTTTAATCCAGTAGAAGAAACCATTGGAATTTTTTGCAAGCGAGTCGATGAGAAGAAAACTCAAGTTAAGGAAGCGGGTTTTGAAATTCCTGAACTTTTAATCGCATTACAACTTATTAGAAGATTGCCAGCCGAGTATGATCATTTGGTTCAAACCCTCTACAGATTGAAGGATGAAGAATTCAACCATCTGGAAGTTGAAAAACAACTTGTAAACGAAGCTGGACGAATTCAACTGAAGCAGAAGGATTTGAATCTAGATTATACAGAGGATGCATACACCGTCGGATCATTTCGTCTGCAGGAAACTCGCAAGAAATCTGAACGCAGTGGAGCAGTGCTGGACCCTTCAAGAAACCCTGGTCAATACAGGAAAATCCATTACCCTAAAGGAATGGGGCCGTCTTGTGAATTTTGTTCCCGCAAAGGACACGATGCATCTAAATGTTATAAGAAGCGGAATAAAGAGAAGAAACAAGCTTTCTTATCGGAAACTACGTTCTGTGGGACTAATCAAGCCTTTGGAGTATCGACGGACTGCAATCATTTCTTGATAGACACCGCAGCGACTTCCCATTTTTGTTATGAACGTGATTGGTTTAAAAACTTTAGGGAACTTAAAACGACAAAAGCCCTCCTGGCCGACAAGAAGTCAACCTGTGAAGTTGAAGGAATTGGTAATATTGACTTCATCGTTCAAGACATTAAAGGTAATGTAAAAATTACTTTAAAAGATGTTTTTTTCACTCCAAATATGAGGAGGAATTTAATTAGTGGAGCCAGAATGGATATAGCAGGACTTAAAATAATTTGGTCAAACAATGTTATGCGTATATGTCATTCTAATAATGAATATTTCTTTTCAGCTTTTCGGCGAGATATGTTTTATATAGTATCTGGTTATCCTTTATTAGATAGTGTAATGTATACTAGTGTAGATTTAAATTTAATCCATAAGAGATTATGCCATGTCAATATTCCTCTTATTAAGGATATGTGTAAAAATAAATCGGTTAAAGGATTGGAGAAAGTAAATATTAAAATTGATAATGAATCTTGTATAGCTTGTAATGTAGGTAAAGCAACAAGAACGTCTCTGAAAAAGAATTATGTGTACAAACGAGTAACAAAGTCTGTTTTGGACAAAGTCCACATGGATTTATGGGGACCTGCACCTGTTAATTCTTTGGGAGGAAGTAAATATTTCTTGTCCATAATTGATGATTTTTCTAGAAAAATAGATGTATTTACTCTTAAAAGTAAAAGTGAAGTATTTTCAATTTTTAAAGAGTACTTATCTAGGGTACAACGTGAATTAGGAAGGAAACTTAAAAGTGTCAGAACGGACAACGGATTGGAGTTTTGTCACAAAGATTTTGAGACATTTTTAAGAAACTTGGGTATTAAAATTGAGAGAACATCTTTCTATACACCAGAATTAAATGGTATAGCTGAAAGATTCAATAGGTCAAGTATGGAAGCAGTCAGAACTATGCTGCAAGATAGTGGCTTACAACCAAGGTTTTGGGCGGAAGCACTTCATGCCTATGTTCATACTAAAAATCGGTGTAGTCATAAATTAACAGAGGGAAAAACGCCGATGGAAATTTGGTCGGGACATAAACCCTCCATTAGACATTGTCGTGCATTTGGTTCACTAGCATATGTGTATGTACCAACAGTTAATAGAAATAAATTACAACCCAAAGCTAAAATTGGAATATTGGTAGGTTACGCTGTGAATAGAAGAGGATATAGGGTATGGTTACCTAAAGAAAGGAAAGTCGTAGAAAGTATTCACGTTAAAATTGATGAAACTAAGAATGGCGTGAAAACTTTGTTTGGTAAAGTTAAACATTATGATTATGCTATATATCAATTGGATCAAAATTTAAATAACGATAGTGATTACAGGGCACAGGATGAAAAATCTAGTTCACCGGAAAAACCCTCATCGTTAGATATTTCAACTTGGATAAGATTAGAAAAACCTAGGACAAAAAGTAAAAGGATAGATGTTTATTATTATCCTCCTAGTAAAGAACGACTTAGATCCATAAATGATGTTAAAATTTATTGTCAGAAAAACAAATTAGAATTTGACCCTAATCAGTTTAACTTTAAACCAACAAAAGCAAAAACGCGTTTTGAAGAAAAATCGGAATGTCATAATGAAACTAGTTCAGATTCCGTAGATGAAGCAAGTTTTGTAAATGATATTTTTCAAAACGAGATATACATGACTGAAATCCCCAAAACATTTAAAGAAACTCAAATTTCTCCAGATAAAGAGAAATGGAACGAAGCTATGTCTGAAGAGATTAAATTAATGCAGAATAGAAAGGTTTGGGATCTTGTTGAACCAAAATCGAATATGAAAGTTTTAGGTTGTAAATGGGTATACAATATTAAACATGATGAGAAAAATAATGTAAAGAAATATAAATCGAGATTGGTAGCACAAGGGTTTAAGCAAAGACCGGGCGTTGATTTTACTGATGTATTTGCACCACTTGTGAATTTTGATATAATTAAATTTCTATTTGTTTTGTTAGTATGTATTTTAGGATGGAATCATTATCAAATAGATGTAAAAGGAGCATATTTGTATGGGAACCTGGATATTCCCATTTACATGCAGCAACCTGAAGGATTTGTTCTAAAAGGATGCGAGCATTATGTTTGCAGGTTGCAGAAAAGCATCTACGGTCTTCATCAAAGTGGTAGACAATGGAACCTCGAATTGAGTGAAATTTTATTTGGACTTGGATTTCATCAAAATGACTTGTGTAATGGTCTATATACTAAAAGTAATTGCATTTTATTGGTATATGTAGATGACATTGTCGTTTTCAGCAAATCGCAAAGTGATCTTGAAAATTTAATTCTTAATATAAAAATTAAATTAGAAATAACGGAGTTGGGACCAGTTAGATACCTACTTGGTGTAAATTTTGAGCGAATCGGGGATTCTGTGTATTTGCATCAGAATACATATATAAATAAACTTAAGACTAGATTCAAAAATTTACCAAGAAGGCGAATTACGTTGCCTTTGAAAGTAGGTTGTATTTTACCTGATAGAGTAAAAGAAAATGAGATAATAGAAACGGAACTTATGAGACAGATTCCGTATAAAACGCTAATTGGATGCTTATCATTTATTGCGAATAGGTCCAGGCCAGATATTGCATTTGCTGTAAACACAATGTCACAATTTTGTAATGGATATACGTATCATCATTGGACATTGGACTATTGTTGTTGATATATTAAATTATATGTTTAATACAATGTATTACAAAATAAATCTGTCTGATACTCATAACACTAGGTTAACTATGTATTCAGATTCTAGCTGGGGATGTAAGCTAAATGATAGACATTCTACCAGTGGATATATTATGTTATTTGGAAATGTACCAATAACTTGGAAGTCTCAGAAGCAAAAATGTATTGCTTTAAGCTCAATGGAAGCTGAATTTATAGCACTAACAGAAGGTGTAAAATGTATTATTTGGTATTCTAAAATTTTAAAAGAACTTAACTAAATTGATTTCAGAATGCCGGAATTGTACTGTGACAGCCAATCAGCTATTCATTTTTCGAAAAATAATATTGAGAATAATAAAACTAAACATATAGACATAAAATATAAATTTGTTCGAAAATTATTATATGATAAAGAATTTGAACTAAATTATATAAATTCTAAGGAAAATTTGGCCGATTTCTTAACAAAACCTCTTGTAAAAGAAAAATTTCTTTCGGTAATAAAGGTTATATTTCAAAAGTATTCAGTGACTGATGGGGCCGAATGTTGGAATTCAAATGAACTGGTTCAGTCACTGAATGAAAACATCTC
>BGPR01000858.1:301753-339985 GCA_013235015.1 Araneus ventricosus
ATTTATCATTTCCCCATAGCTTCGTTAAGATTGAAGATAGAAAGAAAATTTCAATTAGGGTAATTATCACCATATCATAACAAGCTACTTTTATATTGAAAGTTTTTTGACAGCAGGAATTATTTAGAAGTTATGAGTTCCCATCAACCGCATTCACCTTCACTTTGTATACGGTATAATATATAATTAATTTATGACTAATTAATGTATAGTTAATATCTTTGTTAAATTTTGTTAATTATAACTGTTCATTGAAATACCTGGCTTTGCTCCGGATTAAAATGTTTTCATGTTTAATATTTTTAATGTAAAAATTACTATTGTATAAATATTATAATACACAAATTACTTTCCTGATCTAAAGCGCTTTTAATTAAAATGAGAATATCAATTGAACCAGACAATTTTTAAAAACATCCGTTTTCTTAATACGTTATTATTTGTTATATAAGTACTTCAAATTTTGTTAACAATTACTAAAGTCAATGAAAGGTTTTAATGAATATTTTGAAACAATTAAATTAACTATTTAATCATTCATTAATTTAAAGCGTGAAAATAAATCAATAGCTGAACCCGATATAAATTGTTAAATCGTCTACTTTTAAAATTTTCTTTTAGCATTCTTCCTTCTGGAAACAGTTCTTCGTATTATTTTTGATCAACAAGAATATTGTTACGAATTCAGTTTAAAATTAATCTTGAAAAAAATATTAAAATGAGAGAAACAAATTTATGGAAATGAAAGACATTGCGGAAAAACGCCTTGCTTAATTTTTAATTAAGTGAAATTTTAAGCATCTTTTAGGCTTTGAAAAGTTGAAGGTGACCTTTCTCTTTTCTTAAATAAAAAGTTTGATTGAAATCAGTCCAGTGGTTTAGGAGGAGATGTGGAACATACATACACAGCCACAGTGACTTTTATTTAAATTAATATAATTATTAGATAATTATAAGATAAAGATTTCTGGCATATAGTATAAGCCATAAAAAAGGTTTTAGTGGAGTTTTGTAACAATTAATTTTTTAACTTTAATTAAGTAAATAGTTAATTTTAATTAATCAAATAATTTTAATAGTTAATTTGATAATAGGTTTTTTTGACAGAATTTTTTAATTTGTTATTTAACTAAACATGGCGGGACCATGATTTGTTTAATAAAATCAATATAAAGTAGCCAAAAATAAGAGTAATTAAATAAGAGTTCCCTTTATCCTTTTTGCTATTGAAAAATATCTGCTTAGCTTAAAAATTGTTTGGGATTTTCTGCCTGAGTATTTGGTTTTAACCGTCGATGGAGATTTAAATTTGCTGTTCAAATTGGCTGCATTCATATCCTATGCTTTAAAAACACGTATTCAATTTGCCACTCACAATGTTGAATAATTTTTATTCTCTTATATGTTAAGAATTTAGTGACTATTATCTCTGTAACCAGGGAGTTCTCTAAATGAGCCCATTTTAGTAGTGTTTAAGTGTATCATGTCATGTGGTTTTACCATATGACAAAGTAATGTTCGCACAATTATATTGTAACCTAGATTAAATAAATTAATTTTTAAATCTAGAGCCCTTCTTCATTCGTGCCAAGAGTCAATTTCTTGCTACTGTTTCAGATAGGCTGGCTTAATGTTATCTAGGAGATATTTGCACTGCTGAGATGTTTATTTCTTTATGATTCCTACCTGTTGAATGATTATGTGTTGAGATATAAAAAAATTGACCAATGTACTGACCGATAAATCTATCATAACTTTTTGGAATGAAAAATGGAATGATAAATCCTTGATATAGCAAAAAATTAAATGACATGAAAACAGAATCACAGCGTAAATACTGCAATGTGTAGAAACAATAAAGTCATTGGCTATGTCTGTATTGATCAATATGTAATATTTCATGACTTTTGTAACATTAACGTAACGGAATCTACCTTTGCCTTCAAGCTTGCCGAAAAGGGATTTTTTTAATATTGTTTTGGATCAACGTACTCTGTGCTGTTTTCATACCGTTCAAATGTCATTATTGCCAAGAAAAATTAGCGGGAAAATCAATAATGTGTATCTTTTGTTTTGATTTTGTTTCCAAAAGTTTTTCGTGTCATTATGGGCATTTTCCCCATTTTGTTGAAGTCCTGACTCCACGGGCAACGCCGTGCGCGTACTGCTAGTTAAATGGTTAAATAGAATATTTATTAAATGTTAAATTAGGACATATATTAAATGAAAAAATATGACATTTAATAAATGATAAAATAACACATTTATTAAATGTTAAAATAGGATATTTTTAATGTTTAAATATTCATTTATTAAAATAATGAATGTTTTTCGAAAATAATTTGAAAACAATTACAGATATGGATACAATTTTTTGCATTAGTATCTAAGCTTTGCTCGCATGTAAAGATTTTACTATAATACAATTCACTTTTTCCAAACACTCATGTTTAAAAATTTGTAAAAAATATTATATTTTATCATTTATGAATATATTTAATTTTTTTAAGTAGCAAGATTATGTTCTTTTAGTGATTAAAAAATTGAGAAACATATAATAGTTTTTGAGATGTTATCAAAAGTTATATGACTCATTTAATATTAGAAGAGCCATTTTTCAAAATAAATAACTCTCGACATTTTCATCAGAACTCTAGGAAAATTTTTGGGTGGCTAATTTCGTGACGAAGGATCCATTCAGTGAAAATATTTTAAACGTAATGGAAAAATTGTGAGATAAAAGTTAATTAACTATGTTAATTATCACGGTCAATCAGTTTGTCAATTTGAATAAGCCTGCTAATTCGAGTTATTTCCTGAGGCCCTAGTTTTGTGAAGATGCGATAATAAATACACGAGTTATAAAGTGCCCCATTTTTTTGTAGATTGAGTGTACAAGCAATTTTTGACAGCCCATTGAGTTGAAGGAAAGGCTTCGGCGATGGAAAACATATTTTTGAAATCAATTTTTTATCAGAAATATTCGATTTAAACATCGTTTTATTAAGAGACCTTTATCAAAGGCGAATATAAATTCAGAAATATTTGGAATTTATTGACTGAGTTATTTAAAGCTGTTGTGCAAAATTTCTGATTTTTAGCAGCATTTTTTTAAAGTTTTCGGAACCACCATTTCTCTGCACACTATTTTTTCTCGAGCATTATTCACATACATGCATTATTCTACCGTGTTCTTGCATTTTTATCCTAATTTTATTTTATTTATTGATTTTTTTCTTGTATTATTCTTTTTAAGCCTTATTAAAAATGTAGGTTGGAATAAAAAGTTCTATTCTTTCTGTTGCACCCGATTCGCGTAGCGAGTGAAGAAATGTTATGCTTCCATGTTTTAATTTATAAACATTGAAAAAAAATAGTTTCATTGCATTTTTTTTTTCTCTTTTTTTCCTCTTTTGACTTTTTTGAAACATTTATTTTCAGTAAAATTTTGTTAATTCATATTTTTTTTTAAGTTTAAATATTTAATCAGCAACGTCGGGAAAATTATGTACGGAAGAAATGTTCATTGTGAAGATGTATTAGTTATTATTCGGTTTAATGTTTAAAAGTTTAAAATAAATATTCTTTTTCCTAGCTTTTCGCGTTTTAATACAAACCATACTGTTATAAGGTAATAAAAATGTTAGATTTGAAAGTTTAATTCAACAAGAAATTATTCAAAGAAGATTTACATTTGTTGGGGGAAGTTAGTAATTATATTTATAGAAAAAAATAGATGCGGTCATGTAAAAAATGTTGATCCGGGTGAAAAAATGTGAACGCAGGTATATCAGCTTGTTATTAATACTTTAAATTTAATTTTATAACTTTGAAGATTATTTTGCTATGGTAAATTGGCATAATACACTAAATTAAATGCAATTATAATTTTCATAATATAACGAGATTTCTTTAAAGTAAATTTATATTTCCGTATGAAATTAATTAATTACACTTTCTTAAGTTTTAAAAAGAGTGTGCCCAGATATCCCGACGAATACGTAAACTGGGTACCTGTGACCACATAATTATAAATTAATTTTTATACTTGAATAGACGATTTCTTTCAAAAAGATTTGCACACCAGTTAAAAGGATAAAGGACATTGATACTTTATTTATTTATTTATTTTATTTATTTATTTAAAGAAAAGCACTCTACAGAGAAAACTCCATTTACAGAGTGCTGACAAACACACAAAGAACAAAGGTCACAATGAGTAAATAAAAAATAAAAAAGAATATGACTTGGAAAGCAAAAAGTAGAACACAGAGAATACATGAAATCATAAAACTTATGCAAACGTATATATAATTAAAAACGAAAACACATAATCACAAAACTTTAAGACACACTATGACACCAAAAGCCGTATTTTTGAAAAAAATTAAAGTTCATTTCCAAAAGGCACACACTTGAGATTAAATAAAAAATGCAACACTTAAGATAAAAAATAAATCAAACACGGCGCCAAAAAACTGGTCGAATACATATGAACACGGAAAGTCAAATAGCATAAAAATCTAAAATGTTGTAGAAAGGCAAAATAAAACATATAATGTATTTAAAAGATGCAAACATTTCGACTTAAAAGCACCAAGAGACATATTAAAAATGTCAAGTTCATCAGAGAACGTGTTAAAAATTTTATAAAACCTATATAACGAGAACCTGTTAATATAATTAAATTTTGAATATAAATTTGGAAAGGAACTCTGGTTTCTTAAAAATCTGGCGGGCACAGCGAAATCTATTGAGCTCATTATATCATTACAATCAATTGAACCATTAATAACTTTGTAAAAGAAAAGAACGCAAGAAACATCTCGTCTGGAGGATAAACTAGGCATATTAAAAATATTACGTAGGAGTGAAGAAGATATATCATGCAAGTAAAATCCATTTTTTTTTTGTAAAGTAAATATCTCAAGAAGTTGTTCTGTATTCGCTCAATAATTTCAATTTTGTTTCTGTAATTGGGATTCCAGATAATACTGCAGTTTTCCAGATTGGAACGAATATGAGCGCAATACAAGACCTTAAGGGTAAGTTCACTGGAAAATTCTCTGGTTCTACGCTTAAGAATTCCAAGCCTGCGATATGTCTTAGAGATCATGGTATCGATATGTTGGGAAAAATCAAGTTTGAAGTCAAAGATGATACCAAGATAAGTGACTGTATTTGAGCGTGATAAAACAAGATTGTTAATTTTGTATACATGAATCAAAGGTTGAGCCTTTCGAGTGTAACTAAGAACACTACATTTTTCAATGTTCAAGTGTAATCTGTTGTCTATGCACCACTTAAAAGGACAATCAAGATCTCTTTGTAAAAGAACAGAATCTAAATCGGAACGTATTGAATCAAACAATTTCAAGTCGTCAGCAAATAAAAGGCATCCAGAGTACTTAAAATCTTTATATATATATATATATATATATATATATATATATATATATATATATAATTATTATTTTGATTTGTTACAATAGTACAAAAGAGGAAAATTATAATTAGCTGAAACGTTAACTCAGAATCAATTCGAGAAGTTGTAAAATCGGTACTTACCTGCCCCAACACCTGTACAATATCATAATATTTGAAGAGATTCAATTAGAAAAGTAATCGCGAAAATGTTTCGATCTTATATTATATAATCTTCTGCCAACATAAAAAGGTCTCAAACTGAGAAATATGTTTCCCATTTTTATCAATAAACACATAAAATTGAATGTTAGGAATTATATACTGAAGAGTATATATTTGATATTTACGTCACACTGAAAGAACAAACAGAATAGTCGTTAGGTTTCCAGACTAACAAAAGAAGATTGCGCTCAATTAAATATCATTGGTCAAATCTAATATAACAGTAGCACCTGTTCAACTAGAAGTATTGCAACAGCTATAGCTATTCATTATCCCGAGGAATTGGATCAAAATAAAGACATAAAATGTTTTCAATGCTCGATTCAGCTGTTAAACACAATAAAATGTCTGACATTCGTTTAGAAATATATTTAATACAAGCAATGGCGTAACTGGGTGGGGCATGCACGGCAAGTGCCTGAGGCACCAATGCTAGGGGGCGCAAAATTGAGGAATCAATACATTGCACATAAGAAGAAAGTGCGATTTTTTAACACTTATTCCCCAGATTCTTATAAATGAAAATGGTTTCAATCAAGTGTGGAAGACAGAAGGGTCTTTTTTTCTTCAACCCGGAAATCAACGCCGGCAAGGTTTCTCAGAACAGACTAAGAAAAAGTTTTGTATTACAGGAGATCTGATTACCTAAAACTGAGCTGAAGCAACGAGCATTCAAACCAGAATTCCATTGCTATCTCTCGGAGGCCTCGTGGAAACCCCGTCTGGGTAAGGGAAAGATCAATCAGCTGCTTTCAAAACATTTGTGTCACAAATGGGGGAGGGCGATATGAATACTTGACCATTCTCAAGTATTTTAAGAAAAGGGGAAATAATATACATTTTGACTCCACAGGATGCCTCAAGATTTTCTTAAGGTAATTTCTCCCGGAGATAAAATGTTAAAGCCTCTATGTTCACACTGACTTGATATCAGATTCTTAAATTCATGCAGGGCCGTCTTATCATATTTGAGCGCCCTGGGCTAGCGTAATTTGGCGCCCCATCAGAAACGTAACAAGGAATTTGAGCGTCTATTGTCTAACAAAAATATCTAACTAATAAAAAAAACAAAGAAACATGAAAAAAAAGTCAACCGTTCTCTGATGAATGTCTTGAATTTTGCAAATCTGTGCCTTTTCAAATTAGGAACTTGTAAGCCAGCTTCCACCATATACTTTCTTATACATGATTTTTTACGGTTCATTCTTTCATACGGTATTTTCTTCTATTACAGTGTGATTTCTTTCCTCTCCAACTTTAGTAAATAAATTTTCTGCTACTGTCGATTTTTTTTATTCAAAAAGAAACTTGAGTAGAAGTAAAGTTTAGTGAATTACACATATACATTTAGCATTAAAACATCTTCAATCTTCAGATTCTGTTGCATTACCCTCTTAAAATATTATAATTTTGGCATTCTAATAATTACTTTATTCAAATTATAAATTGTTTGAGGAATTTTATGAACTGTCGCAATTTTATATAGTTCGTACGAACAGCAATCTATTCTTTTTTTAATCTTTTTTCTGATCTATTAAAAATATGCATTTCTAATGCTAGTATGAAAATGCAGTTGACTCTTTTATAAGTTTGATTATTGTTAACGACACAGTAATATTTTTGTAGTAGAATGTGTATGTTTTACACCGTTTCCTTCGTCACTGGGGGATACTCTGTAGTGTACCCTATTAGCACAATATATTGTACGGCATCTACTTGGCGTCGTTTGATATTGTGAATGACGTAAAATATCGTAAAGATTTCGTAACAACATTGTACAGCATCTTGTGCTATTAGGGTAATGTATCAGAATACCATCTTTCTAAAAATAGTCTAATTGAAACCAGAATTTCATTTTCTGATGAATGCAACAAGAACATTCTCACAAGTACATTCTATTTGAACAACGATTCAGTGATTATCGTTTCATTGTAATGTCTAGTTTAGTGTTGGTATGTTGAATGTTAATAAATATTTATTTTTATAATTTTCATCATTCATTACAACATTCACCACACCAAAAATATAATAATGTTAGTAGATTATTACCTTCAAAATTACAGAGATAAAATCTTTATAGATTGTTTACGTAGAATACCTTCCGATTTAAAGTAACTGAATCATTACTATATAAGCTGCCCCCAAGCAACTATCAGTGCACCACGTTTTCCTGAGCAACGCTCTCCGGCAATGCTGTAGGTGTGTTGTCGAATTCATCAGCTAACGATGGAGCGGGCTTCTTGAGAGCTTCGGTGAAGAGGTAATAAAGAGAAGTTCAGAAATTTCACTTTCCAAATTTATTTTACGAGTAAGTTCACAACTAATCTTCGCTATCACTGTCAATATCATTACATTTTTTCTCCTTCTTGAAGTACCGTTCTGCACAGAAGAATTTAAGAACACCTTGTGGCATGAAGTACCACTACCATATCAGTCAATCTTGCGAAAGGACAAGAAGGGATCAAATGTGCAAGTCGGTACTTTGAGGCGGAGTCCAACTTTCAAAACACTGACGCATCCTTACTTGCCATTTGGTAACATTGTCTTTGTTCAGTGTGAACTAGAAAAAAATCTCCAAAGGTCACCACTTTCTTAATATTCTGTACAGCGGAAGTCTGGTGAGCACCCCGCTTTCGCCCACTTCTTGTAATTCTTCAAACCCTTTGCACCACCTGCAGTTGCTAGCCGAACTCTGACTCATGCTGACGCTAGACTTTCTAACTCTAATCTTGCCTCTCTTGCGCGGGTTTTATTCCATTCTGTAAAACCTGTTTTCGTTGAGAATCGTACAAATATATTGTGTGAAATAATTCTAAATCTGCCAAGATAAAGTGCTGTTTTCATAAGTAGCGATCTGTTCACGATTAAAGAAAGTAGAAACTTACCCGGTGGATTTATTTTGTTTGCCTCCCTATTGTATTATAAAATCATTCTTTTACAGAAATAGAGATGAAATCAACTCTAACAACGGATGAGTTAAAACTTTGAATCAAGTTAGTTATCTATCCTCTATACTATTCTACACAAATTTTGGGCCGTCGAGATTGAGATTAACTTTTTTCTAATAAATCTAATTCATAATATTATGACGAAATCTGAAGAAGCCGCAAAGATTAAATTCTCTATTTGCAAAAAAGAAATAAAAAGGTAATGACAAAAATAATTTAAAATGACATAAATGTTCAATTGCTTATCAAAACAGAAGATGAGTGTCTGCGTCTGGATCCGATTTGCAAGCAAATTATTTGCTCAGCGGTGATCCAGACGGCACAGTTTGTATTAAATATATACAGAAAATAAAGACATATCAGACTTATTAGTAAAAATCGAAGAAACTGTGATTGTTAAAACCGAAAAAGAAAATGTTTCAACAAATAATTCGTCTCTTAATTCTGAAAATAAAAAACAAAGCAAACGCCATCTGGAGAGGGCAGATGGCATTTAAAATAATACTGGCCAAAATTGCGGACACTTTTTGAAATTTGCCCATTTTTTTCGAATATCTTCGACCTTATAAAGAATAGGATTTGACTCGTTATTCACATTGAAGATTCAGGCACGAGGGCATTAAGGGGACCGACCAGAAACTGATAAGGTCGAAAAGGGATTTTCGCTCACCACGCTTCATAGAAAGCTGATAATCGTTTGCAACTTTATCAATTCTTTTGTGTGATGTGCGCAATATTTGCATGTATTTTTGTAAAAATAGCTCGAATACTCGGGAAGATATAAAAATTTTCTTAAAGAAACAGAAAAAATGTAGAGTTTCAGTAAATTGTACATACAACTTACAAATCCAGTAATTCACTACCTGTTCTTGAAAAACTCAGAAACAATATTGCATTGTCATTCAAGTCCAAAATGCAAGTGAACGCGAGACAAAATAGCACGAAGGCACATGGGGGGGAGGTGTACCCGCGCTCCTATTTTCGTCACAAGAATTGGCAGTTGGTCATTCTTCTTCTTTCGCTGTTCGTGTAACGGCACTAACCTTTGTAACGACATTTTGCCTTCCTCAGAGAGATTCAGGCCTTCCGCTTCGTTTAGCTTTAAATTTATGAAATATTTCAAATATTTTTTTTAATTTCTTCCTAAATATGTAGTAGAACAATTAGAAATATACTAGCAGATAACTGGTTTTCTAGTTTTGACCGTACCCAAAAGTTTTCAGTGAAGAAAAACTAATTTTTGTCGGTACAATTTTTTTAAATAAACCAGAATTACTTAAAGAGTTTTCACCAAACATGAAGAGAGAAGTAAAACCATCAGTATTTGGCTTCAATCTGACGCCACGTATGTGTCACACATATTGCACTAAAAAATAAATAACTGTACAATCTATACTTATAAAAGGCAATGTTTGTGTGCGTGTGTGTGTTTGTCTGCGATGTCCAGACGAATCTATCGCACTTACAGCCATGAAATTTGGCACACAGGTAGTCGTAATGGTGACTGAATGCACCTCGAAGCCGAAATTTTAAATTTTAATCTAGAAATTTTTTTATTTAATGTTTTGTGTTGTTTTGGTTGATTTTTCGCACTAATTTCTCAATAGAATAGTTACGAATAAGTTTACGATAAAAATATATACACCATCGGAAAGAGCATGCGATTTCCGTTCTAATGAAGTTAGTTTTGAATTTCTAACGCAATTTACTGAATTTTGAGAAATTTTTAAAAAATACCCAGTTTTGGCATGAAGATGTTACTTTTGATTTTAAATTTGTTGCATCCGACTTCCTAATAATACTATTATTTTCAATTTTTTTCAGCTTATAACTAGAACGGTTGTGTCGGATTTAAAACAACAACGGTTAAAATATCTTTTCAAGTTTTTTTTAAATTAATTTTTTTCTGGGTGGTTGAGAGTTATTTTTATGGAGAGAGTTCCTCGCGCGGCACGGCACTTCGGAACTCAGATGGCTATGTGATTGGCTGAAGGGGAGGTGACGACATAACCTTGAATTGAATGACTGATTATTATTTTCGGCAGTATCTTAATGTATTTATTCGTCTCGCATACTTAGCTTGCAGTATAATAATTTTCACGCTACAATATTTTATTATTGTTTATCGTGAAAAAAAAAATAAGCGGGAAAATCAATAATGTGTATCTTTTGTTTTGATTTTGTTTTCAAAACTTTTTCATGTCATTGTGGGCGTTTTTTTTTTTATTTTGTTGAAGTCCTGATTCCACGGGCAACGCCGTGCGCGTACTGCTAGTTATTATCTATAATACACTTTTCAGATTCTATTAAAATGACAGACGACGATAAAAAAATCAGAAAATATTATTATTA
Organism: Araneus ventricosus; assembly: GCA_013235015.1. Classification (NCBI taxonomy): domain Eukaryota; kingdom Metazoa; phylum Arthropoda; class Arachnida; order Araneae; family Araneidae; genus Araneus; species Araneus ventricosus. The sequence continues at coordinate 312,703 of BGPR01000858.1, forward strand.
TTGCTTAAGTATATATCGCTTTGCATAATTCAGGGCTCTGCTGACACTGATTTATCTGTTTGATTTTGAACTTCTAAGCTTGTAATGTTTAAAAGTTTATGGGTGCTAAATTCACAAGTTTGTCTGTCATTGTTACAGAATTAGACTTTTGGGATTGAAATTTTATTTTAGTATTTCTTTCAAAATAGAGAACCTTACGTGAGATTCATAATCATTATATTATCAATTGCTATTTATTTTCAGTATTCAATTTTTTCATTTGTTAGAAGCATATTTTATGTTTAATATATGAAGTAAAATGAATGTATAGCTTATGATACTACTATTTCTAACTCCTAAAAATGGCCTCCTGCCAGTTTGGAACACTCTTTCGTTCATTGTAGAAGATATTTGGACTCCTACCGTTGTTGCAAATGTGAGCGACGTATATGATTTATCTAAATTTTGTCCTAACATACTCAAAGTGCTCTGTGTTGTACGCGTTGCTATCTTTTACACGAACTCCTATTTATTACCAATTATCCAATGTGACGAATTGCTTTCAGTCTTCAGCCTTATATTAAAATACTGAACTGATTTCGGCTTTACCAGTGTTTTTTTAATGTATTGTTTGTCGAGGCACAAACTGCACGTAATGTGAATATTTGTGATTGTTTATTTTTAAAGCTTGAAAGTTCAGTTCTGCAAATTGTACGTATGATGATGACTTCATTTTTGTAATAGTCGTATAAAGCTATTTTTGATATAAAAATTGTCTATTTTCTGAGTCTGAACTACACCCTATATATGAGGCATGGTTCGTATTCTTTCACTAATAATAAAACCTTTACTTTTGTTTTTATAGAGAAATTTCTTTTTCATTCAGCCAAAACTCTCCTAAGAGGAACTGTTCATCATAGCAAAAATTAAATTCATTTTTTAAGCCGTCCTTATGTAAATATATAAGCTATATTTAAATTCAAAAATTCTGATTCGGTGGTGCAAGATTCTGATTGAACGAGCGGAACACCGTGAAACTGATTTCGTTGGCCATTTCAAATTTAAGGCAGGAATTCCATGACAATATTTAATATAAAAAGTATATATTTTATATCCATCCATTCATCAATGTTTATGTTATTTCTTGAAGATTCTATTTGTAAGTTGTTATGAACTTTTCCATAGCTTTATTTACGTCACAATACAGAATTTTAAAACAAGTGAGTTCAAAATCCAATTTTCAGCTGGCTATCACTTATGATTCTGAAGTATTTAATTTTATATTTATAAGTGCAGTAAAACCCCGGAAACCGAACTCCAGGAATCCAAAATTTTGGATAATCGGAACATCTTTTTATTTAATTTCTGAAAAATTTTATTGAAAAATGAAGGAAAATTACAACCACGAATCAGAAACAAAGATAATGTTTATTCCTAACATTAAAAAGTGTTCGAATTTGTCTTTAAGAATGGCTACAGCACCTTAATTAGTCAAAACAAACTCTATTCTCAAAAGATATTTTTTTTTAACCCTCAACTTGTTTGCCACAATACAGTGCGAATTGCCACATGCTTTTTCCGTACGCCTTCAAAGAGCACCCAGAGTCAATACTGTACTGCATTTGGTATATCAAGAATATTTTACCGAAATTCCCGGATAATCCGAATTCTCCAGAATCCGAACAAAGGTCAGCCCCAATTAGTTCGATTCCAGGGGTTATACTGTATAAAGAATTTATTTGTTGTAGTACGCTTTGCAAGATTATTTTAAACAAGCTAAAGTGTCATGTCAAGACGAACATTTTAATACTTTTAAAAAGAAAAGAACTTTGAACTTTTTCCGTACATTGCAACCAAAACGATATTATTCTTCACATTTGTAAACAGGAAAATATTCTTTTTTATTAATATCCAATATTTTATTATTTATCTTATTGAATAATTTTCCTTGTAATCTGAGCTCTATTCTTTTGTTAACTATCATTTGCTATATAAAAGTGAAGGTATAATATTATAGTATTTTTTAATTATATAGTTCACATTTTTCATTCAGGTGCAGCTTATTCTTTTTTCCCCTATGCTTTTATTCTAACTATGTTTTGTATTCTAAGATTATGATTAAATTCAGCGTGTAAGTTCAATAATAATCTTTCAATACTTTACTGCAGAAATACCGGATTATTCAAAATGTAATCGGCTCATGAGAGCTTTTAAACCAAATTTATATAATTTTATAATATAACTAATTTCGAGAATTAAACACAATGAACACAAATTCAGTATTCAAAAATAAATTTATTGAGCATTATTTCCACATGGCTCTTACCATTTTTTAAAACGCCATTGGTCTAAGTCATCTTTTATGTTTCCAAAATTTCTGTTTATTGAAAGGCCCGTGCATCACGCAGTAAGCAAATAAAGCATACATAAATATCATATTTATGAAAGAACACTTTACTTAATAAAATATACTAGCCGTTGTACAAGCGGATCCGAACGCGTTTATTTGCTCTATACATATGAAAGAAAAACGCATATGCTTTTATATCGCATAGTTTTCGACTTTTAACCCTCTCGTACCTAGCCAGGCGGTTCCGGGCGGTCTACAGGTTTTGCCTTAGGCTCCTTTCACATTATGCGGTTTAACCGTTACGGCTCAAAGTTGTTTATTTTCTTTGCCGTCTCATGTTTGCTTTCACACTTGACGATTTGCGCCGTCAGTATTTGAGTGCGGTTTCTAATTTCATAGCTGTTTCAGTATGGATAGGAAGCAAATAGCAGCAATATGGTCTTGCACCCATCGATCAAAAGAAACGAGACTTATAATCGCCTCACTTTTGGAAGAACAACGTGCAGATGAATGTCGGAATGTCTGTAGCATCTCTTGATGAATTCCAAAACCGAATAAAAAATTATACTCTGCGGCAAAATACTAACATTTGGAACTGCATTCAACCGACAAAAATGGTAGCTGTGACTCTGAAGTAACTGTGTTGTCTGTTAAATCATAGGTAGGGGTGAAACGTCCTCCCTCTGCTGTGACACGAAAGTTTGGAGAGCGGGTGCCAGCTCAGGTGTCGTCCTAGTCATGTGACAGTGGTTCAAAATGACGCGGTGCGTCCTAAAATAGCCCTCGTGTTGCTTCAAAACGGGACGTCAATATAACTAAACAAAATCGCAAGTAACTGACACTTATTTTTACATCTTAATCGTTTGTGTTTAAAACATAAAGTGTTATAGGAAAAAAAAGTGTAAAAAGCAATAGCGAAAGTGCGACTGTTTATTACTTAGCAAAAACTTATAGATTTTGTTTTTACCATAATTACATAAAATAAGTTCCTCCCTAGATATGGATTTTAGGGTTAGTGTAATAATTTTAAGCATTGCAAATGTATATTAATAACATATTACGTAAATCGATTATACATAAGTTGTGGAACATTGATTTCATTTGCCCGCAGGATTTAAAAAAAACTAAACAACCCATTGCAAACAAATGTTATGAAAATTCCCTTCGACATATCACAGCTTTAAAATCATTTAACATGGTAAATAATCAGATATGCTTTAATCACTTTTTATGACGTTAAAATAGTATGCCTTTTTCTTGAAAATTATATGCAAGATACCACGCATTGAAAAAAACTATAACGCAATGTTTTGACTTTGTATGTTTTTTCATTGTGGTTATATAAGCATAGCAGGGAAATTTCTGTGTGTTTGATGAACAATATTTTAAAAATCCTGTCTATAAGTATTTAAAGTATAAATCACTCATCAAACATCTCTTTATATTGAGATGGGTTTTGACTATATCTTCTCAATTATTTAAAGTACACACATGTGCAATATCATGACATATTCATGATTTAAATTTTCAAATCAAATCATAAAAAAATCGGAAACTTTAATGGAATCTCCGTAAAGAGTTCAAAATACTGAAGAATTCTATAAGACTGTCGGAATTACTTATGAAAGGTTAAAAGTTTCCTGAAATTGCGACTACAGAAATAAAACATATGTTGTTATCTTAGAATTCAGTCATTATTATTAGACACTGCTATCCAGATTTTTATTAATTTACAAGAAATAGTATAATCGTTTCCAATACCTTATACATGGCCGTCTTATCCAATGGGCAAATTAGGCAGAAGAACAGTGCGCTATTGAGCCAAGGGATCATAAAAACTTTCTATACTGATTTTGAACCAAAAATATTTATTTAATTGTAATTTTAAATATGTTATACAATTTTATATGTTATAATATGGTATAGAACCTAGTTAATAAAATAACCTAGGAGAATATAATGTTATCAAAACATTATAATGCTCCTGAATTATTTTTTTAGCTAGATATTTTGTTTGGGCGGCAAGCACTGTAAAATCTTAAGACGGCCCTGATCTTACACAATATAAAAATTAGTCAGCATTGGCATATTTCGAAATAAAATAAAACAGCTAAATTTTAAATAGGAAAAAAATAACGAAAACATTAAAAAATTACACAGTCAACACTCAAATTAAACGAAAGTGCGTTCTATAATAACAATGAAATCATTTAAAAATGACAAAGACAATAGTAAAATTAAATTTTGAAGCATTCTATAAAAATAATGGAATCATTAATTAACTGCAAAAGCTCCGAGAAGGCAAAAAGAACAAGTGACCTTGTGAAGGTGACGAACGGCAGCCGGATGAAATTCGTGCAATGTGAAAGCATCAGCATATTTTCATACATTACTACTAAGACGAAGTCGTAACGGCGCCGTTTTTTCCAGTCGCGCACGCGGCTGGTTTAAACCCCAACAAACGGACTCAAACCGCGATCGGCTAATGTGAAAGCTCCCACTCATTTCTTCAGTTTACCACCAAGAGGCGGCCTAATGCATTCTTGCCGTAACGGTTCAACCGTATAATGTGAAAGAGGCCTTAAGGCTGCAGTGTACCTAAACAAAAAACCGGTGTCGATGAAAGCGTCCTCGCGGTGGGGGTGAAGAGGCGGTCTTAAAACTTAATTGACAAATCGTATCACAGCCTAGAAACGAACTCGCGGATTACGGATTATTTTTTTGCGGTCGCGAAACGGAGGGAAGGGTCACCAGGTCATGCCTTGTCCCCCGAAGACTCCTTTTACGCCTTTGTAAGGGTAATCTGATACCCGACCCGCTAGTCAACCTACACTCCAAATATTGGTGGAGAACGGAGAATGAATTTCGAGACGGGTGTTTGCAAATCGTTTGACGAAAAGATTCCAAAATCTGTGAAAACCGTTATTTTAGATTTAAATTTCTTGTTAAAAATATTGCCGGATAATTATTGTTTTCTCAAAAGCAGGCAAGCGGTTGTGGTTGTCCCAATTCAGAAACCAAGGATAAGATTTTTATTACATTAAAGAAAATTGTATGAAGTTTTTGTGAATTTAATATTGTAATATCTGAACATTTCTAATTCGTCCCGAAAAATTTTGAGAACAGTTTAATGGCTTCTTAGTATTTCGGAAGCCTACATTATTCTGCATACAAGAAGCCGAGAATGAAAATGTATATTCTGATTAATCCTAACGCCGCGCGCGAGTTTCATTTCAAACAATATATCATTTACTTCGATAAAATCTGCGCATCTAAAAAAAAGATACTAATTTAATACTATTTCATCTAATAGACGTACTCACGTTTCTCGTAGGATTACCAAGAGAGATTGTGAAGAGTTGAGGATGTGACATTCAATTCTCTCATTTTATTATAAACAAAGTATTTACAAGAAAAACTACAAATATACTCTCTGGTTTTACTTATTTTTTGGGGTGGGTGTGTCTACAATTGATTTAGGATTTTTTTATGAAAATAAAAACTATAACATTTATAAATAAATAAAGATATCCATTATGAATTCTTTGAATAGCTGAAATATTCACAGATAAATATGTTCGATTGCGCCCAGCACTAAATACAATAAAAGAAATAAACCACTTTATAAACTTGTAATACTGGAATTAGCAGCAAGACAGTATTTGTGTCATTCTCATGAGAAAGGTACAAATAGCTGAAAAAAATTTTATTTCACAAAAGTATGTAAAAATTTTTTTAAATTGCATGGATGTTTCCCTTTAAGCTTAATAAATAACCTTATATTAGTGGTCAAGTTTTCTATTTCTTATTTTTTTTTAGTTTTAAAATTTTTTAACCTGTCTAAGAAGGAGACATGGTAGTCAACGGAACTCTTACATTTTAAACGAAAGCATAATTGACTAATTATTCGGCAGATTTGGTACAGGTTTATTTCTTATAATTAAACAATAAAATTAGTTATTAAAAACTAGAGCAAGAAAACTTAACATTTTAAAATAAATATCACTCTTTAAATAATGGCATTGACTGTGCGTTTGTTAAATAAAATTTACAGACGCATCTTCAGGAATTTTTTATATACATCTGAGCCGAAAAAAAAGAACTGGCTTTCATACTGAAATTTAACAGAAAAAGATTTTTGGTGTATTTATAGAGAGTTTTTAAAAGTTTTTTTGATACATATTTGAATAAAATGACCTAATATCTCGATATGATATAATATTTACACCAAAATTATCACTCAGTATTTTAGGAAAAATGTTTGAAGTTTTTATGAATATAATATTGTAATATCTGACCATTTCGAATTCGTCCCGAAAAAATTTGCAAACGAGTCACTGGCTTCTTAGTATTGCGGAAGCCTGTCTTATTCTGCATACTGCCGAGAATGAAAATGCATACAGGGTGGTTATAAAATATTGAGCCTATTTCAAAAATTAATAGAAGAAAAAATACTGTTACAACAACTGTTTTTTTTAAATGATAGATTATTTTAATTTTTTTTTCAGATAGGTAACGCTTCGTCACGATGGTCGTAAATTTTTGGAAGGCTCCCATTTTTGAAAGCCATTATCTGTGAAAATATCAAAGCTAGAAGAAAAGTAAGAGCATGCATTTGTAGGGAACTTTACGCTCTCTAATTTGTTAATTCACATGTAGTGTGAAAACTAAATGTATTTCGATATTTTCAAGAGAAACTAAAAATGTTAACCAGAAGACGCGCATCGGCTTTTGACGATCTACAGCCTTTGCGTATGGACTTCTCTAGCTGTAACAAATTTAGAACGCCGTAACGCCTCGTTACCTATCTGAAAAAAACCCTTTTTTATTTGCTCTCTCATTTAAAAAAAACCGTAGTTGTAACATTATTAGGTTGCTTTTTTTTAATTAATTTTTGAAATGGGTTTTATATTTTATGGCCACCCTGTATATTCTGATTAATCCTAACGAGGGCCATTTCAAAAAATATATCATTTACTTCGATTAAATTTTCGCATCTAAAAAAATAAACTAATTTACTACTACATCGTATAATAGACTCACAAATGTTTCTCTTATGAGTACCAAGATTCTGAATAGTAGAGGTTGTGGCACTTTATGGCAGTGGCAGGGGGAGGAGGGGGGGTCCCCTCACTTTTTGAGGAAAATATTAAATTTTTATTTCATTTTAGCTGTCTATATCATCTAAAATATATCTAAAACTAGGGATCATTTGCAAAACAACAATGTCTGGAAAAGCTAGCTAATTTTGAAACTAAATTTTAATATTTTGTTGCCTACTCCCTATTCTCCGGGGTCCTTTTAGGTGTATCTACATTTTTTGCCCTTCCCTCACACCCTTTCGCCGCAACTGCTTTATGGTATGAAGAAAACAGTCTCACTTCTATTATAATAAGTAGGCAATGGCATTTTTTCCTCAGAAAAATAAGATGAGCATGAAAATCTAATTTTAATCAAGTACGCATACAAATAACTCCGAATAAAAACACCCGCAGAAACAAGGTTTGTGTTTATCTGTGAGCACTCTCAGAAAACCATTCTCGAAGTATTTCTTGAACTTCACAATTATCTTAATCACTAAAATAATAATATCCGAATTTGAAAAGGTATTAATTTGTCATGGTGGGTTCCATAAAAAAAAATCAAACTGAATCTGTTTTGAATTATGGAATAATCTGAATACAAGTTTTAGAATGATCCGAATTCATAAGCAATCTTCTGTAAATACTTTATGGAATAATTTTTCAAAAATTTCCGTTTTGTATACGACTTTATACATCTAAAATTTCTAAATGAATAAATAAATGAGAGTTAAAAGGTTTTGGTCCTTCGAGAAAAAAATACCAAAGGGTATGATGCGTCTATTATACTGATATGAAGATTTAATTATTCCATTTCTTGTTTTTGTCAGTTGCTTCTTGGTTAGTGTTTGGTTTGAAGCTCAGAAGCTACAAAAACTTTCCCTACTGCCATAAAGTAAAAGATACTGCCTGGAAGGCTAAAGGCTGGTCCGCGATAAGGGGGAAGGAAGGGGATTCACCCCACAGTCCTCTAGAAAGGAAAGATCGGAGCTAGGTGACAAATCAAAGAGTAAAAGGAAAACTTGTATCCTTCCGCAGGAAGGCGGAGCTTCGCGAAGTGGGGGAAAATTGCAGAATTTCTTTCAAATTTTTGCTCAAACACAGCTTGTATATATTTTTTGAAAAATTTTAAAATGTGCATTGGAAAGAAGATAAAAAAATGAAGGTTTCTATAAAGTTACTTTTATTTTAACTATGCTTGAAAATTTTCTAAAAATGTTTAAAACCCGAAATTGAAGTTTAGCGACTTTTGAAAAATATTTAAAAATACTTTATGCAGTCGGGGAAAAAAAGACATTTTATAGGAACCTGTATTTTTATTTCTTCTATCGAATGCACTTGATTGCATCCGAAACAACGCAATAGCAAACGAGAGAAGGTGCAAACATATATCTCCATAGGCTAACATTACATTCTGAAATTGTAGGTGGCGTGTGCACGGCAGCCTTAACACCTAAGACGGCAGGTTTGAGGCGCTTGCCTTCGTTTGAGGGGTGGTAGGGTAGACAGATGGCTTCATTGATAAGCGTGGTTGGAGGTCCAATTATCCTTGTCGGGGTCTTTTCCACCGCTCCTTTCAGTTCGCCTGAAGCGGAGGGAGAGGAATTCAAAGGAAAAGGTTAATGCGAACTTACAGTGTTTACATAGGCTTTATCCCTCTACAAGCTTTCTCAGCACGTAATAGGAAATATTTTATAGCTGTATTCAAAAAGAAATCCTTCCCATTGTACTCCTATTTTCAACCTCCGTTATACGCGTGCGGAACATATTATATTCCTATTTTTTCTTTTGTTTTCTACCAATATTTTTTTCCGAGAAAAAATATATCAGTTAAAAGTTAAATAATAAACACCTGAGAAATTCAAAAAAGTGAAAAATAAGTTTAGGTGACTATTTTAAATATTTTCATAAAAATTACTAATAAGTAATGAAAAATCATAGCAATTTACCTATACTTCATTTAAATGCTCATCACAGGCCCAATTATAGCATTTTTGACAATATTCTTGATTAGTTTCGTACCTCCCATAATCTTTCTTGTTATTTTTTGGTCCTGTGCCGTTGATTCTAAAAATAAAGTTCTCTTTTTTTTATTTCCACTGGAAGGCGGGCATTGGGCGCACTGCATATAATCTGTGTTATAATAAGTATCCAACCGAGATTTTCGATGGCATAAATTCTTTTTATATCCTTAGCCATATTTTTGCGTTTAAAAATTACAAGGGATTAATTAAAGAGGTGTTTTGAATATTGTAAAAGTATAAAACATAATCCGATGACAGGTATTTCTTGAGACATCATTTTTCCAGAATAACGAATTTAGAACATCGACCTTTGTTTGTCATATCATAAAATCTAACAATTTCTCCTTTTTTGTTTGCTATAGTCTGTCACTTCGTATAGAAACTGAAAAATTCATTGTAAATAATTATGAAATACATTTAGCGTCAGATTGAAAACCAAATCTCCAAGACTTAATTTCTCGCTTCTTATTTAGTAAAAGTTCTTTGAGTAATCTCCGTTTATTTAAAGGAATTACATGGACACAAATTGTTTCCGTCCAAACTCATGGAGAGCAGTGGAGTGGAATTCGTATTTTAATGTCGTCGAATAAGAAAGTGGAAGCATAGCCCTTGTTCACGATCACAACATTTATTATACGATCACACTCACAGAACTATATACATGGTTTTGTAAACAGAACAGACGAGAGAGAGACAAGACAAGTGCGTAGTAAAGGTGCGCGTCGGCGCGCTCACATATTTTGGCAACCATTTAGTGCCAAGATGCCAATTTACTGTTCAAAGGCGCCAACATAAATTATTTTATATCTCTGTTAAAAGTTTTTTAGAAAGTTTGACACTAGAAAACCAGTTATCCGATTTTAACCCTCACAGGGGGTGTGGTTTCGACCAAGGCTCTCTAAGAAAAGGTGAGGAAAATGCACTAGGAAAAAGTAATTTGGCGCCCCGTCAGAACCATAACCAAGAATTTTAAAGCCTATATTCCAACGAAAATGTCTACCTAATAGGGTAACTGCGGAACAAAAAAAAAGAAGTCACCTGTTCTCCGATTATGGCTTTTCAATTTTATTGACCTTTGTCTTTTCAAAACAAGATTTTGCAAGGCTTCTGTTATGCGTGTTACTTCTATTACAAGCATAGTTTATAATTTGTGCACTGAATGACTGTGTATGAATATTTTTTGAAATGATATAAATGTTTAAGCAACATTACAAAATATATGACTCTAGTTACAAGCGCTAACCATAGTTTTACTTTTAATATATGCATTTAAAATTATAGTTAATTTCTTTCACTCAAAATTAAATTAAATCAATATAGTAAATTTTTAGGCGCCTTTGGATCAATGGCACCCCTGGGCTACAGTCCATTGGATAAGATGGCTCAGGTTTCTACAGGAAACCACCTGTTTAAGAATTTGTAACGTAAGCAAATTGCCACTTTATGGTAATTTATTTGATGAAAATAATCTTTCCGATATTCAATAAGGCCAAATTAAGGCAAAAATAGTCGTAGTCTTCTTTTCCATGGTTTTATAGAGGAATAAAAAAAATTTTCCCAAAGGAAAAAAAATCATTTTTTTAAATCAATTTCTCGAAAATGGGATTAGTTACCAGGTCAAAACTTTAATTTTTTTTCTGTATGCTCTTTTATTTGCAAAATTAACGAAAAAATCAGAACGAAATTCTGAAGCTTATTGCAAATTATTGAGGGGGTTTCGACGAGAACCATGCCCGTGTAGAGCCAAGATTTCCGCACTTTGATTGTTTCGCCAATATAATGCAATATGTTTGTTATACAACTGCTGAGATCATCAATTTGGAGAGCAAGTTGAAAGAACTTAGAAATAAGCACAGATGTTCGCACTCTATCAATGACAATTTTCAGTATCTCGTTTGTAGTTTTTGATAAAGGAACTATGAAATACTCTTTTATGAAAGAAAGCCGATTACAACTGATAGTAGTAAGTTGCCGTTCGACCGTCGAGGAAAAGCCGCGAGCAAATCAATCAAAGTAGGACGCTGACAGCTTTATTACCTTAAATAGCGGGGAGTGTGATGGTGGGGTGAAGACCTCGCACAATGGAAGGGTCCATTTCAAAGTACCATCCTCTCTAAAACCTTCGGTTTTAAAGGGGTTGGGAGGAAAATGTTCCCTCGGATTTAAAGAGTTAATATACCAATCCTTAAGAGCTTTTAGTACCCTCAATTCTAACTAATAATACCTAATTATTACTTTAAAGGTTTCGAATTAACGCAATTTTTGATCTCACCATTCGGAGCTTATATGCAAAAATGGCTTGGAGTTTTAATTCCAGAACATGCCATGGGAGAAATAAACATGATAAGATGATATGTTTGAATGATAAGCTTTCAATTTGCTGGACAATCGTCTCATCAGACCTTTTGCTTGTATTTCATATAGGATTCTCATTGTGAGCAAAACCAGACATAATTGTAACGGAAAGTGAATTAGAATGGATTCCTTGTGTTGTTTTTTGCTTTTTTGTTTACTTCTAATTACTCTAGGATTGCTTGTATTACTTTCCTTTTTTGATTTTGGCTTTATTTGTATATCTGTTATTGTAACGGAGAATGTGCTATGTGAATGTCACCATTCAAAGGACTGACAGCTACTCTTGATTGAGCAAGGGCAAGAGCTACAAAGTGCTGTTCAAAATTATTAGAACGCTAATGAAAATTGTACACTTTTTATTACAGAAAATAAATTTATTTATTTTATATCCAAATATATTAATTTATTATTAATTCAATCCTATTTATTAGAAAAAGCTTCGTATAACTCAAACTTTATTGCAGAATAAGACAGAACAGGAGCACTTTCTTATCATTCTAAATCATGATTTGCTGAAAATTATTCAAACGGTCAAATTGTTACAACGAAAAATAACATAACTGTATTAAAAATAAAATATCAGTGTTTAATGTTTATCTGGACTTTCCTTGGCCACAATCACTGCTCTGATTCTTTGATTGAGGTTGTCAACCAGTTTCTTCGCGGCCTCCTGGTTGATACTGCGCCATTCATCTTTGATTCTCTCAAAAAATTGATTTTTATTTCTTCTCTCTTCAAAAGGCAATTTCTGATGCAAAACTGACCATAACTGTTTGATGCAATTAAGGTTTTGGCTTTGTGGTGGCCACTGCAGTATCTTAGTCTTGTTTTTTGAGAAACAATCTTTGACGTGTGTTTTGGGTCATTATTTTTTGAAAGATATACCGTCCTACACTCAAATTTGTGATGGATTTCTTCTGATTCTGGTACAGGATACAGACGCACATACTGAGAGTCATTTTACCGATTTTTTATCACAATTTAACCAACATATTTAGAAGAAAGCATCTCCGTACCCTCATATTTCCTGCTCTAGGACTTACTCTCTGTAGAATATTCATCTGTCAATGCCCTAACCTTGTTCGTCTCCACACTGTCTTCCTCTGTTCTAATAAAAATGGCTCATATTTGTTTTCGCTTGACCATAAAACGCTTTCCAAGAATTTTAAAACTTTCGAAATATGTCATATTGCAAAGGCAAATATTTTTTGCCATATTTGCAATGTTTTGTTTTGAGATGTATGGTCTTTTTCCTTTTATACAGATGATCAACCCTGTGTTCTTGATTCTAAGACGAAATGTTAGAGCTGGCACATTCAATTTAAAATCTTCGACGATCTCTCTTGAGGATATATCATTCTTTTTGTGTGCCATTCTTACAATCACAGAGTTTTCTCTTGCACTTGATTTCAGTATTCTGCCTCGCCCTCTCTTTTTCCCGATGAATCCTGTCGTCTCATACTTCTTCCACAAATAGTAGATACCCGACTCCGACGAATTTTACTTTTTGCTAGGTTTTCATGCGATACCCCATCCTTCCTCTCTTCATTCATGCGGTGGCGACGATCAACAAAAATCTCTAAACTCATGGGCATTATTGTTGACATGACTGCTTCAGAGACCAAAATAATTAATTAAATTATTTTGGTCTCTGAAGTAGTCAAATAAATTATCTATTAATTTTCTTAAAATTTACCAAAATAAAAACAAATCCAATTTGAATTCATTTAAATATAACCTTCGTCATCAGCCGTTCGAATAATTTTGAACAGCTATAGTGATATTTCATGAAATAGCTAAAACTTATATGCATTAATCAAGGATGAAATAAGGTACCAGAAAATCAAAACAAAATCGTAGGTCATAAAGTTTTTAAAACTTTATGAACAAAAGATAATATTTTTACAGTCCGTTCTAGTGAACAACACTGTATGACATTTAGATTGGATTTCAGTAAGGAACAAATTAATTAAAAAATGTTGTTTTAGTTCCACATGAGACTTCAAGTAAGAGAGGTTCACCGTTCTCTTCAACAATCAAATTCCCCATTACTTCATGCATTGTTGGCCGATGCTTTGTTAGTCAAGGTTTATTTGTTCCCACCACATCTTGTAAAATATTCACATCCTAGTTTGTAATATGTTGAAAATATCTTATTTAAGCGCCATGTGTTGACTTGTAGGCATGGGTAATACACTCTATAACAACTTTTTTCACTAATTTATAAACATCTTGATTTCAACTGCTAATGAAAACCAACAATTAAAAAAATTCAGCACCGCTAAAATAAGTATTCACTACAAAAGACGCATCGTGCTCATGATGGAATGTCAGCATGAAAAGTTTTGAAAATATATTCGGTTGAGTTTATATTTTTGTGAAAATATGTGTTTTGTTTAAATTTTGTGATCCGTATTCACATCATATTATATTGAAAGCCTTAATATCCAAATGATATGACAGTAGTGGATCTTGTTTTCATTGGAAATGGGGAAATCTGTGAAATGGTTGGTGTTGGGAACTCTTTCTTTGGTTTTGCTAGTTATTTTAAATATATAGATGCGTAGTCTCCTTTTCAAAGAATGGTAAATCAATTGGTTAAGGAAAAGTAGCTACGAGTAAATAAAACTCACCCAGCTTTGTTATCAAGTATGGTGCGGAATCAAATTGCATACATTCGCTATGGGAATATCTTAATAGACAATACAACTTAATAGACTTTACAACTGTAAAGATATTTTTATATTTTAGTGAGATACATGTTCTAATATGGTAATGATGAAAGATGTTTGGTACAACATTTGGGCAATTAAATAGGAACTATCTATCTTTGGAAAGCAAAAATGAAATCTAGTATTCATCTATGAAGAGAAATTCTTGAATGCAATTTATGCACATAAACCCTTGATTCCAATGAAAATAAATCCAGGTCCTTCCTTACTTTTCTTACACTAGAGTACATAAATGTTGAAATATCTGCATTGATTGACATATAACAATGTTCTTTGCTAGAGCCTTAGTTTTCCTGTCACAATGTCAGAATACAGTTCTTTGTCAAGAGGGATGTAAGTCTTCTGCTTAGCGTCCAAAAAGAACAATGGATCAGGAACTTCTTCTGGATTGAATCCTCCTTTTTGATAAGTTTCTTTTTTCAACTTGTAGGTCCCTGGATAAAAGAAAAAGGAAGTGAATTAACAATCGTTTTGTGATGATGTGCTACAAAACAATAGCATGACGCAAAACTTCATGACTTTCCCGATGATGACTGGCATTTGTTACGTATTCAAATTACTTTTTTTCTGGTGATGTAATGGTTCGCAACATCTGACTTAGGAATACCATGCTGAAAAAAAACCCACCTTCTCATGTTGTTTGGCATATCGCCGAAGGTTTTTCTTTAATGTTTGGCTTATATTCATTAAGTGAAGATGGTGAAATTCCAAAATCATAGTTTGACTTGGTTGCAAAATCTCAAAACATATCGCATCCTACAGGTCCCACCAGATCAAATTTAATTTTCGCTCATTTCGGTTTCACTTATCAAATTTGGAAAAGAGATGCGATCTTATGAATGTTGGCTGTATTCTCAGATATTCTGATAATTCCATTTTGCGTTCTTGTAAACAAAGAAAGTCTTAGCATCTTTAAAAAATTTTACCTTCCTATTTTTATGCATCTTCACGTTTTAGACCTGATCGAGTCCGAAAAAAAAAATTCATTTTTGGACTTATGCTTGTCTGTCGATGAACATGATAATTCAAACACAATGAGTAGATAAAGGGAATGTGGTGCATTTCTTTGCACAAAAAGTTTATATCTGATTAAATTGTAAGCCAAATCTCTCAGCAGGTTGACTGTCTGTAGGCCGTCTGCATTTTTGTCGTTTTATATGAGAACGCGATAAATCGAAAACGCAACTTGTAGGTTAAATGAAATTTGGTATGTAATTTTGCTTATGTAATTTGGTTTACTAATTTTGACACACGCAATGTGGATCAGTGTGAATTTTTTGGTCCAATCGGCAGAAGGGATGAGGTATAAAAGGTACAGTCGAGTTACGAAATGATCGATTAACTGGAATTCTACGAAACTTAATAGCAAACGCGCCATATTGAGTAAATGCACGAGAAAGTTAAGAGGAGAACACTCCCTTTGATTCCAACAACTTTACTCCGGTTGGAACAGTGGCGAGGCCAGTCGAAAGCTAGTACCATCTGTCAACCCTATCTCCTCCACCCCCTCCGATGGAGGAAGGTAGGCATCATCTGCCTTTATCCGTCCCCAGAATGGATTAGATTCATTAACAGTTAACGCTTCAGATAAGTTTCGAAGTGATTGGCATGATTTTTCTCTTAATAAGGCTTGCAGTTCTTTAAGCATCAAACTTTTATCGGTATATCAGTGTTTTTGCTTTGTCTCCCACATCAAAATCATTGTTTTCCGATGTTGAAACCATTCTGTGAAACGTATTTCTTACGTAGAGTGTTTATCATAAATTTTCCCAATCAGTTACTACATTCACCTCAACTTACTTTTTAATAAATTATAGCACTAAAATTTCCAGCAAGTTCTTCCTTTTATATTGCAAAAACTACCATTTAAACGGGTTTAAAAGTTAATTCTTTACATCTCAATCATAATCTTACACCAAATATTAAAGATTGCTTATAGTACTTTTTCTTATTTTTATTTTAAATTACAAGAAAATAATAGAACTAATCCAAGCTACTAGAAAAGATAGTATTTTAAAAGGACCTAATTAACATTTCAACCCTGTTTGGTAGGATCCATGCAACAGACTGAATAGATATTTTGCTGATTTTCCTTCACGCGCATTTTGACCAATAATTGAATTTTTCCAATTATTGCTGATTAAACTTATAAAAACCTATTTCATAATTCGATCAACAATCGCATTTGCAAAGAGACCGTGCTCTTCGTTTACACTACCAAAAGCTTAAAAAACAGTAAGAAGAGACATTTACAGGAAAAAGAAAGAAAGAGTTTTGAACCTCTAGTCGAAAACATCGTAGCATGATTTTCTCTTCGTTTGACTTTACTGTGTGAGCCGTTACATTCTGTGCGTAACGACTTTTAAATTAAGCAATTAACAGAAAGAATACCAACGTAATAATATTATCATTCATTAAAAAACATCCAAAGGTTTGAAATATTTTAAAGCATTGGTTAGTAGTAGACTAAGATATCTATTTTCCACTTTTAAGCAAATAAAATATTCACCCTGATAATTCACAATTTCGCTATTTGTTGCACGCGGTTATATAATGGAAAAGCATTGTACCGAATTGTACTTATTTCTAATATTGCAAATTTTATTAAAATTAAAGAAAAATTGCACGAAAATAAACTTGGTATTACTGAAAGTCTATTGTTTTAAAAAAATTTAAATGTGATGTAAAGATAACTTTTATGACATTATTTCGGAAAAACGTTAAAGTTTCGGTTTATCCTTAATTAATTAAAAATTAAGTTAATATTTTGCAGAGCCCTTTCTCGGTGAGAACATACTACCCAGTAAGTGACTACGTGCTAAATTTGATTGTTTTTGGTTTAATCTTCTGCCTGAAACAGCGGTTTCGATGATTTTTGCATCAGACAATTCACAGAATGTCTGCCAGCCAATAAACATTATCATGTCAAAATAACATTAATTTTATATTTATAATAATGCACTGTCCGGGATTGTCAAGCGGTGTTTTTATTAGTTGTAAGCCAAACGTTTCATTAAATAATGGGGTAAAAAGCTTACCTGTTTCATCCATCTGTTTAGAAAGTCTAAGAAACAAAGGTATGGCATAAGACGGCAATCTTTCCCTCGCATTCTGGTACAATTCAGAAAAGTCAACATTCTTTGGATTAATATGAATAGCTGCCATACCAGCTCTGCCCTCAATATCTGAAAAAAAATACAAGGAAAATCGAAATGCAGGTCAATTGTCATAATATATTTTCAGAAAGTTGGAATTTTTAAAATTGATTTTGGTTTAGTTATATTACGTTCCGATTTGAAGCAACATGAGGGCTGTTTCGGGAGTGACCTCTTCATTTTGAACCTCTGTCAGATGACGAGGACGACACCTGGGCGGGAACCCCCTCACGAGACTTCCGCACCAAACCAGCGGGAAGACGTTTGGCCCCCTACGTATGATTTAAAGTGCAACAGGCCAATAACATGGCGTATCTTCTGTGGGTGTCGAACCTGGAACCTTCCGACAACAATAACTGACCACTAGGCCACCGCAGCTTATTTAAGATAATGATCTTTTACAGACCAAATAGCATTGTATTTGAAACTACTCTTAGATGGAAAGAATATTTTCAGTCTTGAAAAAGTTGGATGCTGGCAATCAGGTAAGACAACGAAAGTCCTCTTGAATGAAAACTTCTTACCAAGTTTACTTTAATAATACTTTTACATCTTAGTAAATTAACTTTTATAATTGGTGCTTGAATTGACTATTTTCCAACATCTCTGATGGTGAACGGAGAAAGATAATTGATCAAGAAGTTAAGATCACGGAAAGAAAAAAGAATTTTCTGAGAAAGATAACAATGGTCATACAACTGTATGTACTCAAATTTCAACGATTTCATGGGCACAAGCAATTCATTTTTCTTCGTGAAAAAGTTGTTAATAAATATATAAATCCATAAGAAAAATTTAGAATTGGGGCTGCTATCTGTTTTCACCATTAGACACTACAAACGCATTTTCCAAATAAATCATCGTAAGACTACCACATGATTCAGAAAAAAATAGATAAACTAAACAAATATTAAAATGAAACAAAAAGAAAGAAAAAGTAAAGACAAAAAACAGCAAATTTAGACAAAAACGATGACAATACATCTTTAAGCGTACGAAAGCAACAGCCTCAAGTGATTGCATCAACAGAAGGTTGAAACGATAATATTTAAAACACATAAAAATATATAGAAATGAATTTCGAAAGTAAAAAATGTTCAAAAAGGAAGAAATGAATGAGGAATCGAATGGTAAACTTTATCGAAGACCACTCACCATAAAGATTCCAAAATTAGACAAGATTTTCTGTCAAGGGTAAGATTATAAATCAAAATTATACCCTTTGTGTCCTGAATCCTGTCCAAAATCAATATTTGAATCATTTTGACGAATCAAAATGCACAATCCTTAAAAAAATCAAAAGGTACTAGAGAGTGTGTTAACCCTAACACTCTCTGCCGAAATCTTAGATGCAATCCAGACGACGCCAAGTATACATGAAGCAACAAAAAATTAAAAGCTAGCACGTAGCTCCCTCTATGAAGAAAAATTCTAACTAATTAATCAGAATAAAAAACTAATATTTAAACAGTTTTAGCAAATTAAATTAGAAAAAACCATTAATATATTAATTCGAGAAATTTTTATACTCCTTTTAAAAAACTATTAATATTAATGAAAGAATTTGGGAATCCGTTGTCTTTAAGAATATTTTTTAAATTATCTAAAGCTTTAACTAAATTAGAATGGTTGTTACATATGCTATTTATTCTATTAATTTGAGAAAAACTGGAATTCCTAAAAATTTTATAATGAAGATTTGTATGAAAATTACAAAGTATTATAGCCTTAAAATTAAACTCATTTCTTTTATCAAATAAGCCAACAGATATACCTGAATTTAATTCAGGTAAAATGTTTAAAAATAAAATGTTTTATTTTATTTATATTATCCCAGATCTTAGGGAATTTATTGATTTAGATAAGGGACATATTATTACGGGTAATTTGAATATTGTTAAATCTAAATACCTTAGAGACATCATGAGTAAGGGAACTAAATTTAGGTTAAGAAATAAGGTTAGTCATAATAGAATAATTAATTCCATTAATCGAGACTTGGATGTTTTCATTGCTAATATAGCCAGGAAATTTCATTGGCCAATTGAGGGATTTGGAGAATTGAAACAACGTATATTATTGGAAACAAAAAATAGTATTTATAAAAATAATAATATAAATATTAATAGAGGTATTTATTTCATCAAGCATCTTAAAAAAGAAATTGAATTCATTAAAGATAAATTTATTGTAACAACATTAGATAAGGCTGGAAATAATTTTTGCTTAATGTGTAAATTACTCTTCAAAGACACTCTGCTTAATGAATATAACTCAAATAAAACATATCAAACAATTAAATTTGGAAAAAAAGAACTGGATAAAAGAATTATTGCACTAGCTAAAAAAACTAAAATTAAAATCAGTAATCTAAATTATCCTTACCTTTTCCCTACTATCAAATTTCATAAAAATCCTTTAAAATTCAAATTTGTTACTTGTAGCACTGGAAGTTACAACTATCATTTAAGTAAATTTTTCTTTAAATTTCTAAAAATTATTCTTAAAAAAATCAAAGAAGAAGAGAACTTCATTATAGATAACAACACTAAAATTTTAAATTTTATTATAGACAATAAAATTTATAACATTAATACATTTGAATTTGAAAATCTATTTACTAGCCTCCCACACAATAAACTAATTGAAGTTTGCTCAAATGTTTATGATTTATACCTAAACACTGATTTAATTGAAAAAATAAATGGATAGAAATCTGCAGAGTTAATATTTGTGAAAACTATCTCTTTAACGGAATTGAATACTATAAACAGGTTTTTGGTATCCCTATGGGTTGCAATTATTCTAGTGCATTGGCAAACATCTTTCTACATTCATATGAGAGGGAATTAATTAAAAATGAAATTATTTATGGTTTTCGTTTTATTGATGACCTTATAGTGTTTAATTATGATAATTTTAATTCCATTTATAACTGCTATCCAGAAGAGCTTAAATTAAACAAAACCAATACAGAAATTACCAAATGCAATTTTTTAGATATGGAAATTGAAATATTAAATTCAGGTATATCTGTTGGCTTATTTGATAAAAGAAATGAGTTTAATTTTAAGGCTATAATACTTTGTAATTTTCATACAAATCTTCATTACAAAATTTTTAGGAATTCCAGTTTTTCTCAAATTAATAGAATAAATAGCATATGTAACAACCATTCTAATTTAGTTAAAGCTTTAGATAATTTAAAAAATATTCTTAAAGACAACGGATTCCCAAATTCTTTCATTAATATTAATAGTTTTTTAAAAGGAGTATAAAAATTTCTCGAATTAATATATTAATGGTTTTTTCTAATTTAATTTGCTAAAACTGTTTAAATATTAGTTTTTTATTCTGATTAATTAGTTAGAATTTTTCTTCATAGAGGGAGCTACGTGCTAGCTTTTAATTTTTTGTTGCTTCATGTATACTTGGCGTCGTCTGGATTGCATCTAAGATTTTGGCAGAGAGTGTTAGGGTTAACACACTCTCTAGTACCTTTTGATTTTTTTAAGGATTGTGCATTTTGATTCGTCAAAATGATTCAAATATTGATTTTGGACAGGATTCAGGACACAAAGGGTATAATTTTGATTTATAATCTTACCCTTGACAGAAAATCTTGTCTAATTTTGGAATCTTTATGGTGAGTGGTCTTCGATAAAGTTTACCATTCGATTCCTCATTCATTTCTTCCTTTTTGAACATTTTTTACTTTCGAAATTCATTTCTATATATTTTTATGTGTTTTAAATATTATCGTTTCAACCTTCTGTTGATGCAATCACTTGAGGCTGTTGCTTTCGTACGCTTAAAGATGTATTGTCATCGTTTTTGTCTAAATTTGCTGTTTTTTGTCTTTACTTTTTCTTTCTTTTTGTTTCATTTTAATTTTTGTTTAGTTTATCTAATTTTTGCTTCTGTATTATATTATAAATAGCTGCATTTGCGCCTTTATATATAATACTATGAATTTTTATTATTTAATTAATTTAATCAATTTATAAATTTGTTAATGTATTACTGACATGATTCAGAACACAGCTCTTAAAACGATTCCTTCCAGAGGAAACTACCGACTCTTAAAGGTTAATACTACAAACCGTTTACTAATTGCAGTTTAGGTCCAGCATATTTGAGATTCTAAAACTATAAACCGATTATCACTGTACTTCCAATCTGTCAAGATTTTTCAACCCTCCATGTGCGAAATGTAACTCAAATAAGTGCATAATTTACAGAGTCAAAGGAAACATTAAACCGAAAATAGGCGAAGTTTCCAAGCAGTTTTGTTCTGTCAGAATTTTATCTATTGGACAGAAAGAGGAAAGCAGTGGGTTAGCAGTATTAGTTTCGGAAACATTCACAGGTTCGAGACTCTATTGAGTACGGACTCTACTCTTCTATTAATCTGTTAGGGTCAAATATCTTCATGCTGACAGAGTGTAAAAGTTTGAAGAAAGGATGACGGGTCATATGACCACGGTGAAAATTTGCGAAGTCCGTCCCTAAATCACCTTAGTACTGTTAGGAAAACTAAACTAATTCGACAGGAGGAAATATCAACAAAAACTGCATGTTTTCTTTGTGTTTCCGTGGTCAACATGTAAAGCAGAGTTAGTCGGATATTTCTAAAAATTTCTAATTATAAAATTACTATTAAAATATTCCATAATAGTTAGATTTGATTGCGAGATTCGAAAACTCTTCACTTATAAAGCAATTTCATTTTTCAGAAATAAATTACATCTTTCCCTCTTCAAATATTATCTTTTCGGGTAAATTGTCTAAAACACCCAAGTTATTATTATTTTTTTATTTCATATTATTCTGCTTCACCGTATCACTTTATCACATTTTAACTTTTGGCGAGTTTTCTGCTTTGTTTATTTTGGATTTACATTATTTAAATTTCCAGGATCCACTTCCGTTTTCCGATAACCCTCCAATTCAAGCATTCGACCAATCCATTTGGATAATAAATCAAAATTTAGACGCCAGTGATTATCTAAATCAGCGATTCCCAAATTATGGGACGTGGTCCACTTGTGGGTCTCGGAACGCTAGTCAAAAGTCCAATTAATTGAAGTTTCAAGAGTCATAACTTGTTTTTTTCTTTATAAACAATATATGTTTAATCCTTTTACAGTAAACTTAACTAATTGTTGACATATACGTGCATATAAAATATAAATGTATTATATGTGTTTGTATTTTTTACTTGTATATTTAGTTAGTGGACCACAAAACATTTTTATGCAACAGGTAGTCCACACAAGCAAATAGGTCTAGGGAACCGTTGATCTAAACCATTTGGTTAAAAATTATACTCTAAGCAAACCTTAAAAATTGTCAAAATCCCTTTCCGCCAGCTGGAAGGCAAAGGTATATTCCCTTAATTTAATATTACAAAAGAAATGAAATATTGCATATTGATCAATACAGACATAGCTAATGACTTTATTTTTTCTACAAATTGCAATAGTTACGCTGCGATTCTGTTTTCATGACATTTTATTTTTTACTATCAGGGTTTTATCATTCTACTCAAAAGGTTATGCTAGATTTATTGGTCAGTACATTGGTCAAGTTTTTTTTATATCCCAACACATAATCATGCAACAGGTAGGAGTCATAAAGAAATACACATCCCAAGAGTGCAAATATCTCCTAGATAATATTATGTCAGCCTATCTGAAACTGTAGAAAGAAATTGACTCTTGACGCGAATGAAGAAAGATTTAAAAATTAATTTATTTAATCTACGTTACAATATAATTGTGCGAACCTTACATTGTCATATGGTAAAATCATATGACATGAAACATTTAAACACTACTAGAATGGGCTCATTTAGAGAACTCCCTATTTACAGAGATAATAGTCACTAAATTCTTCATATATAAGAGAATAAGAATTATTAAACATTGTGAATGGCATTTACGTATGTTTAAGGCATAGGATATGAATACAGCCATTTTGAACAGTAAATTTAGATCTTCATCGACAGTTAAAAACAAATACTCAGGCAGAAACCCAAAACAATTTTAAAGTTAATGAGATATTTTTCAATATCAAAAAGGATAAAGGGAACTCTTATATATCTATCTTTTTTGGCTATTTTATATTAAATTATCAAACAAATCTTCGAGCCGCCATGTTTAGTTAGATATCAGATTAAAGAAATCTGTCAAATTAACTAATTATCAAATTACCTATTAAAATTAAATGTTTGATTAATTAAAATTAACTATTTACTTAATTAAAATTAACTATTTACTTAATTAAAATTAAATATTTAATTAATTGTGACGAAATCTTCACTGAAACCTTCTTAATGGCTCAGAGTATTTGCCAGCAATCTTAATCTTGTAACTATCTAATAATTATCTGAATTTAAATAAAAGTCATTGTGGCTATGTATGTATGTTCCACATCTCCTCCTAAACCACTGGACTGATTTCAACCAAACTTTGCACACTTTTCATTTAAGACAAGAGGAAGGCCGCCTTCAACTTTTCAAAGCCCAAAAGTTACTTAAAATTTCAGGTAATTAAAAATTTAGTAAGGCGTTCTTTCGCGAAATCTTTGGAAAATATTATCTCACGAAATTAATTTTACATCTTATTAAATTTTAAAAAATTAGCATTTCAGTGACAAAAATTTCATTTCCATACAATATTTTCTCTCATTTTATCATTGTTTTCAAAATTAATTTTATACATATTTCGTAATACTATTCTTTATTTTTGAAGAACAATAATAATACGAATAGATATAGTTGGGAGAGTTCATTAATAGAATTCTAGACTAATGCTAAAAGAAAATTTTAAAAGTAGACGATTAACAATGTATATCAGGACCAACTATTGATTTGATTTATTTTCATTCTTTAAATTAATTA
Source organism: Araneus ventricosus (assembly GCA_013235015.1). NCBI lineage: Eukaryota > Metazoa > Arthropoda > Arachnida > Araneae > Araneidae > Araneus > Araneus ventricosus. The sequence continues at coordinate 337,283 of BGPR01000858.1, forward strand.
AAAATTAACTAGTTAATTTAATTGTTTCAAAATATTCATTAAAACTTTTCTTTTACTTTAGTAAATGTTAACAAAATTTGAAGTACCAATATAACTAATAATAATTTATGGAGAAAACGGCTGTTTTTAAAAATTGTCTTTTTCAATTGATATCCTCATTTTAATAAACAAAGTTTCAGATCAGAAGAGGAATTTGTGTATTATTATTTTTATACAATAGTAGTTTTTTACAAAATATATATAAATAAAATATTAAAGATGAGAGAAAGTTAATCCGGAGCAGAGCCAGGTGTATCAGCTTGTTTACCGTATGAAACGTGGAAGTGAATGAATCTGATGGGAGCTCCTAATTTCTAAGTAATTCTTGCTGTTATGGCATCAGGCACGGGGGCATGGGGCGGCGTTTTGTCAAAAAACTTTCATGATAAAAGTAGTTTTTTATGATAATGTGATAATTCCCCTAATTGCAATTTTCTTTCTATCTTCAATCGTAACGGACCTATGGGGAAAAAATAAATTGCAGAGGGGGAAATTGAACATCGCTTTTCAGCTCATAACTTCTAAGCAATTTTAGCTGACAAAAACTTTTAATATAAAAGTGGTTCGTTGTGATAAGGTGATAATTCTCCTAATTGAATTTTTTTCTATCTTTAGTCGTAACAGAGTTATGGGGAAATGAAAAAATGGGGGATTGGATTGAAAATGGTATTTTAGCTCAGAACTTCTAAAAAATTGTATCTATAAAATATACATATTCCATTCCCATTCGATGAAAAACTGCACAGGTGTTTCAACTTTAAACACTTCATAAAAAGCAATTACAGACTAATCAATGCAAGAATTGAAACCTACGAATTCCGTAGTATAAAGGAGAGCATCGAAACTCTGCAAAAACATTTCATTATAACCCTTATTGACAAGGCAGCCGGCAACTACGCATTAATTTGCAAGAAATTTTATCTTGAACTATTAGATACGGAACTAAAATCTTCAGAAACCTTTAAACAGTGTAAATCCAATATCATCACTATTAAGAAAAAAATCTCAGCTTTAAACAAAAAAATTGGATGCCACAATGTAACTAACAACCTTCCGTATATTGTAATCTATCCTAAGTTCCATAAACAGCCTATTAAATTTAGATACATTACTTGCGGTACGAACACCTATATGTATAAACCTGGAATAATCTTCTCCAAATATCTCAACATTATCCTCAAGTTTATTGAAGACGAAAATTTTAACTGGATAATTAAAAACAATAATAAAGTTATCGAATTCCTTAAAAATAATAAAATAGATACAATAGAAACCTATGATTTTCAAGACTTCTTCACAAGCATCCCATTACATAATTTACAAGAAGTCTTAATGAACTATTTCTACGACCTAAATAACTTACTTAACATCCCAATAACATTGTGGAAAGATCTTACAAATTACTGTATTTACAATAACTTTATTTTCAACGGGGAAAATATCTTTCAGCAAATTAAAGGCATCCCACAAGGGACCAACTATTCTTCTCTTCTTGCCAATTTATTTCTACACTTTTTTGAACGGAATATCGCTATTAATTCGAATTCAGTCTTTAGATTCATTGATGACCTCATTATTTTTAACCATAAAGATTTCAATACAACTAAAAATACTCTATATCCAAATGAACTTAAATTAATACAAACCAATAGCTATCAAGAACCAGTTATTTTTCTGGACTTAATTATTGGTAGTCAAAATACTTTAAAAATAGATATATATGACAAAAGAAACGAGTTTAAATTCAATGTCAATAGATATATTTTTTGGAACTCAAATATCTCTTCTAAAATCTACAAAAACACTATCATTAATCAACTCATAAGAATTAACAAAACCTGCAGCGATAAAAATTCAATCAAGAAACAAATTCAACACCTTATAAATAATCTTAATAGTAATGAAATTCCTACCTCCTTCTACGAACCTTTAATTAATGGCTTTAAGATGTAAGTACAGGATTGCATATTAGAGCTATGCTGGCGCAGTTCTAATACTGTGGTACGGTCTCTCTAGCCAGACAGGTCTAATGTGATTACCTCGAAAACGCATCTTTAAGTCGTTTATTAACGGATTTCAAATTCAAATATTATTTAACACTTACCTTTTCCACCTTAATTATTAATTACACTAGTTACACTATTTTTAAATACACTCATTTCCTTTTATATCCTCTTTCATTAATTTTATTTACACCTTAATTTTTAAATACACTCCTTTCCTTTTTTCGTCATTTCTTTAATCTTCATCGATTCCTCAATGTAGTTCGCTTTCATCTTTGTTTTCCATCGATTTCCTAATCTTCATCGAAACTCCCCTAACCTCAGAAGTAACTTGATATTTTCGTAAACATCCGGTCCCTACATGACGCTCTCAGTTACTCCCTTTGTCACGTCTCCCGTTGATAGCATCTCTCAGTTTTAGGTTCGTAATTTCATTTCTTTTATTTGTATTTCATTCAAATTCTTGGTTTATCATAATGTTCGGGGTAAAGGACAGTGTTTTTAAGCTATATGCCAACACTGTTCGCAGAAAACATTATGATTTCACTAATTTTTTAACGGTTCGTATAGGTTTTACTTACCCTGATGAGCATCTATACGCTTTTACCGATTTACTACAGTCTCTCCATTTTATTTTAACATTTTTTGACTTTCATGATAT
>BGPR01000858.1:340085-381366 GCA_013235015.1 Araneus ventricosus
ATATATATATATATGAGAACCATTGCAATGGGTAGACTTTCTATAAGGATTCTACCTAAAAAGAACGGTAACGAACAAATATGGCAGCCTTTACAAAATGAAGGACTTATTTTAAATAAACATTGAGGGGCTACATTCAATTGGAACATTAAATTTAATATTTTGAAAGTCTGCTTAAGCCATAACATTAAAAAACTCTATTCTAAATATAATTAAGATATTCAAACAGAGTGTTGAAATTTTGAAGATTCTCATTGACGAAGCATTACGCCGGAAGTCTGTCGGTACAGCGGAAGTTCAATAATACCCCTATTAAAGAAAACGAAAATCTAGTCCATATTAAAACTCCATTATTTATTACAATTGAAATGTTTTGATTAATTTTGAACGAAAGATTTTTTTTTCGTGTATTACTTTAGAAAATGTAGCATTTTCTGCAAAAAAGTCTTAATATTTAAAACATTTTGAAAACTCTTGTGATGAAAACAAACTGTTTTGAATGAAGGCAGAATTCTTACATATTCAGAATATTCCATCTGTTGCTGACTGATAAATTTTTACTGATAAAACTGACAAATAATGTTATTTTCTTCAAATGACAGCGGTGAAATGCATTTTAAAGCAAAGGATTCAATACACGTTCAATATATGCGTAAAACTAAAGTGCGCACTTCGTCTGGTATCAACAACACATTGTCTTGCTCTAATCTATGAATTCAGGCCTTTTTTCCCCCTGCAAGATGTTTAATGTATTATAAAAATAAAATAAACACAACGCACTTAAATTAATATATCATCACATCAGCGTGAACTGACGTCATTTGTGAAGTAAAAGTAACCTTATGAAACATATGTGTACGTCTGTAATAACCGAGGTTGTTAAAAATGCAGAGAATTAATTAATAATTAACACAAATATTTCTAATTAATAGAAAAAAATAAATGTTAATCTTTCCTTCAGAAGAATCAACAAGTAAAAGTTCTTAATAAATGGGAACCATATATATTAAATTGAGTAACTTCCTTTTTTGTAACTTTATATACTTTATATTCAAAATATCGCCATTGTTTATATCAAAATGTCGAATGTCAAATTTGCCATAAATTTTATTTCTTAAAAACAATTATAAGTAAGTTGCATCTGTTCTTAAATTGTTGCATATGATATGTGATTGTCATATGTTGTCCCAAAATACAACATGTCTCTAGCGGTTCTAGCTCTTAAATCTAAATCTTTCGCATGCTTTGTGTGGGTTTTTAGCATACGACATTCGGAAATAAGAACTATGATGTAAAAAAATTGTTTCATTAACAAGTTGCTATGTAAGTAAAAGGCCTTTTGATTTGCCATCAAAGTCAATATATTTAGAATATTTAAAAAAATATAATGTAAATGTAAACAGAATGCATACTCAGAACTTCTACTCCATATACCACACAGGAGACGTGTCCCAGAGCTGTGCTGACGATATTTTCCACTTCGCCCGTAGAAACATTCTCGCCGCGCCAACGGAAAGAGTCTCCTGCGCGGACCACGAAGAATATGTAACCTTCCTCGTCCATAACTAAGATATCACCTGCGTACAAAATGTACTCCAAAACAGATATAATCAAGAACAAGTACATGTATTCTATCCCTAAACACAGCCATTTAGTGATTTGTTTCGGTTCTAATCAGAGGCGTGCCTATATAAAATGGCGCCTAGGTCAAATACCAAATTAGTGCCCCCTCTTTTTTCATACTGTAATCCGGAAATCTCCCTCCCCCCTGCAGGAACTTTATGCCAGGGAGTACTAGAATTGAAATTGAAATTAGACTGAAATAATACTATATAAAACCTGCTTCAACTAATATAATATAGCCGTTTCCGGCGATCAATTGTCTCACACATCAAATTAATTGTATTAATTCTTTAATGTCAAACAGCTTTTATAGCAACACACAGAATAAAATCCGTTTCACCCATTATCTATAACAAAAAGGTTAAATTATTGGAGAAAAAAATATATCTGATATATATAACGACTTTTTATCTATTAAATTCACACATGATTGCGATGTTTATTACAATAATTGTATTTATTAAGTGATTAGTTATATCTCATAAATTAATAACATAAATCAATGATTACAGATATTTGAACTCTTAAAATAAGGATAATTGAGATTTCCTTATGAAATGCGCAATGAAAAATATCTATGGCTTTAGAAATTATGAAAACCTCCTAAATATTTCATGTGCACTTACTAAATATCACATGATAAATCTAATCCCGAAAAGAATTATCTTGTGTTGAAAATCAAACTGAGAGGGAGAAGAAAAAGACATACTACTATTTTTTAGCTTATGCATAAAGTTAAATTTTTGATTAAAAAATTATCAACGATATAACGATTTTTTTTTCAACAAATGAAAAACAAATGACTTAAAGATTTAAGTGTGTGAAATAAATGAATCGAGTGTGAAATAAATGAATCTCAGGGACCGAACCTCAAATGTCGGATTCCTGCCTGAACAATAAACAGTTCAGCATCCATATTAAGCCATATGTCACACGAAGAAAGCGTTTCTGACCATGCTATATGATTCCGACTCGTCTCAACACTATCTAATCCGTACTAAAGCGTTTCGTTGTGGTAGTGACTCACGCTGCAGTAAAGTACTTATGCGCGTGTTTCGATCTTGATTTTTCTAAAAAGATGAATTGCTAATAATAACGTAAAATAATACATATATCGATCTGAAATATTTTATCAGATATCCCCTCCTTTAAAAGATGTATTTTAGTAGGATTGGAAAAAATTTTCTCAAATAAAAAAGAGTAATTTTTTTTAAATTTGCACTTTTTTAAAATTTATCAAATTAAGATATCTGAACGTACTAGAAATGATTTTATAGACATTTTAAATACCTATAACTTTCTCATTTGAACTGTTTCTCAGATTAATAGTCTATTATTTAAACACGGAAGACCGATGTTTGAAATTACCCCACCTCCTTTGTCCAGCCGGATATCCAGGTGCGTAATTAATAGCATGTTTCAGATGGCAAACTCAAAAACTTAATGTACTAAAAATACTGTCTTGTATTTTTTGCACATTTTGGTACTTTCGATCAAAATTCGACACGACTAAATATGCATTAAATGAGAAAACATCTTGGTTGCAATTACAGTAAAGATTTTCTAAGCGCCCACGCCACTATAGCGATTAACCTTCTTAACGGCCACTGTTGGTACGGAATGTTTTGCCCATAGACATGATGCTAAAATAACCTCATGGAACGAAAATTCAGACCCCTCCGAGAGGTCGGTTTTGTTCTGTAAACAAACCGATCGTTGCCATCAGTGGTGTAGTCGTAAATTAAGCATTAAACGAGCGCTCCGACCTAGATGATATTGTTTGGACGGGATAAGGAGGGAATCACTCTACAATAAAATATATATTTTTTTAACATTTCAAATGCATAATTATTTTATCTAGGTATTGAATCTAATCATGAAATGATTGAATGCCAACAGTGAAAGAAAGTATATTTTATCATTATTTTGTTTTTGATCAAACATTAGCATAATGTGTACTTTAGTCAAATCGTGAATATAATGAATATGTTACAGAATAATTTTTAAAAAATTATGTTGATTAGTACTAAAATTAAGTACGTCAAATAGAATCACGACAAGATAAAGTAACGAAAATTTCATGAGTTTAGAATAAAAAAGAAAATGCAATTGAATGTTTGCAACCTTAATACTTTTAACCCGTTCCCACCACCACTTGCCAGTAACTTATTACTTTTATTAATTTGAAATATCCTTCACGTTTCCAAGGGTAGTCAAAGATCGCGCTGTTTTAAGGAGGTATCTTACATTTATTTTTCCTATTTATTTCTCGTAAATTAAGCAGTGCCGGAACGTCGTTCCTGTGAGTAAAGAAATAATAAAGCAGTGCCGGAACGCCGTTCCGACTCCACTACACCCCTTGTTGCAATAATAAAAAGAGAAATTAACCTCTTTTCTGCGCCACATACCTTAGCGTTATATAGATAGATAGATAGATAGATAGATAGATAGATAGATAGATAGATAGATAGATAGATAGATAGATTGGAAAGGTTCTTACTTGCTTAGAAGAATTTAGAAAGATTTTATATAGATACATAACCGAAAGAAAAGCCATGTCTCCCTTCTCAAAACAGTTTCGTATGATTTTCTTTTTCGTTTCATTCTGATTAGCATAGCCTTCAAAAGAATTGATCGGATTTCTGGTAATTTTGCCGATCAGTTCTCCTGGTTCACCTGTAAAAGAAGAAATGTATCTAATTGCATCTTTTTGTTCAATGAAAATTGTGGAGACAGAACATTAGTGCCTTTCTTCTACTTTTAAAGAAAAATATGATAAGGGACGAAAGAAATAATACCCCGCACCGGGCGTCATTATTTATCTTTGTTAAACCAATGTTCACTACTTTGTACGTAATAATCACATTAAGGACCGGGCGAAAAACCCTTGTTATACCACGTTAAGTTTATGTTACCTTTAAAAAATAAGTTCTAAAGATATATAAAAAACAATGAAATATCAAAGAAGGAAATACACATGGTGTCCACTAAAGTCCCTTACGCCCCTTATCAATTTAAGAACGACTGCAGCTATAGTCGTAAAAGTGGTGTCTGGTTTTAGTAAAAGTTCTCCAAGAGACTGCTTGTTTACATCGCCACCTGATGTTAAACTGAGGAATTACTATCTGGCATTGCCAGATTATTTTTTTTTATATAAGACCTTAACTAGCTCTTGTTGATCAGGTGTTTTTCATGTTTTTAACCTTTTAGATTTTACGCATACCGCTCTCCCTTTAGTTTTTATTTTATTGTATTAGTGGTTATATGCCCCTTGTACTCAGGTCCTCTTCTGGTATATTCCCGGCCGGGCGGCTGTCTTCTACTATTGGCGATTCTGGTGCCGACTTAAGGGACATTTAGGTATGGGGGGGTATCCCTCCCGAGCAGATCTGCATTGGTCCCTGGTGTGATTTTACTTGTATTTTTAACATTTTATCTCTATGACTTTAACTTCTGTCATTTTTATTTTTAGACTTTCCCTTTTATATATATATTGAAATTTTTAACTCTGTGCTAACTTTGTGTGATTGTGTGTGTGTTTTGTATTGTCTGTGTGGTTTGCTTAAATATTTTTTTTTTTTTTTTTGCTTTCTTATTAAGCTTATGTTATTTGTTGTGTATTTTAACTGTAGATTTTTATGAGTTAAACTGTTGTAAACCCAATTTTCTAGGTTTGCCACCTTTTATTATGTTATTTTAGTCCTTTTAGTATTTGTTATGTGTTTTTATATATATTCAACCCTCGTACTACGGGAAAGGGTGGCTTTTTATATGATCTTTTTACTTTTTTTGCTTTCTTGTTACGACTTATTTTATTTGTGTCCAGCACCTTTCTTGTATGGCTCCAGTTTTTATTGCCATTTGTAATGCCACTGTTGGCCTTTAATTCTGCCATTGTTGGCATAGTTTGTAAAGTTTCATGTGTGTCCAACACCTTACATTTATGTACGAAGCTCCTGCCACTGTTGGCATAGTCTGTACACTATTTTTTAAAAGTCTCAATAAGTCTGATCCTTGGGGCTGGGGCCCGCTGTTCCCCGGCGTGTTTTAGGGGATTCTCTTTTCTCCCCGGTGGCCTTTTTCGCTTTACACCCTTTTTTGGGTAAGTGTGGTCACCGTGGGAATTAAAAAAAAAAACTGAGGAATTAACATAACATTTCTATCTCAAGAACGGAACGATATTGGAGAGAAGGTCAGTTACAAAGTTGAAAAACACTGTCGATATAATAAAAATAAACACCTTAAGGACATTAATGCCAAGAACAGACGGTTTAAAACTTCACTTATTTGTTCGCAATTCCCAATACATGTGTGTTACATGTATTTTCAGACGTGTTAGAAACAGAAAAAATTATCAAAAGATACCTTTATTTTAGTGTTCAAACTGCCTTCAGTCCTCTATAATACCGATATGGACCCCTGTTTGAATTTAAAGTTCAGCCCCTTTTAGCATATTAAATGAATGAATAGCACTGACAGGAAGATCAGTAATAAGTCGTCGAAGTTACTCCAGTGCTAGCGGAGAGGTTAAATACACTTGTTGTTTGAGTTATCCACACAGGAGAAAGTCCATTGGGCTCAGTTCTGACCGAAAGTAAACGTTTTCTCCTGTCGTCCAAGTTTTGTGACGTCACAGTTTCGGAAATCATGAACGAACGAATGTGGGTTTTAAGTGTTCTATTTTCAGTATTAATGTTCCCCATCAGTCTTTTTATACAACATCGATGATGCTCTAAAAATTTATATTTGACTTTTTTTCACTATATCATTCCATTTTTGAGATTGAAACGCTAATTTCGCGGTTTGCCACCAGGTGACTCGGTCAGGGACGTTATGATGCAGTGCATATCCACTTTACTGTACCTAGATACCACTTTTATGTCTATAGCTGCAGTTGTTATGAAAGTAAGGGAATATGTATGGGGCTAGACACTCTGTGTAATGAAGCATTCACTGCATAGTAATTCAAATTTTGCAGACAAAATATAGTTACAATGAAATGATAAAAAATATGTTTATATCATATAGAAAACTTTAAAATTCCGTTAAAAGTATTATTGCTCAAAGAGAACTAGCATTTTAGAAAGCAATAAAATGAAGACATTATATTCTCTACAAAACACTTTGATAAAAATTAATTTAATTAAAAGCATTCTATGAGCATGTTTATTTTTTCTATTCTGCCATAAAAATGTGTTACAACAATAAAATAAATAAAAATACAGATAAAGTGAATTTTATTTGCGGAAGAGTTAAAATTACAAAAATAATAGCCGACAATGATAAAAAGTAAGAATCCTGTGGATGACTTCATTAGAGGCCATTCATGCATGCAGATTAAAAAAATGGAATAAGTTTTCTGTAGAGGAAAAGACTAAGGTCTGATATCTAATATCCTTTAAGGCCTCAACCCATTCCGGAATATAATGGGAAAAAACATTTACCCACAAAGAAGAAATTGAAAACAATCTTTTATACGAAGTATGAAAAAATGGCTTAAAATCTTACCTCTGAAAAAAGTTGTGGAACAAGAGAAAGAAAGGACGCCGTTACAAAGTAAATAGATAGGCGCACCTACCTCCATCTAGTGAGAGAAACACTAACTATAGACTTGAAATCTTTTTGTATATTTGTCATAAGGATTTTTTACGGCTTTTATTTTATTTTTAATTCGAAATAAATTTTTTGTTGTTTTTGAGCATTTTGGACGTTTCCCTTTTCTCGTTCCCACGACAGCGGACCACTCAAGAAAACTCCGGAGCGGCGGAGAGAAAACAAGAAAGAATCATAAAACGAGTCGTAAAAACGGCCTGGTCTTATGCAAACCCAGAGGGGTTCAGGGAAGAAGAGTGGGGTATCGTTTGAATTGACCCACACACGTGCTGCCGACAAAGACGGGCAGTTAAGAGTCGACCGCTTCGAATGATAACCTGGAAGGAAGGCGCACGGCTGCGGTTGGAGGTTTGTCCAGCTGAAGACGAATCACCGAGAAATAATTCATCAGCCTCTCCCCTGGGCTCTGAGGGTAAGTGTTTAAGAAAGAGGGAAGACGGAGACAAGGGACGATCAGATAGCGAGAGCTGAGAAGTAAACACGCGAAGAGCTACACCGTCGTGTTGTTTTCGAGATCTGAATTTCAATGAAACGGGCGTATTTTTGGACCCCGTGAATATAGTCAAATCTTTGGCTGGACTAGCTCGTATGGTGAGCTGTAGCATTGAATAGAAGGACCCCTTTAATAGATTATTGAATTTAACGAGGGTTTGTATAATCTCGTTGTCACATACCGACCCCGGTATCTCCTACTCATACGGAGTAGACGTAGTCAGAGACTGGCTATAAGTATCCCTGCGGTTGATTACTGCAATTTATTGAGCGTTTTTATAACCACAATTTCATGTACCGATCCTCGGTACTTTCATAACTCGACCTGAGTTACTACAGTTTGCTAAACTCTCGTAGTTCCATGAACTTTACGAATAGTTGCTTCACGAGAAAACTCACCGTTGGTAACTTCGACTAAGTCAAGTTACGCTTATTATTGACTCTCGCTATACATAACCGGGACTTCTTATTCTTATTTCTTGAATGTACATATCACCTGTAAATTGACCTGCACATAACCATTTATTCAAGAATTTAATTAAATTTTGATATGCTGAAATTCTGTGACTTCTTTAAGTCTGTTGATCAGACCCCGATAACAGTGGGCTACGACATTACAATTTTTATAATTTTTTTCCTTTTTTTATTTTTAATTTTTTTATTTTCATTTTTTTGTTTTATCTTTCAAAATTTGCAGGTGAATCCTTAAAAATGATAGACGTTGTGGAATGAGCACTAAAGTCGCTTCCTGTGCAATGAATAAATTGAGAGGAAAAATTAATTAAAACCTGAGAGATTAAAAAATACTTTAATTCTTAATTATGAAGTAATGTACTAGGTAGCCGTTTAGCTTTAAATTAATATTTAAATTATCAATGGCTTTGACACTAGCAAAATGGTTGTTGCAGATATTTTTGATTCTTTTGATATGAGAGTGGATGGTATTTTTAATGACTATTAGGTTGAGATTGGTAAGATAATGACAAAGAAAAATGGCTCTAAAATTAAAGTCATTTCTTTTGTTATATATACCAACCGAAAATCCTGAATATAAAATTTTAATTACTAGATCAAAATAATTACAATTATTGTTATTATCATTGGTTTTATTCAGTTTCATTTCTTCCAGAAAGCAGTTAATTAAATTGTGCCAAGGTTGTCAAAGTCAATTACAACAATGCCATCAATAAAATGATAGACAGAAATGAGATTATTTTTTATGGATTTTCTCACGAACGTATGAAAGAAACATTCGCCAGTGCACTGGAGAAACTAGAACCTATCAGAAGACCATACTATTGTCTGTAGTAGTTAAGAAATAATATTATTTTTTATGTCTTTTCTCTTGAACGTTTCTCCAATGCACTGGCGAATGTTTTCCTTCATACGCTCAAGAGAAAATTCATAAAAAAATTATCTCATTTCTGTTTATCGTTATATTGATGACCTGATTATATTTGACTTTGACAATCTTGACATTTGATGCTGCACTTGTGCACACCAATTAAATTGCTTCTATTCATTATTGTCTTTTTAGATATTCAGCTTTTTGACTTTTTAGAATCTAAGCCTTACTACAATAAACACATGTAGGGAAAATGATATAAACGAATTAATTGGTACACAGAATGAATTATTTATTTTTAGAGATTTTTTTACTATGAAAGCAAGTTTTCGACATTGTCTCCAACTCAAAGTATAAAACATTGCAGTCGATATACAACACCAGCGACCGACAACAGAGGGCAGAATGTCCGTGAGCCTAGGCGGAATATCTCCGTGAATCGCATTTATAAGTTACGACTAAGCCCCGGTACGCACATGCGATTTGTTACGGAAGTAATTAGCAGTAAAAATATCGAATAAGCCATAAATTGCTTGAATTGCATTGAGAACAGATAGACAGTCAACACATACCTCCTGCTGAGATTGCCGCTTCTCCGACAAACATTCCCCTTCACCTAAATAATTATCGGACAAGTGACGCATTCTGCAGGACATCCGTGTGGATTGCCTAACTGTTTTCAATACATTTTGACCCGTTTATGGCTTTTTATCGCAAATGACTTATGTATTGATTATGGGAGACAGACAGTTTGTCTAGTTTCAAGGCCATACTTAATCCTAAATCCAACCACAGTATGGTCCGAGAAATTCCAACCCTTTTACTTTCCCATAAACACATTCACCTGAGTAAATTCAAAACCCACGTCGGTCATCTAGGCAATGAATGGGCAGATCAATTAGCCAAAGAAGCCGTCACAAAACAAGACACTTCCTTCCTCCCTAAGCCACTTTCTTTCCTGAAATTTGAAATAAGGTCATTAGCTTTAACCCTTCAACCGGCTGGAACGTAGAAAGTCGCTCTCTGATGACTATTCCAAAACCGGCTCCGTCGCAGAAATTCGCTCTTCGATAATTGCTCTAAAACCGGCTCCGACGTAGAAAGTTGCTCTCTGTTTATTACGCGAAAACCGGCTCCGACGTAGGAAATCGCTAGTGCTTTTCCCCTCGCTCATAATAAGCGAAACGAGTCAGCTGCTTGTGAAGGTCGTTTTGTGGTTATCACTGGCAATTAGAATTTGGGTGCTCCCTTTTGGGGGGATAAACTTTTGAGGGAGAGGAATAACGTTATTCCTGAAGCCACAGTTATCAGGATAGCTTTGTGATGGTGAACAGTAAACTTTATCATTGATTTAAATATTTGGATGTTTCACTGCAATTTTAATATCGAGCAAAAAACTAATGGAATTGTTAAAACTGGTGTAAATTTTTCTGAAAAGAGGAAACTCTCTCAGGTTTACAGCGATCATTAACCATTATTTGTTACTGGTTCACATGACAGGGTTTGAATTTTCTAAACTTGCTTGATGAAATAGGAAAAAAGTGCATATAAACTTCTAAAAGTGCTTTTGTTAAAGTGCAATAAAAACTAAAGACTAATTTTTTTTCTATTTGCAAGATTTTTTTAAACTTTTCTTTTTTTCTAATTAATAAAAGCGCGGCAAATATTAATATAAATAAAAGTCAATGTATGTATGTTCCATATCTCCTTCTAAACCACTTGACAAACTTTGCCAACTTATTATTTAAGACAAGAGGAAGATTACTGTCAACTTTTCAAAGAGCAAAAGTTACTTAAACATGCGAATAATTAATAACTGACCGAAATTTTGCCATTTTCCCGCATTAACTTCTGAGCAATTTATCCCCCATGAGATATATTTTATTCCATTTTAAAGTTCAAAATTTCTACCTCTCAGTGATACCAACTTTGTTTCTGTGGCAGTTTTCCTTGAAATTTTATTAATTTTTCAAAAGTTAATTAAAAAATAATTGAATAGATGCAGACAATTTTTAAGTAAGCAAATTTATAGAAATTTCGTTTCTAGGCAACGGTGTAACTTCGAAATACTTAACCTTTATTTTTTACGCACAAAAAATTAAAAATTAAGCGAATTTTTGTCGTTTTCTGAAAATATCTTTCCAAAATATGAACACACAAAAAATATTTTTACTCAATTTTAAAGGTAAAAAAATTAGCTTTTCAGTGACACAAATTTCATTTCTGTTTCATTTATTTTTTCCACTTTTTAATAAATTTGTCAAGATTAATAATTACACACAATTTTCAATAATATTTTTTTATTGTTAAATAACAAGAATACATACGAAGAACTGTTCCCAGAACTTATAAACTGAATTCTAAAAGAACACTAAAAGAAAAGTTTTAAAGAAGACAATTCACAGAGTTGATTAAAAAAATTTTATCAGGAACAACTATCGATTTAGTTTATTTTCGTTCATTTTAATTATGAAAAATTTTCTATTTAAATTTTTGTCCCGAAACGTCTATTAAACCTTTATTATCCCTTACCATTTGTGCAAAAATGAAGTTCTTTTATAACAAATATTAATGCCTTATGGAGAAAATTAGCTATCGGCAATTTTTAAAAATCGTCTGGTCTAATTGATATGGACGAGTTTTCTGGTTTCTTTACTTACATTAAAAACCTTGACTTTATCTGCTTGTATGTTCGACTTCCACTTTGAATATTCCATTGACTTACCATTACACCGTAATTACGTAGTACAGGCAATTAAATGTAAACAAACAAAAGAAAACTCGCCCATTCGCATTTTAATTAAAACACGTTTAAGACGATAAAAGAATTTTGTACATTACAGTATTTTATAATACAAAAGTATTTTTCACCTTAAAATATTAGACTTGAAAGCATTTTAATCCCGAGCAACGCTGGGTATATCATCTAGTATCTTAACATAAATAAAAGTAATTGTGGTTATTTAAAACTCTAATTCAGAGGGAACTTTTTCCTCCCAGCCCCTTTAAAACCGAAGGTTTTAGAGAGGATGGTACATTGAAATGGACCCTTCCATTGTGCGAGGTCTTCACCCCACAATCACACTCCCCGCTATTCAAGATAATAAAGCTGTCAGCGTACCACTTTGATTGATTTGCTCGCGGTTTTTCCTCGACGGTCGAACGGCAACTTACTACTATCAGTTGTAATCGGCTTTCTTTCATAAAAGAGTATTTCATAGTTCCTTTATCAAAAACTACAAACGAGATACTGAAAATTGTCATTGATAGAGTGCGAACATCTGTGCTTATTTCTAAGTTCTTTCAACTTGCTCTCCAAATTGATGATCTCAGCAGTTGTATAACAAACATATTGCATTATATTGGCGAAACAATCAAAGTGCGGAAATCTTGGCTCTACACGGGCATGGTTCTCGTCGAAACCCCCTCAATAATTTGCAATAAGCTTCAGAATTTCGTTCTGATTTTTTCGTTAATTTTGCAAATAAAAGAGCATACAGAAAAAAAATTAAAGTTTTGACCTGGTAACTAATCCCATTTTCGAGAAATTGATTTAAAAAAATGATTTTTTTTCCTTTGGGAAAATTTTTTTTATTCCTCTATAAAACCATGGAAAAGAAGACTACGACTATTTTTGCCTTAATTTGGCCTTATTGAATATCGGAAAGATTATTTTCATCAAATAAATTACCATAAAGTGGCAATTTGCTTACGTTTCAAATTCTTAAGCAGGTGGTTTCCTGCAGAAACCTGAGCCATCTTATCCAATGGACTGTACCCAGGGGCGCCATTGATCCAAAGGCGCCTAAAAATTTACTATATTGATTTATTTTAATTTTGAGTGAAAAAAATTATAATTTTAAATATATTAAAAGTAAAACTATGGTTAGCGCTTGTAACTAGAGCCATATATTTTGTAATGTTGCTTAAACATTTATATCATTTCAAAAAATATTCATAGACAGTCAATCAGGGCGCAAATTATAAACTATGCTTGTAATAGAAGTAACACGCATTACAGAAGCCCTCCTGCAAAATCTTGTTTTGAAAAGATAAAGATAAATAAAATTGAAAAGCGATAATCGGAGAACAGGTGACTTCTTTTTTTTTTTTTTTTTTTTCCGCAGTTACTCTATTAGGTAGACATTTTCGTTGGAATATAGGCTTTAAAATTCTTTGTTATGGTTCTGACGGGGCGCCAAATTACTTTTTCCTAGGGCATTTTCCTCATCTTTTCTAAGAGAGCCTTGGTCGAAACCACACACCCTGAGAGGGTTAAAATCGGATAACTGGTTTTCTAGAGTCAAACTTTCTAAAAAACTTTTAACAGAGATTTAAAATAATTTGTGTCCATGTAATTCCTTTAAATAAACGGAGATTACTCAAATAACTTTTACTAAATAAGAAGCGAGAAATTAAGACTTGGAGATTTGGTTTTCAATCTGACGCTAAATGTATTTCATAATTATTTACAATGTATTTTTCAGTTTCTATACAAAGTGACAGGCTATAACAAACAAAAAAGGGGAAATTGTTAGATTTTATGATATGACAAACAGAAGTCGATGTTCTAAATTCGTTATGCTGGGAAAATGATGTCTCAAGAAATACCTGTCATCGGATTATGTTTTATACTTTTACAATATTCAAAACACCTCTTTAATTAATCCCTTGTAATTTTTAAACGCAAAAATATGGCTAAGGATATAAAAAGAATTTATGCCATCGAAAATCTCCGTTGGATACTTATTATAATACAGATTATATGCAGTGCCGCCCAATGCCCACCTTCCAGTGGAAATTAAAAAAGAGAACTTTATTTTTAGAATCAACGGCATAGGACCAAAAAATAACAAGAAAGATTATGGGAGAAGCAGGTACGAAACTAATCAAAAATATTGTCAAAAATGCTATAATTGGGCCTGTGATGAGCATTTAAATGAAGTATGGGTAAATTGCTATGATTTTTCATTACTTATTAGTAATTTTTATGAAAATATTTAAAATAGTCACCTAAACTTATTTTTTCACTTTTTTGAATTTCTCAGGTGTTTATTATTTAACTTTTAACTCATATATTTTTTCTCTGAAAAAATATTGGTAGAAAACAAAAGAAAAAATAGGGATATAATATGTTCCGCCAGGTACATCAACTAGTTTTACTGAAATTCGCATCAAGTCTTTAAATAAAATAAGAATCTGATATCGGAAATATTTAAACGTTAAAACAGAAAATATTAATTTTGATCAAAAAGAAGTTACGCATGTACGCGGAATTTTTAGCATATTTTCTTATTTTAGTGTTAAATTTAGTTTAAAAATCTTATTATCTCGCATCTTCCTTGGTTATTTCGAAAGAATTTTTTTTCAATCGCAATATATGGTGTTTTATCTACCATTGACAAAAGACTATTTTCTCAATATCTTAAAAGCTTAAAAATGAAATGAAAAACACGAATCTTCTTGAAGAAGAAAATTATACTAACTTTTTATTTAATTATTGGGGACAACAAATTCATTTTACATTCTCTAACTGAATGCAGAATTTGTATTATTATCGTATTATTAAGTAATAAAATTATAATATATATTAATCAAAGGCATATGCAAAATATGTTAGTAAAAACTTAATATTAAAAAAAAATGAAAAGAAACTGAAGTAAAATTCTTTGATTGAAAGCAGAAAGAATTATTGTTTTCGAAATGCATTTAGATGAGTGATATTTCTCTAAAATTTTCTCTATATTTATTAAAAGTAAGAATATGAAAAATTCTACACTCTCTAAAAGCTTCAGACTGAAACGGAATCGTTTTCAAATCGACGAGTAAGTTCTTAGTTGAAAAGCCACAAGACAACAATTACTATCAGTAGACTGATTTATGAGTTTGAATGGTCCTACCCCTCTTTATATGCCACGGGGCAGTGGGGAAGATGATACCCTGCTGTTATACGGAACAATTGGCAGAGGGGGAAGAAAAACTTGCTCTGCCGTTTTTCACGCGGTCCGTCAGTAAATCTTGGAGCAATTTGCGTGCACCATCTAGCTACAGAGGGTCCGTTTTCAAAGCATTCAGCTGAAATATTTGAGCCGTTCAAAGGGTTAAGCATCTGGAAATATAAGTGGTATAACTCAGAAACGGGCCGAAGTACATACGAAATAGTGCCTAGGGTCTCAAACAAGCCAGTAGGATGGAATAGAGAGGGTTAATGTTCGTTTCAGAACACGGGCCTTTCCCTTCATACCTTCATCGCTTCAATCCTCGAACACATGACTACTGCTTGTGTGGAGAAAAAGGAGATCAAATGCTCTATGCCACAAAATGTCCGATAACCCTCCCCTGGCATTTCGAAACTCCTACCGTGCAAAATAAATTACAGTGGTTAAGAAACATTCTCACGAATAACTTGTCAAGTACCCGTCTTCGACTCTTAATGTGTTTCATGTGTGACGAGAACAATCTCATTGTAGAGGAACATCAATGAGAATGCATCCACCTATTCTGACATACAATTCCGGCAACTCATGACTTTTATATTTTTCTTTTATTGTGATTTTATTTTTTATTTTTCATATTGTTTTGTTTTCCGTGTTGTTCTTATGTTTGTCCTTGCCCAGTGCTTGTTTCTTTTTTCATTATTATTTGTTTTTGTCCCAGTTTTATGTATTTTTCTTTAAAAAATAAAATTCACCTAAATCCATCCAAACCGGAAAGGAGTCAAATGGCTCTAAACACGGAGATGAACGTGGTGTAATGTATTGCTTCTCGGACACAAATTGCAAGTGTGTGCTGGGCCTAAGTCAAAGAACGTAATCGAAACACTCGAGATTTTTAAATAGTATATCTGAAACTAGAAATCCACCGGACCACAATCTTGCTATCGAGGGGGCGCAAGAAATGTGAGTGCCTTCGAACGATGCTGTATTTTCTAATTGGATTGTTTCCCAATCTTCTGAAATGTTGTTCTGGAGAGTATTCCTTTGTACTTCAATAACGGGTTCTCACCGGTTTGTCAGATCCCCACGAAATATTCCCATTAAGAAATTATACTATTGAATTTCTATGGGCTTTGGAATTTCTATGAACGACAGTCTATTTTTTTGTTGTATTTCCAACATAGTCGCTCTAGTTATCGCCATCTACCACTGAAATTTTTTACTAATTGAAAATGTAACCATTTTTTAATAATTGAAAATGTAACCATGTATGTATTCTATGATTATTTTCAGATAACTGTTCAAGAATTTTACGACTAGGCGGATTCACGGTCCCTTTTCTTACCTGTTTTGCATCGAATACAAAGACCTTTCTCATTTCGCAAGATTTCACTAGTCTCAGGATCCACCTTCACCAGCGACACAGGATATAATCGGTCACAGACCCTTGGTAAAAATCCAACTGCACCCAATTTTCCAAACATATTCACTAAGCAAAGGAAGAAATATCATTTCACGTTCTTGCTGCATTTATTGTAAATTATCTCTAATTGGAGACTGCATTATTATCACCAAACAAATACTACTACGTTCAAAACATTTACGGATTTCTTTAAATACTTTCCACCTTGTATTGTATTATTTCACTCCTCGCAGAGCAAGCGAAGAATACCATGTATCTAATTAGCAAGAGCAGGTTTCATCCAGTTCAAATACATACAGATCATCGCGGGCCATGCCAGTCGTCGGTGCTTCATCATGACTAGCAGACGACTCACAAATTCCTACTGATGTAAAATTACCTGTACAAATCGCATCCTGCTATTTTTACAACCAGCTTATTCTATTGATCTCGCCCCTTGTGATTTTTCCCTCGGTTGAAGAATTTGCTTAAGGGTCAATAGTTCTCAAGTTTCAAAAAATAGCAGCAATGCAGACGCTGGAGAATAGGGTTAGCCGAAAATCTTTTTTTAGAAATCGATTTTGGCATAGTGCGGAAAAGTTGTGCAATAGATCTGTTAAAACCCTCCAAAAATTTCATCAATTTTGTTGAATATTTAGCCGCGCCCCTTTGACATTGAAAAACAGCAAAAAAAGAGAAAAATCGTTTTCTGTGAAAAATATATTTTGAAAAAATTCCAAAATTTTTACTGGAATACAATGAAAATGTTACATAATGGGTCATTTTGAACCCACAAAAAATCCTATCAATTTCTCTCAATATTTAACCACGTCCCTCTGACATTAAAAAATTGAGAAAAAGAAGAAAAAATGGGTTTTTTGAAAGAAATATAATTTGAAAAGTAATTTTGAAATTAGTACTGGAATATAACGGAAATAGTACGTAATGCATTAATTAGAACCCACCAACAATTTAATCAATTTTACTAGATAGTTATTCGCTGATTTAAAAATATGCACGCACGCAAATAAAAACAATCCTATATGTATAACCTATCCTTAACATCAGAAGCGCATGTATCATTAATAGAGGAACCATGTTGCAAATATACATGTCATATATCATTAACTGCTGGTGAAAGTGCAAAAGAAATAGCCCAGGGTATTATGAAATTTACAAAAACGTATAATATGAGTTTGCAGAACCTATCGGTTATCGGATGTAACGGAGCAAATGTGAATACGGAATGGAAAGGAGGAGTAATACGTTTACTTGAGACATACATTGGAAGGCCATTACAATGAAATATGCCTATGCTACATACTAATGGGTGGCCACTAAGGTATCTCATCCTGGAAATGGACGGTTTCACAAAGGGACCATATTCATATTCTGGACCTATTGGATTGCTTCTAACAGAATGTGAAAATATCCATTTGTCAAATTTGATCAAATTGACTGTACTTTTCAGCCTTTAGAACTGAAAGATATAAAAAAACTAAGTACTGACCAAAAATATTTGTATCGTATCTGTCTTGCCATAAATGATGGTAGTTGCTCTTCTAGCGTGACTGACAATAGCCCAGGTAAACTCAGTTATGCACGATGGCTGACTCCCGCAAACTGTTTGTTACGGTTATACATTGGCACACCATGTCCATCACAGAATCTCACAGTACTCGTGAAGTATGTAATTCTGATATATGCTCCAATGTGATTTGAGATAAAATTGAAATTGAATTGCCAGTAAGGTGCCCAACATTTCTGGAAAATGATTTATCTTGCAAGGCAGCTCCCAGACAATGTTAAGCAAATTATTTACAAAGTATTCTCAAATAATGCATATTTTGCGCATCCCGAACACCTATTATTAACAATGATACCTTATTCTAGAAAGCAAATCCGGGAATTAACAGTTAGACGTATTCTCGGCGCCAGAGAAAAGAAGACGAAGAACTCGGGTGGTTTGCGTTTGTTCAAGCTTCCTAAACTCAATTTCAAAGCAGCCGATTATGTTGATTTAATTGATTGGCCAAACTGTGTTGTAACAAAGCCACCTCTTACAATGCATACAAAGGACAAAGACTTGAAAGAAATGTGCAAAGAAGAACAGTTTCCAGTACTAAGTTTCGAGGAATTTCTATGTCACACGCAATCTGTTGAACAATGTGTTAAACGAATATCAGAAGCTGTAATGAAAGTTTGTGGTGGGACTGCAAGGGGATATATTCGTGCTAAACTTCAAGCAAGGAAAGAACTTCTAATGTTTGACAACAAGGGACAATATTATTCTAACACCTAATATTCAATATGCATGAGGTATAATTATATGCATTTCAAATTTGTAGATTTTGTTCTAATCTGTACTCTATCTGCGTGTAATTCAAGAAAAAATATGCTGATATTAATTTCGTAAAAAAAAATATCGAATAAAAAGTTAAATTACGTAATAATTATAGAATTATTATTATTTCTAGTTCTATTTAATTAATCATTTAATGTCAATACTAATTTCGAAAACTAATTTTCATAGTACAGTTTTTTAGAAAATCTGATATTTTTTTTTCATTTTTCTCCAATTTTTCATGTCAGAGGGGTGCGGTTAAATATAGAGAGAAATATATAAGATTTTTTTCGGGTTCAAACTGACCCATTATGTAACATTTTCATTGTATGCCAGTAAAATTTTTGGAATTTTTTTCAAAATATATTTTTTCTCAAAAAACGATTTTTCTCTTTTCATGCTGTTTTTCAATGCCCAAGGGGAGCGACTAAATATTGAACGAAATTGATGACATTTTTGGAGGGTTTTAACAGATCTATTGCACAACTTTTCCGCACTATGCTATAACCGATTTCTGAAAAAAGGTTCTTTCGGCCCACCCAACTGGAGAAGGTGGCAAAAGGATGCTATCAGTTACACTTTGTATGATCAAGAACAAAAATCCTTTGTTGCACTCGATAGATACTTCGAAGGAAACGCCAGAAATACATGTGTTTTCTGCACTCATTGTTCCGTAATAAAATTAGTTCAGAACGTTTTGAACATAGTAGTACTTTGTTTAAAAGCGCTGAGAGTCGGAGGGAATGCTGAAGTTACATTCCGAGATCTTACAAGATATTGTTTCATTGTCGTATGCGTGCTCATAAACACATTTATTTATAAAACTCTAAATCCTGAAACGAATAAAATCTCCAATAATAAAATTTATTAGAAAAAAATTATACTTACAAAAAAGTAGCAGTTCTTTGGAAGATAAGCGAAATTTTTTTGATTTTATTACATCTGAAGAAAATAATGCATTCGTCAAGTAACTAGTAGATTACTCGGCGGTTCTCGGTCTTTTTCATTAAAAACCTTTTGGAGCAAAGACGTGAAACTGAACAGTATTTTATAAATAATAATATTTATTAATGTTACTTTATTGAGCGAATATTTGGAATAGTTATTCATAAATTAATAGTACGGAAGTGTCTTACATTTTTCATATATCAAACTACACAATTTTAAATACATTTCTTCCAGTGTTAGCCAGATTTTAGGCGTTTCTTTGTTCTTCATCGACAAACTTTGGAACATTTTGGAATGTGCTGTCAAGGAGTGTTCCATATTCGCAGATGATATCGGGATGGCCATCCATATTAAAGGAAGAATAGATGAAAATCAGAGCAGCTGTTATCTGACCCGATATTGGCAGCTTACCCTGTGAGAACCAAACTGTGATCAACGCACATGGTTATGCAACTAAATATCATTTACACTAAACCCGATTCCATAATATTTTACCTGGGATGTCCATTAAGTCCATTCTTATTTCTGAAGATAAAATAACGTTAAATAATTCTTACACAAGGTAGCATTTCCTTCCGTAGATCCATAAATTTCAATGATATTTTTTATTCTAAATCTTTCCTGAAATTCCTTCCATATTTGCGACCTGAGACCGTTTCCAATCATGAGTTTTATGCAGTTCTGCTGTTCTTCTTCTTTAACGGGTTGATTCAGAAGGTAGCAACAGATTTCACCAATGTACTGACCAACCTGAGATAATAGAAAAATTTCTCATCTGTGCTTTTGAAATTCAAAAGTTCGTTCCTGAATATTGAATCAATTAAGTTGGAAGGCATTATAAGGTCTTTCTTGTACAATCAATAAATTCAAATACGATGTATATGGCGATTTTATTTGGCCTTTTTAAAAGGAAGCAATATTTCTCTATCAATTAATTTACGTTGGATAAATACTTCCTACGTGGTAAGCTAGTTTCAACTCATGAAATTGCTAATTCAATAAAATTGATGCCACTTTAGTGGTAATTTCTTTAAAAGTCATGTAATACTGTGTACAGCATGCACCAAATCTTTCATTTGAGATGTAGTGGCCTACTTTCTGAAAACATGATAGAATGTTTAAAAATTGTGCTATTTTTTTCCAAAAAATAAAACTTAAATAAATTCAAAGAACTGTTTCTAAAAATACCTATAGCTTAATTTATAATTAAGAAATTATTTCGAATATTGAGGGTACGTACCTATAATTTTTTACAGAGAATTTACACTCGAACGAAGAACAGGGCTGCACCAAAGGTGTTGGCGAGATTGTCTCTCGCCAAAGGCGCAGACAGAGGGGGGAGCAAAAAAGACCATTTAAAAAAGCTTAAGAGTTAAATTGATACGATCTGCTGTGGAAATAAAAAAGAATGTGAGAATAAGTCTTCTGTGGCTCATTAAACAATACGGGATGCATTGCCGTACTGAGGTGATCCTACGTCCTTGGTAGAACACACATTGCGTGCTACATTTTCTTTAATGTTTCATTCCCTCGATAATTCCCCGAGCAAGAAAACACTCCGTTCCTGCAAATATTTTTTCTACACAAATTTATCATATTTTATGCTTTTTAATAAAAATGATGTATTCTTGAAAAATGATACTTTAACGAACTAACTATATTGATGAAAAATACAGTACACAACAAAATAAATGTATCAGTAATCAACAAAATAAATGTATCAGTAATCAACAAAATAAATGCAGTAAATAAATTTTAATTTGCGTAAATAAATTTCAAATTGCGTAAATAAATTACAGAAACAAAATGCGTTTTCTTTAAAATGATTTCAATGCTTCATATGATAAGCTGATTCAAATTCAGCAATTATCTCCTACATGAAACTAGAGAATTAAGATATAAATAAAATTTTAAGATTTATTATTAATTAATTTTTTCGTGGGTGCATAGCGAGTGTACTATTCATTTTAGATATCTTTTTAAGAAAACTGCAAATAAAGTTCTTACAAAAGTTGCGAAGTTCTGGAGCAAATTGAAAACGGCAGCTGCGCTATATTTGTTCTTTCAGTTAGCTCAAAAATCAACGCTTGGACATAAATGATAAGACAATATATGAACATGGTTAACAATGGAAGAGATAGTGTTAAAAATGGAAAGATCATGTGATTATATGTAAATAAGGTAATTAGTGATCATGCGATTAAATAAGAACATTAGTTTAATTTTTATTTCAGAATTGAAAAGTATTGTTGTAAATCATACATTGTTTATTTTTTTGTAATTAAGGAAAAGAACTGTACAACGATTGAATTGTTATCATTAAAAAGATAATTTTTTAAATTTTGAAATTGCGTAGAAATTAATTTTTGTAAGATGGTATTTTCGAAAAATATCGAGAAAAAACTCCAATATCTGGTTTAAATTTTTATTAACTGGAATTTTAATTATCTTTTGAACTAGAAGTTGACAGTCTTTTCTTTGTGTTTTGAAAAGCATATGCGCCAAAAATTGCGCATATCAGACCAAAATTGTCGATTTCTATAAAAGACAAATAAAACTTTTCTTTACATACATTAATTTAAACTAAAATTTTATGCTTAAATCAGTAACAGTTATCAAGATAAGTAAAATCAAGGGGATCATGAATATGATATAGAATAGCTGCATTAGACTTTTTATGCAATAAATTCTTCATACGAAATACCATAATGCTATTTTGCGTAGGTGACTGAATGTTGGCATTGTACAAAGACAGACCGTTGAGCCTAGGAACAAAATAGCAAGTAGTTTTATGTTACAAATGGATGCAGCAATGAGCATTCTGACTTCATTGCTACTTCAAGACGGAAGGATCCTTCCAGTAAGGCGAAAGGCTCCTTCTTTGCAAAATGGGCGTGGTTCTTGCCCAGAGATGGAAAAACAACATGCATTTTTTCTTTATTTGCTGCTAATTTTATTAACGTAAAATTGATTGAAAAGCGAACTCGCCTGTTTTGAGAATTTTCTTCAACCCCCCCCCCCCAATAAGGAAGAAATAAAGGACAACTAAAGACCCTAAGGAAAGGGGATACTCGCGCCTTTTTTAAGATTGCTGGGTTTGGAGGAGGAGTGCTTATTTTATCATGTTTACTGCATTTTAAAAAGGATAAAGAGACTTCGTCGTTATTGACGAGGGATCTTCTTTAGTGGCAAATAATTGGCAGGAAATGTTGCATTTCTGTCTTTGATCACCAGAGAGTGGGCGCAGAAAGAAATACATACAATTTTTTCGTTCCTTGATAAGGAGATAAATTACTTTTAAGGACGGGAGTTCAAATTATTTATGTATTTTTAAATTGTTTTTTTGTATTGAATACCAGTCGCCTTCTATGAGCAGTTGCCCATCAACCGCCCATTTTATTAATTGTATATTAATTATGCAAACCTACTTCAAATACATCAGCTTATTTAATTTTTGACAATCTGAAAGTATTAATTGTTACAAAATACCAAGAAATTAATTAATTATACAAAAAATAGAAACCGCGGGCAAGGAAATATATTAGAATTTGAACTATATTTTGAGGCAGTATATTTTGGATCAAAACAAATTAATGACTTTGATCTCTACATTTTGTGTGTGTCTATGTTATTAAAAAAGTGTTAGTCAGAATGGCTCTTTAAAATCATTAAATTGAATGAGGATTAATTTTTATTTTTGTCATGTATAATTCAGCTCTAAATTAGAATTCTTACACATTATTTCTCTGATTATAACTTGGATGTTTAACGAAATTATAACAAATAAATGAATGGTATAATATCCCGAGAGGATTATACTGACCTAAGTGAAAAAAATGGGTTTAAGATAATAGCTAATCAATAAGTAATAATAGCTAATCTCTTCTAATAATAAAGGAGAATGTGTGAGTCTCTCTGCGTGTGTGTGGCTCTCTACAGGCCAGACCGCTGGACCTAGAGTTACGAAATTTGGCACAAACATTCTTTGAAAGATGGTAATGTACACATTGGAGCATTTTATTGAAATTTTAATTATAATTTTAAGTAATTAAAAATTAAGCGAAATTTTGACGTTTTTGCTTAATAACTTCCGAAAATATTGCAGCAAAAAATATTTTTGCACCATCTGAAAATGCAACAAATTAGCTTTTCAATTATATAAATTAAGTGACTGTACAAGTTTTCTTTAATTTTTATAAATTTTAAAAAATATAATTCCGCATAATTTACAAGAATATTTTTCATTGTTACAATGAAATTCAAACCGTTTTCATTGTTTAAACAAATATTTGATTGCGTCTTTGTCTTCCATTGTTGAAAGCTAATATAATATCCTACTGAATTTTGCTTTCATTTTTTAATTTGATTTATTTTTTAGTGAAATCTGCAAAGAAAGTCTTTAAGAAAGTAAGTATATTAGGAAATAATCCAGTAGGCTCAACGATTATGGTTCTGTGTTTGAATTCTTTTTAGCAGCATGTTTTAAAATAATTAACATACTGCTGTACGTAAAATGTAGTTCGGCATTTAATTTTAAAATTAAATACATATCGTAAATATGGAATAAGAGAGTATAATTGGCACTGACAACCTGCAATTAGATGTTGCATGACACGGACAGGTACTTGATTCCATTAGGAGCATTCATGTGGACAAGGAACAGAACAAGTGCAAGGTCTACGAAAAGAACGCGGGTTAAATGTCTATAGAAGTTTAAAGTTTAAAATTGCTGTGTTAAGGGAACCATGAATATCAAATTATGATATTAAATTCATTTGAAATTATATTCCAGGCAAACGGACTGGTCCCCGAAGGCGGCTAGTAAATAA
Source organism: Araneus ventricosus (assembly GCA_013235015.1). NCBI lineage: Eukaryota > Metazoa > Arthropoda > Arachnida > Araneae > Araneidae > Araneus > Araneus ventricosus. The sequence continues at coordinate 364,618 of BGPR01000858.1, forward strand.
TATTAGCAAGGACGTAGGATCACCTCGGAACAGTCCTGACGAAGAAAGCTAGAATTGTTGAAGGAATTCCTGCAATAGTATGAATTCCTTACTTCCGAAGTTCAGCTGCAGAACAAAATATCTTTCAAGAACTAGTACAGATGGGAAGACTTCATAGAGTCATCTTCTTTCAGTTTCTTCAACATTCTCAATTTTCACAAAAGTATCATATAATAATCAATGTTTTTTTTCAATATTCGCATTACTTTAGTTTAAAACTATTTCTGCACGCAAAACTATCTCAACAATATTGCATATTGTAGTGCACTAATTTTACTTATAAACAGAAGTAATTAAAAAACTTCTTGGCTTAAAATATTTAATTGTTAAATAACAATTTGAATTAAATTTTCTTTTAGTCATCCTATATATTATTTCTGTTGTTAGCATACCTTTCGCTCAAATAATATATAAGCATACTCAGTTGATGTCAATTCATAGTGTTTGTTCAGAATTGAACTGAATTCAATTTCTGGAAACAGAAGACAAATCCCACTGTCCTTGAACGACTATCATTAAGTATCAGCGACAAACGCCTGAAAGAGGTAGATTACGCTTGCTAAATGCTGTTCTCAGTCATGGAAAAGTTTCTGTAGTCTTTTCCAGAGTAGTTAAATCGGAAAATCTGCATAAATTACCGAAACGACAAAAAAAATTCAAGATGATCTCATTCTTATAACAAATATTCTAACAAAACAGATATTGTAAATAGGTTAACATCAATAAACTGTATTTACTGTTCTATGTTTATACTTCGTTAAGTATTTAATTTTAAGAATCAAACGAAAAAACTAAATAAATGTTATTTTGGGGGGAAGGAAAAGTTGAATGTGTGAAAGTACCGCATATGTTTACAAGCCTTTTAGTGATACTTAATTTTTGTCATTTAATTTTCAGTTTTCATGTTGCGGTTTAAAAATTATAAGGAAACCTACTCTAAGCAACCTTTACCACTAATGTTCCTTCCAAAGAAATCGCATTTTGCGAACCCACGTAACGCAATTACTCCCCTTCAAAAAAATAATAATAAATAAAAAAAATTCAAGTTATATTTATTTAATTTCGATCTATGAACCGCACCATCCATTGAGGAGAATGTAAAGTAGATTTATTTATGAAAAAAAGGAAACTGACACTACTGTAGCTTTATGCTTCGCTGCTTCTTTCCAATAATTTGAAGCTGAAAATTTTTTTCTTATGATCATTGATCCTCCAAATATTAATATCATTGATACAAGTAGAAGACCTCCAGATGCATGATACATTGGAAGTGGGTTATAAATTACGTCGGAATCCACCAGCCGTAAAAAGAACTGAGATCCAGCACCGACCCACAGAAACCTATAGAGTAAAAAATCAAATAATATTTAAGTCATAGGGGAATATATATACGGAACGCCGACCCTCTAGATTGGACATTTATCGTAACCTCAATTCTATTAAGAAATACCCCTTCGGCAAGCCGAAAGGCAAAGGCTTCCTTTAGTCCGGATATATATATGCATACAAACATAAACAAAACCAGAAACAAATGCAATAACAGTTAAGAAAATACACAAAATGAAGAAGTGAAATTTCAAAAGAAGTAAAATTTAGGAAAAGGACTAAATATGATAAACATACAATCTGAAAAAGATTTAAATGTGAGAAAAAATAGATTCTACAAATGATTTAAATATGAGGGAAAAAACTTCACAAATAAGGTGAATGCGCCACTGCAGCAGTACAATCGAAACGTGAGAAATATTAATAAAAGAAAACATAGAAAGAAAACATTAAAAACACGTTTGTAAAAGAAAAACCAAAATAATAATGAAAAGGAACAAAAACGCCAACATCCGGGACGCGTCATCAGCAAGGGAAATCCCGAACGGGCGCAAGCATAAAATTCGGTGTTTTCCGAACACAAAACTCTAGCAAAAATGCCAAAAAGAGTTTGTTTCCCTGGAATACCGAAACAAAAACCAAAGTTTGAAACAAAGCAAAAAGCCCAAGTCTAATTGAGAAAAAAATAAAAATATAATAAAAGCCCCAGTCCAATAAAAACAATACATATTAAACCTAACCCCAAAACCAACAAAACAAAAAAACGAAGAAAAAGGTGTCAAAACTCACCCAAAAATCCACAACTGAAGGGACAATGCAGAACCACGCGGCACGAACTACCCTTTAAAAGTGCTGACGTGACAACGATTGAAATGGTTGACAGTTAACTTTTAACGTCACAAGTTTTGGAAAATGTTTTACAAGGAGTGAGGAGTGAAGAGTCTTAGAGACCGTTTGTTGTCAGTGAGGTCTTAGGAGCTTTTCTACGAGTATCAGTAGATAAGTAAACAAAAGACAAATAAACCAAAATGAGACTAATTGTAAAATAGATCAGAGGCAAATAGAATAAAGGCAAAAATAGGCAGGGTTTTTTTTACATAACGCTGTGGAATAAAGGTAAAAAAAGAGAAATGGGAATTTTATTGGAATTAAGAATGTATTTGAAAAGTTCGATTTGTTTTTTCTTTGATTCTGAATTGTTACAAATTTTTTTAATCGTTAGTAATTGATGTAATATTGTGTTTTTAAAGATCTTAATAGAGATATTAGAATTCCAAAAATTGAACATATTAACATTAAATTTAAATTCATTTCTTTTGTCGTAGATGCTTAAGGTATCTGACTACGTGCGGGAACGAATTTTTTAAAAAGCGCTTTAATGTGCAATTTCAGTTCATTTTCTGACTCAATATGATTCAAAACAACCATTAACACCAGTCAGGAAGTTTTATGTCACTTGAGATTCAGTAAAATGGGATAATTTAGGTAAAAAAGGGGTAAAACTAAAGCAAAAAGCAAAACACTCTAGCAGAAATTCTAATCCATGTATTAAAATTATTTCTCTACACAGCACATTTACAGCTATGGTGAAGGCAATGAACTAGGATCTAAGAAATAATTGCATTTACAGGAAAGTTATGGCCAGTCGAGTATTCTCTTATTCAAAATTCACAAAATGCATAGGTATAATCAACATTAGGCAGCTCTAAATCAAAAACTATTGATCTCAAAACTATATGTCTAATTCATTGCCTTTACTACACTTCAGACAACATATATACAAAATTTCAAGGAAATATATAGATAATGTTTTGAGATATCGTGTTTTGCGTAAGTGACTTTTGACGAAATATAAGTTTTCCAGAAAACGCGTTTAAAGTTTTCATTTGCTTTTCATTAAAAATTTATTTATTTAACTTCTTTTGAAATTTGTCACATTTGTAGGATATACCTTCTTTATTCAGAATCTGATCACATTTTTTCATTCTGAGAGCCCGTAATGTTTTTCTAGCGTTTTTTGTTCCTTCCAAAGACTGTCTATTAGAAGTGACGATTCTATGGTTATTGAGGTTAAGATATTATTTCAATGTATGTGTTGGCCAGTAACTGTTCCCACTTCATGAAATACTCTTTTAAGACCATAAAATCAATCATTAAACAACAATTAAGCTATCGATGTCCCAAAATGTGAATTTTGTAACTCCACAAATGTGCATTTTGGCAAAAATGTTCATAGTAGCTTGCCGAAACTCAAAATCTTATTCAAATTGACATGACTTGCAGATAGAGTGTATAATTAATAGAAAGAAATAAAAAGCAAATTAATTTATACTTCAGAGTGCGGTGTATTGGATATAACGAGGGAAAACAACCAATTTCCGGTTTCGTTTTTAGCTACCGTGTTTTATAAAAAATTCTATATCTCCGTTCCTATTCATCGTAAAAATAAATTAAACCCAGATTTAGAAAGCTAAATAAATGGGCTTTAAAGTAAAACCATAAAAATTTTTTGTGAATTTCGACCCAACACCGTCTTTTAGACGTAGTCAGATACCTTAAATTTAATTCGTTTTGACAATCAATATCAAGATCAAGATCAAGATCAAGAAAAATAGCTTTAATATTATTATAGTTAGTTTTTGTTAATTTTAATTCTTCAGGATAAATATTCCCACTAACTGTAGAGAAATTTTTAAAATTAAAAATCAGGATGTCATCTTTATATCTAAAAGCTGAAATTAAACTTAAAACTGTATTTTTTTCGTAAAAGTGAAGAAATAGATTTGTAATTGAAGAAGAAAAACAAGACCCCTGTGGAATTCCTTTAATCTGTAAGAAAATATTTTCGCCATTCGAGATGAAATTGTTGAAGATGCATAAATTAATAATGTTTAACCAATACGCTTCTGTGCAATTTAGCAAGTTTTTCAAGTCATAGTAATAATGCATTAAAACTTCTTTTAATTTATTAAGTGTGATGCTAGTGAACAGGTCCTGAAAGTCATATGTCTCAATATATGTAATTACATTGTTTTTTTGCAAAATCAATCACTTTAGTATTATTTTTAATAATCCATGCAAAATTTTCTTTTTCTATGAAACTTAGAATAATATTAAGGTACATAGAGAATGATTCTCCGGCTTTTTTTCATGTACGTATTTGTTACAATTTATTATTTAGAAATATTTTGTTATTTAGAAACAATTAAAACTCAAATAACATTTTCAGTATATATACCTATTAAACCACTAATTAAAATTAAATATATATATAATGTTACCTAATTAATAATCATACAATGAAAAAAATAAGATAATTACATTATAAACTATTACTATGAAAAAGACAACCGAGAATTCGAATTCCAACAATCAAATACCAATCTATCTTAGGAACCGCTTATGTCGCATTAAATTCAATTTTAAAGGCCCCTAACCTTCTGCGAAAGCCAATTGTTGGAAAAAAGCAAAAGTATAGGAATACATCTCTAAAATATTTGAAGATAAGAAAGAGAAAATAACAAATTGCTTACCAATTTAATGTCATAGCAATGATGCCAAGAGCTATATCCGAAATACAGTTACGCATTTATAGTGAAAATATTATAACTAAATTAGCGTATATATACTATATTAAAATGTCATTAATAAAATAAACTATAAATTTAATATTTTAACTCATTATATTAACTTATTTTAGCATTAGAATAAACTTTAAAATATGATGCAATTTTAAAATTAAATGATGCAGATTTCTAAAAATATTGCAATTTTCTAAAAATAGTGGCGCCATCTACCTATGTAGTGATATACTAATATCTAAGTGAATTCCATAAATATGAATATTTCAAAATAATTTATTCCCAAATACTATTAATTTAAAGGTGTTTAAAATTTTTTGTTAACATAAGCAAACATGAAATTAATAGGAAATTCATATCTTAAATCATTTTCAATAAATGTAGCGATATATGTTCTCTGTTTTTCACTGTCTGTGATTAAAATAATAGTGCTTCTATGTATATAATTCAGGATGATGTTCCTAAGAATTTGAATACTAATATTGCTATTCCAAAATGGTAGCCTATTTATATTAAACTGAAAAGTGTTTCTTTTATCAAAAATCTCAGTGCTTACTTTATTATCAACTATTTTGATTTCTAGATCTACAAATTCTGCAGAAGAAAAACCTTCATTAGTTTTTTTTAAGTAAAATTAAATACTCTGGATAATAAGAATTAAATACTATAAGAATTATTGTAATTAATTTCTTTTTCATAATAGTGTAAATATAAATTATCTACAGCATTACTTGCTAGTCCACTTTGTGGAATACCTTTAATTTGTTGGTAAAATTTATTGTCAAAGCTAATATAATTTTCTTTTAAAATATCTTCTATTAATGTTTTATATTTATTAATATTAATTATTTTATGAATGCTAAAATATTCATAAATCTGTAATAAAATTTTCATCAAATCTTTGATATCTATACTATTGAATAAATCTTGAAAATCAAAAGTATGTACAGAGTAAGCATTAATATCTTTAAGATTCTTTATAATTTCACAGCTATTATTAATAATAACTGTATTATTATGTTCTTTTAATTTTTAATAATCTCTTGCAGATATTTTTGTAATAATTTACCAGTTTTCTTTATATAGCTAATACTACAATTCGTTACACTTCTAAATTTGATAGGGTTTTTATGAAATTTTGGTGTAATATAAATATGGAGATATTTCACTTTCTCACAATAAATATTTAATTTCTTATGAAAAGCTTTAATTCTATTGTCTATTTCTTTAATACCAAAAATATTTTCAATATATGCATCATTATTAAGAATATGTTCTTTTAGCATCTTACAATAATAATACTTACATATGATAGCATAATTGTTAGGTACTTTGTCAACATAAACCATAAGAAATTCCCTCTGCAGATCCTCTATCTCTATTTTTATATCCTTGTATCTTGTCTCATCAATTGTTCTAAAGTTGTGTCCTCACAAATCTTCCAACACTTTATATTTATACTCCTCAAAAGCTTCTAAGGGCATACTATATTAAATTGCCATATTTAATATAAATTTCTCTATAAAATAGAATGATATATAGATATAGAATGATATATAGATATAATCATTCTATGTTCTGTTCCCTTTTTCATAAGTTCTCTTAATATACTATTATTTACTATATTTAAGTCACCTGTTATAACATATCCATGCTTTTTATCTATAAAATTGTTGTATACATTACATTTGCTATTGTCAATATTATTACAATCTTTAATTTTATTGTAGTTAAATATCAATCTTCCAAGTTGTTTATTATACTTAAAAGCACGTTTGATTTTTATATTCTTAATAGGAAAAAAAAACATTATATTTATCCAATCTATCTGAAAAGTTACAATTATCATAGGTTTTATTCATAAATAGAAAAGTACAGTATTCTATGTCTTTAATGTTATTATTTACTCTAGTCAATTTTAATCTTTTAAATATAAATTTATAAAAATCACTAATAATATCACATCCATGAGTATATGGTAAGTTGTTATCGCTTAATATTTTCAATATTAAAATCATTATCAAAGTTTGAACTTAATATTGAAAGATCTTTCATTTTTCCAAAACTTCTGATTTCTCTCTTTTTCTTATCTGTTTTATTCTTCGAGTGTCTATATATTTCTTGATTAGGTTCTCTATAATATACTGTGAACTATTATTTTTAATAATATTCATTACATTTTTATTGAAGTACATAATATGGATAAATTGTATTATAATATTGCATAAAATAATTTTCCCACCATAATCTATTTTCAATATTAGGTACTATTTTCACAATAAAAATTTCTATATTTTCGAAGCCATGGGAATTAAAATGCCCAATCTCTATTTTGTTAATATTATTATTTCTATTAAAGTGCTTTGTATCAGATCTATGTTGGTTAATTCTAATATTGATTGTATTGGAAGTCTGACTAATATAATTAAAGTTACATACTTTACATGTTAAATTGTAGATACAATTAAATGTTTTACAAAACAAATGGCAGGAATCTTCATTAATTTGTTTTTCATTTACAAGTTTTGCATCTCTTGTTTTCACATTTTTTGAATTTTAATATATCTAAATAATCATTTACATTTTGTTTGGGTATTATGTTGGAGCTATAGCTTATATCTATATTACGTTTATTATTATACAAAGTATTAGGAAAAGTATCATAATTTTTCTTAAGATTCGAGTTCCAAATAATCCTAGTCTTATACCTTTTTGTAATATCATTCTTATACACATAATTATTGTGAAAAATTTTCCCTACATGAATTTAAGGTTGTATCAAATCCTCATTATCTACCATACTTAGTACACTAAATTTATTTTTAGTTACTATTTCATAATCATGTGCAAGAACATATACTGATTCAGAAGTATCGTTTTGTCTTTTTTATTTTTATTATTAATTTTTTTGTTAACCACTATATTCTGTTTGTCCACCAAGACTCTCTCTTTGACAAAATGGCTGTGACCTCATATCACTAACCATATACAATCAAAACACCTGTCACATTTTCAAAATATACACATATTTCACTGAAAATTAAAATTAAAAATAAAATAATGTTACCTTATCAATAATAATACAAATGAAATACAAAAGACAGTTAGATTATATAATAATGTATTAATACTAGTTACAATATTAATACTATGAAAAAAACGACCCAAAATTGGAATTCCAAAAATCAAATGCTAATCGATCTTCGGAATCGATTATGTCGCATTAATCCGAATTTGTCGCACCAACCCTCTGCGAAAGCCAATTGTTGGAAAAACAAAAAGTAGGGCAATAAATCTCCAAAAATATTTCAAGATAAGAACAGAGAAAGTATAACTTAATGCATACCAATTCATAGTCTTAAATATTGTAATGACATGAGCGTTGTCCGAAAGACATTTTCGCATTTAAAGTGAAAATATTATTTCTAAATTAGGCTATTAATACTATACTAAACATGATTAAAAAATTTAACTATAAATTTAAATTAAACTCATTATAATAATATATATTAATATGGAAATGAATACTTAAACATAAAAATGATGCAATCTTATTCTTAATGTAGTGGCGCCATCTACCTATGTAGTGAAATATTAATATCTTTGTGAATTCCATATATATAATCACATCAAAATAAAAAAAATCTAAAAGACTATTAATTTAAGGTGTTATTAATTTTTTATTAACATAAGCAAACATGAAATTAATAGGAAACTCGTATCTCAAAGCATTTTCAATAAATGTATCAATATATGACCTCTGTTTATTTCTGTATGTGACTAAAATATTGCTTCTATGAATATAATTCAGGACGATATTTCTATAAATTTTGAATACGGATATATATATATAAAACCAAATCTAAAACAAAATCTAAAGAATTGAATATACTATAGATACTATGAACAAAAGTTAAATTTAAACATTTCTGTCAACATGTAAAAAACTCTGTTGTTTTTAAAAGCATTGAAAAAATGCAATCCATATATGGAGTTTTCAACAATTAATACAACAAGCTTAAGCCAGGTTAAATTAATTTTGCTGTACAAACCATCCTTGTTATTATAGTTGTTGAAAAAACAGACAGGGTAATTTACCTTAAAATGAAAGAATTTAGGAAGAAAAATCATATACTAACCCTAAATAGAAAACGTAACTATATGTAAAGGATATATATATATTGGGGGGTCCCCAAAAAAAAGTTTTTTTTTCACATACCCTCTTTTTTTCCTTTTATGTCAAAACAATTGTAAATAAAGTTTCATGTAATTTGAAACACGGCAATCCGTGCCGACTTGCATCTAAACGTGTCAATAAGTACTTGTGTACTTAAACCAGCGAACGCTGACACGTATCAGCCTGACACGTGTCTGTTGCGGAGCAGATGCAAATGGTAAAGACAAAACAAAACAGAAAGAAAGGTTTTGGAAAGCTTCGACAGTGGCAATGCACAACCCGTGAAACGTGTTACCAGTTAACCAGTTTAATCAGGTACCAGTTAACCAGTTTTCTCAGTACGTAAACCAGTTTACTCAGGACAGCGCACGTCCACGTGTCAACGTGCTTATAATTTCAAGTTCTTTTATTAGAAAATGTTTGTATAATTTTTAATCAGTGAACAGAAATGGCAGTGGAATTGGGTAGTTCTAAAAAAGTGATATTTTAATAGGGGACATAAAACATCAAATAACGGGTTCAAAACTTCCCTCTAATGGACAAGTTCTCGCAGTTTTGTTTTACAATATTCGAGAAGTGAATTTAACTGTTAATGAAAGTACGAATCTCGCTTTTTCTCGACTGTATTATCTTTTGGGAAAATGCGCGCTTATCTACCAATTCGTTGCCAAATTGGATGAGGAAACTTGTTAACGTGTATACTTACAAAAAAATGCACGACGTATTCAAGCGCCGACAACAAGAATTTGATAGTAATTTGTACAATTTGTTCGACAATGCACACGCTGATGCACTTCAGTTAATGAAAATAGAGGAAGTTAGGATTTTCTTGCAGCTCCAAAGAGAGGCGGGCCGACCCGGTCACTTAGGTGGAGTGGATAAAAAACTGACCGACTAAGAGGAAAGGGCGCGACTTCGAGCTGTCAAAGAAGAAAATCAGCGAATCAAATATATTTCCGCTTCAATATCCTCGGCATCATACGAACCATTGTGAGAAGATTCCTTTTCGAATTCTAGTAAAAATACGGATTCAGAAGATTTCCCAACACTGATCGAAAGCTCAGAATCTGGGACAATGAGAAAAAATTTTATTACTCCAGTGTTAGTTGCTGCATTAGACAGGTGTGAGTTAAGTATGCGAGATTCTGTGTTTATTCTTGAAGCTACTATTGATGTACTTGGATGTAACATTGACGAATTTCCGATAAGTAAGTCTTCAATTCAAAAACTCCGAACAGAAAAACGGAAGGAACGTGCGGAAAACATAAAAATTGATTTCCAAAACAAGGTACCTGATGTAGTGACCTTACATTCGGATGGCAAACTGTTGCAGCTTTGGGTGCTCAAAAATCGAAAGAAGAACGCTTGCCTATAGTTATTTCATATGGACTTAAAGAATAACTCAGTGCTGTGCCGAGACTGGATAATTTTACAGGCAAAGAACAGGCGCAGGCTTTTTGGAAGGCGATCTTAGATTGGAATCTCGAAGACAGAGTCCAATTTCTCTGTTGTGATACTACGGCTTCGAATACGTGTCGTTTTAATGATGCTTGTGCGCTCCTCGAGCAAACATTTTACAGGGAAATGCTTTTTTTCGCTTGCCGCCATCATGTATACTAACTAGTATTAAAGGCCGTATTTGAAGTGAAAATTAAACAAGTGACAACAAGCCTCGATATTCCACTCTTTAAAAAACTCAAAGATAATTGAAAAAATATCGATCCTACTAAAATACAGTGCTATAGAGAAACAGTGGAATTATTCCAAATCGTACCCGAACTTGAAAATTTGCTTGACTTTTACAGCACTGAACTTAAAAATGTTAAGGTCAGAGATGTCTATCGAGAGTTGATTGAACTTTCTGTCGTATTTTTAGGTGAAGATGCAGAAAAAATTTAAAATCAGACCTCCGGGTGCCATGCACGAAGCTAGATGGATGGCCCGAGCGATTTACACCCTAACACTATCGTAATTTAGTTCTCAGCTGAAATTAAACACCAAGGATATGGAAGCAATGTTAGATGTCTGCTTGTTTATCGTGACAATCTGCGTTAAACCATGCCTTCAATGCATTTTGGCAGTTAAAGCACCCTACAAAGATTTGTGCTTTTTGAAAGCTTACGAAAATGTGAATTAAAGTATCTAGAAAGCTACTTTACAAAAATTTAGCCAGCATTTATGGTATTTGACTGACGAAATAGCAGTCTTAGCACTTTTTGATGATGATGTGGACGAAGAAACAAAATTAAAAATTGTGGCAAATTTACATAGAGAAAATTTCTCGACCAATGAGAAAAGATACATTCCATCGAAGGAAGAATTTTGTGGTTCATTGTATAGTGAGTTTGATACATTGATTTTGTAGTTGTGCACCTGTTATTTTAATTTTTTACAGAGAAAAGTATTGATGATGTCATATCAGTCAAAAGCCATTCATTGTTTTCTGGACTCAAAATTGATGATAGTTTTCTCAATCGAGAGTCCTTTTTCATGGAGGAATAACGTTTCGTTTCTAAACGCTAAAAAGACGTTATCAATGCTTAGAGAAGTGAACGACACATCTGAAAGAGCGGGAAAATGATGCAGGACTTTCATGATTTAACAATGGTTGAGGAGGAACAAAAACAATTTTTGTTACTTTGCGGACAAGAACACATGAAGATCTATCCTGAATGAAAAAAAACAAACACTGAAACGAAAATATGTACAGTAATGTTTCTTTTACTGTAATATGGTAATAAATATCTGCTTTGAATAAATTGGTGTCTTGTGTACCAAAGAAACAGACATTTTACAATCTTTCCATAGTATGCCCCATACAAGATTTATCGTCCAAGTTTGACCTAAAGTCGGCACGGGTACCATTATCTTATTGCAATAATACGTTTTATTTATGTTACAGAGGTGAAACAGAAAAAAGTAGAGGGTATGCGTATTCGATTTTGCAAAAAAAAATTCCTTGGGACACCCTAATATATATATAGATAGATAAATTTTCAAACAATCAAAACACATGTCACATTTTCAATATATACACATATTAAACTAAAAATTAAAAATGAAATAATGTTACCTTATCAATAATCATAAAAATGAAATACAAAAGATAGTTAAATTATATACTAATGTGTTAATACTAGTTAGATTATTACTATTATGAAAATACAACCCAAAATTGGAATTCCAACAATGAAATGCCAATCGATCTTGGGAATCGATTATGTCGGATTAATCCGAATTTGTGGCACCAACCCTCTGCGAAAGTCAATTGTTGGAAAAAACTAAAATTAAGGGAAAAAATCTCCAAAATCTTTCAAGATAAGAAACGAGAAAGTATAACTTAATGCATACCAATTCAAAGTCTTAAATATTGTAATGACATGAGAGTTATCCGAAACACAGTTCCACATTTAATGTGCAAATATTATTTCTAAATTAGGCTATTAATACGATATTAGACATCATTATAAAATTTAACTATAAATTTAAACTAAACCTAATATAATAATATATATTATTATGGAAATGTACTTAAAAATCAAAATGAAAATAAAATAATAAACAAATACAGAAATCAAGATAAAAGACATTTACATTCAAAGAGATCAATAAGCAATTAAGGAATTAATAGACAAAAGGAATGAATTTAAATTTAATGTAAATAGGTTTAACTTTTGAATTTCAAATTTTTCTTTTAAGATCTATAAAAACACAATAGTACATCAATTACTAAGGATTCAAAATATTTGTAACAATTCAGAATCAAAGAAAAAGCAAATTGAACTTTTTAAAAACAATTCCAAGAAAATTCCCAATTTTCTTTATTTACCTTTATTCCATAGCGTTTTATAAGCATAATATATATACAAAGAGAGAGAGAGAGAAAATACTTGCTTTTTTGCCTTTAGTCTATAGCATTTTACAGTTACTTTCATTTTTGTTTAATTGTCTATTTTTTATATATATTGATAATCTTAAAATGGTTCTTAAGACTTTTCAAGGCTAGTAAAAGGTTTCTAAGACTTTCCACTTCTAGTAAAATATTAGTCGAAACTCGTGACGTTAACTGTTAACCTTCGTACCCTAGAACACGTCAGCACTTATGAACGTTCATTTCATTTTTATCTAATTGTCTATTTTTATATATTCATACTCTTAAATGTTTCTTAAGACTTTTCACTGCTAGTGAAAGGTTTTTAAGACTTTTCACTGCTAGTGAAAGGTTTTTAAGACTTTTCACTGCTTGTAAAATATTAACCGAAACTCGTGACGTTAACTGTTCATTACTTACAACACATCAGCACTTCTGAACATTCCGATGTACACTAGGGTGGATCGCTCTTCTATGGAGAAAAAAAATTATTATTAATCAAAACCTACTTATGCGGAAAAGATGTTCTATGGTATGGAGATTAAGAGAAAAATAATAAAAAAAATTAAATTCAAAATTTAATACTGCCGCAAGGGGGTTGAATTTTCGAAAAAAAATACTTAAATTTGATTATTGATTATACGATTTTAGATTATAAATAATTGGTTTTTCTGCAATATAAATAACCAAAAGTGATGAGTAGTGAGTACTAAGTAGTGAGCAGTATAATGTACATTGCAACATTTTGTGACTCAGCTCCCCCTCCCCACACCGTCAAATCAGTCCGGTTAAACAACTAGAGCAGTAGGCAATGACTTTGCGTGCTTTCAGAATTCTTCGAAGGGCTAATTCCCTTATGTGATTTCTGTCGTCAGCTAGCATTGATATCAGGGCATTTTCTGGATGGCCAAAAAATCAGTTTCTTTTAATAACACGGTCTATGACATCCTTCAAATCATTCGAGAAATAACGCGATAGAACGATTGATTGATGCAAATGCTGTGGCTTATAGATTAATTATGGTTTCGTTTTGATCTTGAACCACATAGACGCATAGACTTTTGTTGTGAATGTCGTTAATGTCAATAAAGCCTCAGATGAATTTTCGTGAGCTACATTGAGCCTGAGAATTCTGTTCGTAATTCTAAGCCACCTTGAGTGGCAAACTTTTCCAGGATTTATCTTCTACAGACTTTCTCTGCAATGTCAGCAGTTTATGACTTCACAAATTTCCATTAAGTACACTTGATCAGTACTTAAGACTTTCTTGTTAGTCACTTCACATAGCGTGTATTCTATTGGCGTGGATGAAACTACAGATAGCTTCTCGCATCCGGCGAACGATTTTCTTTTTTCGCCAGTCAGGCTTCTGGGTCCATTTGTGGTTCTATCCACGTGCGCGAAAAGATGACGTAGTGCAAGCTCGTTGGCGTGTAACTGGCACACAAACCATTGTAGTGGACGATTCAGAATCAGTTCCATGTTACGTATAATACCTCCTTTTACACCTGTGTTGACAGATGTTCCGTCGCAACCAACTTTGTTACATCTATGTCACTGTCAAAGCATAACAAAAAAATATATATGTTATTTCCAATGATTCCCGAAATTTACAGACACGTGACCGATGTACTTAGAGCCAGGTTCTTTTACCAAGCTTATGTGTTCTTCTATTATGACTTTTCTTCTGTTGTCTTCCATTGATAGAGTCCTGTCTTTTCGCCCATCGAAGTATAGACCAAACTGGTCATGATCATAATCTTTTATGACCTGAGACAATAGAGTGGTTCTTGCCTTTGTTCTTCCACGCCGAATTTTATTTCTGTCAACAGCGTTCAAAACATTGCTTTCTGAGATAATGCCCATATCTTGAAGTGCAGCTAACACGATGGCAGCGCCTTCTCGGTTGGAAATACCAAATCGGTCCAATGTTCTAACTGCAGCTAAAACCTTTGCCACTACAGGTGTGACTGTAGGGAAGATTCCATGAAGTACCACTTCTGACTTGTGGAGGGGTGGGAGGATAAACTAGGAGACAGAAGAAAGATGGGATTTCCAACTGCTCTAAGTGGTTAACCGGACAGATTCGACGGTGTGGGGAGGGGGAGCTGAGTCATAAAATGTTGCAATGTACATTATACTATTCACTACTTAGTACTCACTACTCATTAATCATCACTTTTGGTTATTTATATTCCAGAACAACAATTATTCCCAATCTAAAATCTTATAATCAATAATCAAAATTAAGTATTTTTCCAATTTTTTTTTTGAAAATTCAACCCCCATTCGGTAGTATTAAATTTAAAATTAAAATTTTTTTTATTATTTTTCTCTTAATCTCCATACCATAGAACATCTTTTCGGCATAAGTAGGTTTTGATTAATAATAATAATATTTTTTTAAATCGTATAATCAAAATTCAATAATTTTCAATTTTTTTCGAAAATTCAACCCCTTTGCGGCGGTATTAAATTTTGAATTAATTTTTTTTTACTATTTTTCTCTTAATCTCCATACCATAGAATATGTTTTCCGCATAGGTAGGTTTTGAAATTCTGAAAAAAAAATTTTCGATCCACCCTAATGTACACATGTCGCGATCTTATGCATCTAGATCCCACTCTTATCTTCTTTATATATTTATGGACTTTCAGGTGAGTATTGACATCTTTTTCCTTCATTTTTTAAAATTTTTGTTTTTAAAATTTGGTTTCATGTATTTTAGACATGAACTTTTTGCTTGATATTTCTTTGCTTCTAAATATTGTCTTTTTTGTTCGGTGTACTGGGGAAACAAACTCTTTTTAGCATTATTGCCTGAAATTGATTTTAGAAAACACCGATAATAAGTATGCGCTCGTTCTGGATTTCCCTGCTGATGACGCGTCCCGGACGTTAACGTGAATTTCTTTTTTGTTATGTCTTGCTATTTTGGTTTTTTCTTTTCTGAAATGGTTTTAATGATTTCTTTTGTTTATATATATATATATATATATATGTAATAATCTCACTTAATTTTATTTTAAATTCTAATATTATATATTTTAAAGTCTTAATGAATTTCAAAATCACTTTTCTTAAACTCCAGTTTCGTTCTATTTCCCGCGCTGGAGGTATATTAAATCTCTCACATTGGCATATTTATTACTAAAAGAATATTTTAATCGCTTTCACGTGCCCACCAAAAATCATGACGCGACTCCTTGGCACTAGAATTTTTCCCTAAAACGCTTACGTAATTTATTAAAAATAGCCAATATTCCCTTCACTTTGATCACGTGTTATATTGTTATTCCCTTATCTGAGAGAATCGGGGATTTTCTGTACACTTTTACTTAAACCTTTAATTAAGATTTTGGTATGTCCGCCACTCTCCAAAATATTCTTATAATAAAGCAAATTGGTTAACAACTCGGCTGTTTTATGACTGCAACAAAGAAAACATTATATATATATATATATATATATATATATATATATATATATATATATGTATGTATGTATGTATCAAAATCATGAAAGTCAAAAAATATTAAAATAAAATGGAGAGACTGTAGTAAATCGGTAAAAGCGTATAGATGCTCATCAGGGTAAGTAAAATCTATACGAACCGTTAAAATTAGTGAAATCATAATGTTTTCTGCGGACAGTGTTTTTTAGCTATATGCCAACACTGTTCGCAGAAAACATTATGATTTCACTAATTTTAACGGTTCGTATAGATTTTACTTACCCTGATGAGCATCTATAC
>BGPR01000859.1:0-14628 GCA_013235015.1 Araneus ventricosus
AATTATATTAATCATACATTTCAAATTAATTTCGTTTTTAAATAGAAAGCAGTAAATTACGTCAGTCGTATATCATGCGCGTGATATAGTTTGGACGCCACGATGCATCTGATTATTTATTGCAATCGTGATGATATAATTTGATAATATTTTTGGCAACGTTTGACAAGCAGAGAAGTGCTTTGTTTTTATTAGATTTTCGAAAAAGAATTCCTTTGAAATTTTAACTTTTGACTTACGTTTGACAAGCTGAGAATTTCATGGTTATTGAATTATAATAAAATTGTTAAACAACGAAAAATACTTCACACGGAATATTGTTTACCAAGAGGTTTTTTGAATAAAGAAATATGTAAATAAAAAAATTTTTCGTGTCATAAAGCATATGTTTATTTTATTTGTTTTCAATTAAGGTTAAACATTTCTCTCGCATATATATCTATTTAAACACGTAACATTTGACAGGAAATCTGTCGAATGAAGAGGCAATTTGCACCCGTCATGCCATGACGGGTGATTTTCTAGTTTTTCATACCCAGGGATATCTGAAATATAAAGATTAGTTAAAATCATGAGGTAGAATTTTTGGATGATTATAATAATTTCCCTTTCCAATTCTCGCATACGTGAAAGTTAGAAAGGAAGACAATATCGACTGGAAATTTTTGTCTGTAGCGACATTGTTTTCTCATGATGCGAATAATGAGACTAATTATCAAATTCAGGACAACGATCTCAATTAAACTAATGATCGTAGTTGTTTCCTATGATGACACAAATTTAAATGAAGGCAAATATTACTTTATATAATTATGTAATAATTACTGGAGTAGTAATGATTGCTTTTCCTGAAGACAAAATTATTTTTGCACAAATAATTTCCGGAAGATTTTATTCATTTTTCTATGCAATCGAAACTTTTGTTCGGATAGATTCTTTTTTCTTACTCGCAAATTAAATGAATGCATTGTATTTCCTTTTCGTGCGTTTCATTCAAGCTCATCTTTCGACAAAATATTTTTTTGCATTTTTATGATTTGATTTTCTTTTTGTAATAAAATTTTCATTATTTCGAAATCTCAAAAGCTTTTCCACATGAAAAGAATGTTTCGACGAAGAGGAAGCTTCGAATATCAAATTTCTCATCTATATGAATATGCTTTACATTTGTGATGATGTATTCGAACAAGATTCTTCGAAACAACAGAAAAAAAAGAATTTAAAAAACTTCCTTATGATTCCTGATAAATCTTTTTAACAAAGAAACGAAATATGAGAATACGTTCGC
Source organism: Araneus ventricosus (assembly GCA_013235015.1). NCBI lineage: Eukaryota > Metazoa > Arthropoda > Arachnida > Araneae > Araneidae > Araneus > Araneus ventricosus. Next base: position 1,289 of record BGPR01000859.1, read on the forward strand.
TACATGCAATTTAGTGAAATAAAATTTACTAAGTGAAAATCAGCAGTTAAAAAATTGTGCTACGAAATTTCAATTAACTGTGTATTATTTGTTAATTCACGACCACTGATCATTTCTTTTTGTATTCTGAAATGACATTCTTCTCTAGCATTTTAGAGGCCACGGTGGCCTAGTGGTAAGGTCTCGACCTCGGGTCCGAAGGGCAGCAGGTTCGAAACCCGATTCCACTGAAAATCCGCCGTGTATGGCGCCTGTTGCACGCTAAATCATATGTAGTGGCGAAACGCCTTCCCGCTGGTGTGGCGCGGAAGTTTGGAGAGGGGAGCGCCAGCTCATGTGTCGCCCTCGTCATCTGACCGACGTTCAAAATTCCGAGGTCCGTCCCTAAATAGCCCTCGTGTTGCTTCAAAACGGGACGTTAATATAACCTAACCTAACCTCTCTAGCATTTTAATTTTTTATTGTCAGACAAGGAAGGGGCGGATGCAGTGGCGAATCCAGGATTCGGGTCTGGGAGGGGCTGAGGTCATAAAAATTTTGTATCGTCGTGACGAATATCAAACTTCATGGCTCATGTAAACCAAAATACTTTAACTTTATGATTTTTACTGTCAGGCGAGAAAAGTCTGTAAAGAAAAATGCATTACTTTCGATAATTTAATTAAAAAATACAATGAAATAACTAGCCAAAAATTGTTTTCGACCGCGTCAACGCTGCAAGTACAAGTGAAATGACTAGAAAAGTAGGAAAATTTTCGAGCCTTTCAAGCCAGAAAGCAATGTTGTCACGTTTCTGCCAGCTCTGGGAGGGGGGGGGGGCCGGCAGCCCCTAGCCCCCTTGGATTCGCCACTGTGCGGGTAACCTCTGAACTCTTGCCTGTTTACGGTGGTCCATCCCCAAGCAATTGTTGCTTTGCGCTAGCTAGACTTAGTGGTTTCGAAGCCTCTTCATCCACCTACTAAACTAAGAAAGCTATACTCGTATTTCCGAGCAACTCTATATGGCAACCTCGGAAACAGTGTAGGCGAGCATTTCAATACATTAGGGGCCGTTCAAATATTACGTAAGCACCCAAGGGGGGGAGGGGGTTTGCGATTTGCTTATTTTTGCTGACAAGGGGGTAGGGGGAGTATGAGTCGAAGTCAAGTCAACTTTACGGCATGTGCAGAGGCGAGATTTACTGGGCTAGTCGCAGAGGTATTAGGTACGTAGAACTTAAGTCCTTCCTATCAACTAGTACTATACTACACTACTCAGCCCCTCAACCTACCGTGCCTGATTCCACATATATATCAGAAGTATTCCATTGTGAGAATACGCAGAGTTGGGGACACAATCAAAGAATGACTACTAGATAATAAAATAACAAATTTAATAGAGCAACAATTAAATTAAAATCTTAAATTAAATCATAACATCATTAAACACGCTAGCGGTAAGAAGATACAAAAAAAGAAGAGGAAGGTAGTGAACAGAAGTAATCAGTCTTAAGTAATTCAACAGGTTCCTCACTCTTGATCGATGGGTGGCATCACAAAGAGGGCGGATCCGATCTGCATGCAATTTACAATTCGAGATATTGCCAGATGCCGCGATGATGCCACAGATATTAGATGCGATAGCTAATAATTGATGTAAACATACTCGTAAAATAAATCTGAAGTTTCTGTACTTTTTCAAGCTGCTTTTCGTAACTTCTCTCTTTACGCAAACGACCTCGCAGTTTGCTTCATCCATAGTAAATAAACTGAAATACGCAGTCCAACCGCCAAATAGCGTTGTTGAGAAATACGAGCATAAAGAGGGGTTGTTTTCTGGCATCCAATGAACGTAATTTATATATATATATATATATATATATAATTTTTTTAAACGGAAGGCAAATATTGACCCTCAACAGTATTGAAAAAAAGTTCAACGGATAATATAAATTTAAGCTGATGGGTTTTTTTTGTTGTGGTTGTTTTGTTTTACCGTTCTGATGTTTTCCTCCGATACATTATTTTCCGAACGATCTAAAATTAAAAATATTATCTATTCAATGATAAAATGCATTTTTAATCATACCCTCTATCACTTCGACTCAAATAAATGCAATTAATATATTCACTGGAGGGAATTTGAACGTGCATGCCATAAAGGCAACAAATAAAAATGAGTAAAATTCTGTGATATTTTTAAATGGTAAAACACAATAAATTTTGAAATTTCAAGAGAATTACTCGAAACCTGGGTAATTTCTGAAAACCAAGATACCAAACACATATGTGTTGGATACAAACTGGACCCAGAAATACTTTTCATTAAAACTTAAAATATTTTGGCTTATCTTTTCGCATAAATAGATTCTTTTCTATAGCGAGCTGGTTTGCATATTTCACTTTTTTTAAAAATTCGCTTACGGGCAGAATAATTATGCGCCAAATTTTAACAGTTATGCGTTGTTTACAAAAGAAAATCGACGGTAGGCTGTCTCTGCGGAAAGGCCGCTGGGATTGAGGGTCGTAGACTCACTTACCTTACTCAACTGTGACTTTCTGCAACTAAAGTAGCTGTACGTGACAATTAACTCTATAGTCTATAGTGACTATTAGTCTAGTGTGACCATGCGACTCTATCTATGTAAAGTTCTTCGTGATTTTCGCCAACTTTGCAGCTCAACTATGACTACATAGTAATTCCAAATTCAAAAATTCTTTTTGCAATCTTCAATGTCTACCTTTCTCTGTTAAATGAAACCAAAATCAACTCTCTACGTTATTTGGTTGCTGAGCTATAAGCGTTTAAAAGCGTCATTATTTTTCCTTTCCCGACACACCATTAGACCACTATGGAGAGACGTAAGTCTACGTCAAAAAACTGCTGAAGCATGAGCAACAAAACACGTCGTTTGGAAATGTGATTGTGAATGAAAATATGTAATCGTTTGAAATAAGGCTGTTTCTTAAAAGCTGATAATATCACGATTTTTACTTTCTCGTATACATTATATGCAAAGTGAAAGCATTGACATCGTCAAAAAATTCGACCTCGAGATAGTCATGAACCTCAGCGTTATAGATTTCCCTGATCCTGTAATGGTAAAACGTCCTTTAAATAGTCCTTTCCCTGAATAGTAAAACGAGTTATTCGAATTATATCTGTCTGTAAACACGATAATAGAAAACCTCAACGAGATAAACGGTTGAAATTTTGTATGCGGTATCAGTGGCGGCAAGTCGGAGGGAAGGGGGAGCGAGGGGTGCAAATTAAATTTATATTTCATTTCAGCTGCCTAAAACCAAAAATTATAATACACCAAAAGTGTCCGGTAAAGCTAGCTAATTTTGTAACTAAACTTTTACATTTCTTTGTCTACCCCCTATATTCTCGGGTACTTTTATGTGTCTATAAATTTTTTGCCCCACCCCTCACTTTTGCCACACAACCGCCGCCACTGTGCGGTATTTATCACAACACTGTAGATTTCTGTAAAACATTGGACGTAATCCGTAAAAGGTAGGTCTGCCGTCCGTTTACATGTAAATACTGTTACAAAAAATCGCCCGGTGTGTGTGCGGTGAAAAGAGTTCAACAAGCAGGTTAACGATGAACGACGCATTATTCTCGAGTATTCCGGAAAACACGAAGCGCGGGTAACAGGAATAACAGCACTTGCACAAATCAGCAACACAAACGGACAGTAAATCACTATTAATAACAGTAACAGCACTCTCAATACCGCTCTGTGTCTATCAGCTTAATAGCTCGCACTGTGGATAAAAACTCCGAAGAGAAATCCCAAAGACGTTCGCACTCCAAAGACGATCCAAGTCGATCAACACACTGCTCTATGATCCGAGCACGGTTCTATTTACAGTCTCTCCGACAGGCTGCGACGTCACATGGAATCATCTGGATAAATCCGGATCTCGCCCCTAATAGAGATATCAAGAAAATTCCACTACTTTTGAGATCCCACATTTCGTCGCCAAGATCGGGGTCAATGGCTCCATTCCCATACATACCCCCCTGTAGAACTCTCTTCCCAACCATAAAACTAACATTGCTGGGAAGCGGCATTCCATGTTCGTAACAATACGATAACTGAAGAATGCAACGAGCTGAATGGGTTAGATATAGCATATGACTTTATCACCAGATCTGTGTCAAATCGAGGACGAAATCCACTATAGGTTAATAATCTGTAGATCTGTCTATTCGTCTATAGGACAGCGCTATAAATACAACCGCAACAAGTTACAGGAAGGAAATTCGGTATGGAACTGTAGCGTACCGTGCTACACCATCCTACTCTTATGTATATAAGCCAATTTCCACCTCTTGACATTGGGAATTCCTTTTGTCTAGTGGTTAAGATGTTCGGCTCGGGACCCAAAGATTCCCGGCTCTATACCGCCGCCAAAGTGGTGACTCGCGGACAAAGAACACGCAACATCAACTTTCAGTCCCACTACTAGATGGCAGTACCACAAATTACATCAATTCCATCTTCTGCTACATTCGGCAGATGGCAGCACCACAACTCCTGCAGCAACGCAGCTCTCTCAATTCAAAGTCTGTGACACATTTCACAGCACAAAGTCTATGACACATTTTCACAGCACAAAGCCTGCACATGCCTGCGCACAAACAATCGGGCCAGCAATTTGCGCATATGCACGCAGCACATCGCTTCCTTGATATTCAGATAATATCAAACAAGCTGGGGGTTGCTCCTTTAACGCACCGTGCTACACATCCTACTCTGATGGATATAAGCCAATATCCACCTCTGGACATTGGGAATTCCTTTTGTCTAGTGGTTAAGATGTTAGGCTCGGAACCCAAAGGTCTCCGGTTCTATCCCGCCGCCAAAGAACAAACCCAAATTGTAGATATTATGGGATAGGAGTGCGGAAGGTTACCGATGTAGCGGTAAAAGGTGGGAGTTCGTACAGATTATGAATAATCACAGGCAAAGTGATGGCTGTGGCATAATATCCTAGCTACTATCAACACCGTACTTCACACTATGATAGACACATACACTCACTTCTTTCAGAAGGGTTACTTCATGCCGACACAGTGTAGACAGCGCGGAATAAATACACAAGTTTTAGAACGTTAACATGTTTAATAGAACAATAATTAAGTTAAAAACATAAATTAAACTTCTACATCATATGACCAAGCGCGTGGTGAGATGATAACAAACCAGCGTGAGTGGCCTCCCCTAAACTTTCTCGTATACTTCTCAAAAATTCTTCATTTCCCCTCCCCCTGCGTGGATAAAAAAATTCGAACCTACTGTAACCCAGAATGAAATGACTCTCAGAAGGCTTTTCATTGTAGATTATAGTGATTGTAAAATATTAAGTGAAGAATCATATTCAAAGAGATGAGTATGTATTAAAACTTAGCAATATTTATTTTCTATCACACTCTAGCAAGCTCCGAAAATGCGAGGGAGTGCGCGAGCGAAAAGAAAACAGGAGAAAATGACCTCGTTCGCTATCGTTGAATAGCTTGCGCATGCGCAGAGATTGCTTCCAGTACGCAAGTAAAGAATTGAATATGCAATTTGAACGCCTGTTTTTGAACCGATTGAAACGAAATTTGGGCACAGATCTATAATTAATGTTAGCAACCGTCATATCAGTTTTTATTTATCTAAGCCAAAGGGTTTAGGATATATAATTTTTACAATTATGCGATTATACAGTCCGACAGACCATCAACCATTCGACAGATTTGGTCCAAACTTTGATACGAACCTACATTCATGATGATAAAACTGTGCACCAAATTTTATCCATCTAACTATTCAAGTTATTGAGTTATAGTGTTCACATGACCGCGGGCAGACAGACAGACTTCCCTCATGCGGATTTTGTCCAAAATTTTATAGAAACCTACGAATTATGTGTCAAGATCACATACCAAATTTCATCCCCGTAGCTCTAATAGTTTTCGAATTATCGTGTTCACAGACAGACAGACATAATTCCAAAATTGTGTTTTTCGGACTCAAGGAGGTCTAAAACGTGGAGATTCGTCAAAATCTGTGGAGTTCGAATTTTTTGAACATCACAATACTTTCTCTTTGTACACTTCGTATACGAGAAAGTAAAAATGAGAGAACGATCAGGTGGAACACCGCCTTTAAATACTGCAGCAGCATTTGGTTAACAGATGACGTCACCAAAAAGGGCGTGTTAGATAAACAATTATAGATTACGACGCAGCTGGCGATGCTGCCACAATCTACAGAGTGTCCTGAAATTGTTGGACACGTTTCAAAAATTAATTTTAAAAACTAATAATGTTACAACTGCAGTGTTCTTTTTAAATGAGAGAGAAAATAAAAAAGTTTTTTTTTCCAGATAGGTGGCATACCATTACGACGTTCCAAATTTGCTACAGCGAGATATTTCAATCCGCAATGGCTACCAATCAGCAGAAGCCGATGAGCGTTTTCTGGTTTCCTTTTTTAGTTTTTCTTGAATATCTCGAAAAGTATTCAGTTTTCGAATTACAATTGAATTAATAAATTAAAGAGCGTATAATTCCCTACAAATACATGCTTTCATTTTTCTTCCAGCTTTAATATTTTAGCAGATAATGGCTCTCAAAAATTTCATACAAGATTTTCTGTTTCGAAATTCGCCCAAAATTTTGCAGAAATCTACGATTTTGCAGAAAATACTGTATACCAAATTTCAATCGTTTAGATTGTTGAATTTTTACATCATCGTGTTCACAGACAGACATAATTCCAAAATTGTGTTTTTCGGCCTCGGGGAGGTCTAAAACGTGGAGATTCATCAAAATCTCGAGTTCGAATTTTTTGACGATAACAATACTTTTTCTTTGTTTACTTGGTATACGAGAAAGTAAAAATAGGCTTCGTTTCCATCATTTCTGTATGAACGGAATATTTCTATTCTTATTCGTTTGCGAATTATAAACTTTTTAGATTTCTGTTGACTTTTTATCTTGCTGTTATGAGATTTATTCACAACAGTTGCATTATTAAAAGTAAACCGCGATTTCAATTTTAAACAAACAAAAAATTCCCCCAGAATTAAAGAAATAATGCTTAAAATTTTTGTTTTTCATAGGATGTACTTCCACCCAATATTGAATCATAATTTTGTAAAATTAGAATTTTTTTAATTAAACGTAAGGTATGAAAATTTTAATTACACATTTTCAGTTTACAGAACGAGTCTCAAAGATTGATCTGAAAAAAGGGGTTTGGGGGATTTTCAGCTACAAAGGCAATTATCCCCTATTCATTCCAAAGTTCTTTTCAATACGTAATCAACAAAGAAACGAAAATTGCCACCAAAAGATGGACTAAATTATTGCCGATCTGATTCGGTCAAGAGAAAAAAAATGGCGCCCTCCTAGAAAGGCCTCCATATTCTTTTCTCCAGTCTCAAAGATAATCGTTGTGGATAACATGGAACAAGCAGTCAGCGAACCTGGCATGCCTAACTAGATAGACATCTTGGATTTTTAAAATTCTTTTGTCGGAACTTAAAACTTAAATCTTCATGCCGGTAATCCACTTCATTTGCAAGCAGATAACATTATTATAATTCTCAAGAAGTAAGTAGGGGAGTATTTTAAAAACTTAAAATGCCTTGAACGAAGAAAATCACATTAACACTTCTGTAAAGTGAGCTGTCGCACTATGCGCTGAAAGATGACTCTTCGCACAGAGAACGAAGGTGACGTCGGCATCGCATGTGATCAGCCCACCGAAAGGGAAGAAAAAAAATCGCGTTAAGCGATAATACGTACAATGACGTTCGATGGTACGTAAGTTAAGACTTTCAGTTTCGAAATAAGCTTTGTAAAATCTAGATTCACTCTCTTATATACGAAGTATACAAAGGGAAAGTCAGATTTTAATTAAATTCAAAAAAATTTAGATTAAAAATTAGATTTTTCATAATCTTAATTTGATTTTTAATTAATTAAACATTAATCGAAATGTCAACATTTCTTCCGAATAACTTAAGAGTATATCATCTGAAAAAAATTATTTTTGCATGACCTTAAAAAGTAAATAATTAGCTCTTTAATGACATCTGATGTGAGGCCGTCCCCTTAATTTCGTTTTTCAAAATAAATCTGAAAAACAATTTTAAAAAATAGTTTTTTTACTTTCTCGTTTAACTCAAAATTTTGATGAATTGCCACGTTCCCTGACTCAAGAGAGTTGTGGTGCTAAAGGCCCAAGGTCCAGTTAAATTTTGAGTGCGCTTTTTATAGTGTTCAATGAACAATCCCTTTTGCCTTTTCCAATTATTTATTTGGCAATCAAGAACACAACATAACTAGGGATTGCAATCCGGCACCAGTTTCAATCCGGCCGGATTCCCATCGATCCGACCGGATCCGGCCAGATTGGACACATCAAAACTATTTTGCCTTTTCATTCCAAAATCAACTGTATAAAAGATGATAAAGTGAGTGTATTACAAAGTTAATAAAAAGAAGCGTTAATTTCTTATGAAATCAACTTTTTTTACACTGTTATAATTAATCAACATTTACGTATGAATCGACAATAAAAATTTAGTACAGTGTAACTAGTTAAATTGTAATTGTTATATTAGTTTAATAATAATTAGATAATGACGGGCGGTTAAGTTCAGTCTCACTTACTAGATTTCTCAAATGACATCAATGATAACTTGTTATGTAACTTATATTATGTAAGCAACTTATATTAAATCTAACTAAATCAAGCTTATCAACTTAGATCACAATAATTAGGTATTTTAGACACGCCAAGCAGTCTCATTCTTATAATTATGACAGTCATCATGAATCTGTTTAATCAATGGCACAATTATCACAATAACGAGTTTAAAACTTCTTCGCATTTTTTAATATACTTACTTTAAATTATTATTTTAAGTAAAACAATTAAAAAACCTCACTTTGGTTTTGAAAAAAATTACCGTAGGAAACAAATAGTGTTAATTGTGTCATCTGTCAATCGACTTCTTACAGAGCTACAAATATAACCAGCGGCCTAGAAAGCCCTTTCTGCTTCTACACTTGTCGGTTTTATCGTCAACAAATGCTCATGAATAGAAGACAAGCATTTTCCTCGAACTCCTTCACTTTCACATGCAGTCATTTCCTTTCTTAACGTTTTCTCATAATCTGTCTCTTTTTTTTTTGGTATTTATGCTCTAGGTTTTCATATCTTGCTGGATTTGCATTTGTAATTCTTTCTGTAATGTCAAATCACTTTTCAATGACGATGAATCTCAGTTATTTCCTACTATATTATCTACGTTTTCTTTAAAGCTATCATCTTGAACAACTCTTTCTAAGATATTTTTCATTTCTAGTCTTACAACTTTTTTTTTCGGCATAGTAAATGTATCATCAGTTCGTCTTGTATCATCATCACCTTTTTTTTTTCTATTCTGTAAGTATATTAATATTCCTGTTTTCATTTTGAATTGGTTTCAAAAGTGACGCGTTTGTTTTAGAACTTTTAGACTAGTACCTGCAATGCAATACAAATAGGTACATACTTACAATTTAAAACGTTATTTCGGTCACTATGTAAGAAGAAAGTCATATTATAAAGAAAAATCAGAAATATGGATCGTTACTCAATTCATTTCTAAACCTAATTATCTACTTAAATAATCCTCGTACTCGTAAATGCAACATAAACATAATTCATCAATCAATTGAACAATAAGAATGCCTATATGTGAAGCGGGTGAGTCAGCATCGAACGACTCGTACATACCGCGCATTTAAGTACCTACTCTTGCAACAACGCGAGTATTTTTTCAAGAAATCGGTTTCATGTATTTTTTTTAATTTACCGGATGCGGCAAACTGGTGCCGGATTGCAATCCCTAAACATAACACATTGACGATTACGAACATCACGTAAACGCACACAAACACAACCATTAGAAAATAATAGCACTTTAAATCGGATACCGATTTAATGCTTGGGACCTCACTCGTCCATTGCTTTATCCAGACTAATTAGAAAATCCACCGGTTTAAACCGAAAACCTTTTTTATATGTTTCGGTTAACCGGATTTTTTGGTTATTTTGTGCCCCGGTTTAAACCGATTATTTTTTTAAATCCAAAAACCGGGACGGAAGATAGGCTCGATATTAGGTTCGACTAGACTAAAATTTACCAAGTTATAAAGCTTTGAATTTCATCATCTTAGCCCAATCACAGACAACCGCTTCCTCGAGGCGTCTGTTGGTTGGCGGATTACTGAAAGAGTCTTTATGAACAGATAAATATTGGCCAACGGATTGATTTATTGCAAATACAATACTAATAAAAAAAAATTGTCTGCAAACGGCGTCTATTTATTGTAACCAAAAAATATTTATCTTTAGTCGGAAGTTCTGTGTCGTCCGAAAGATTCGTATCTACATTAAATGATGTTGTTTCCGATGACAGGTGTCGTCTCAAGGATCAACACATTGCTGAAAGAGTCTTTTAGAGCAAATCAGATGATAATTACTGGCCAATGAATTAATTTCTTGTGAAAACAATGCTAATAAAAAATTTTGTCTATTTATTGCAATAATTACTCATTTATTATTATTACATATTGTATTAATTACTTATTTATAATCATTGCTTATTACATTAATTAATTATTGTAGTAATACTTACTTATATATTATTATTAATAATAAATTCTGCCCACAAACGTTGCTTTAAAAAAAAGAACTAAAACCGGTTTTTGAAAAAAAAACTGTTATTTTCAGCGGTTTTAACCTCCAGGTTAAACAAGAAATGAAAAGAACCGGTTTAACCGAAAACCGGGGGGGGGGGGGTTGCAATAACCGCCATCCCTAAGACTAATTCAATCGGATTGGGAAAATGAGCGTTAATAATTTCCCTTTTTAGGGATTACTGTGGCTCAAGTTGCCACAAGAGTGATGTCAGGCTGAACGGAAACTCCAAGAATTGGAAAAAAATAATTTTTGGAACTATGCTTGTGTGTTTGCAAAATATGAGCACGATAATTAAAAAACGAAAAAACCAGACAGGTGGAATTTGACAAGTGGTCTTGCAGATTGTGAAATTGCAGATTTCTGGCAAATTTCCGACGAATTTCAGAATTTTTATTTCTCTTATTTAATTTTTTTCTCTTTACGAGGTCTGAGTAATGCCTAGAAAAAAAGATTGGTAGGTCAGACAATTTTAAGCCAGCCCCTTAATTTTAGGGTTTACATATGTATACCTCAGGATACGTAAAAATATCCTCTCTAAATTTTTTTTAAATTTTCCATGTTATATAATAAATACACTACCTTTTTGTTTGTAAAGTCTTAATAAATGAACAAAATACAGATTCCATTATTTTATTAAATTATTAAATATTGTATTGTAGTTCCAACATTAGATTAAGTAGGGTGACATTTTCCAACACATTTATTTTGGATTTATACAACAAACAGACATTTTTTTTACCTGAAAAATTTATTTATATTCTATTTACAACAATTTTTTTCTCAACTTAACAGCATCGAATTCTAAAACATTTCTTTCATCTCTGTTGCCAGGCGCCGTTCACAAAACAAAAAAACTGTGGAGTTGTCATCATATTTCTACTTCACTTTATGCATATATGTACGCGCCAAACGACTCTTTTGATTTTAATGATTTGTTTTTAAAGTAGGTTATATTTTTATGACTTCTTTATATTTTAAATTCCTTAATAATAAATTAAATTCCTTAATAAAACGTAGAATGGATATTAATTGTATGACATGATTTTTTACATTATTTACAAATATCACAAACTTAACTGGAATGAAATTTAAAAGGAACTGTTTCTGTGTACATTTAAATAGAAACTACATTTTGTACATGTGATTCTACTCCTATTTTTCTATTTTAGACATCTGCATTTGGATGCAAATTTGTCATCCAAGTATTGGGGGAGATGGTTTGTCCTATCAAGTCTGACTTGTTTTAATAGCGCAGGTACAACTTGGCTTACTCGCTTAGAAGTACAGTAGAGTCTCCCTACAACGAAGTCTCTCTACAGCGAATTTCTCCCTATAACGAAATTTTTAATCGGAATGTTACATAACATTCAAAATATTCTCCATATAACGAAGTGGTTGTCTCCCTATAACGAATTTTTTCAGACCTTTATCTTTTCGATTTTTGTCATTTTCGAAGAAAGTTACTAATTTCTGTGCAACCAATTCGCTCACACGTGCCTGTTTCTGGAACCACTCACTCTTAAAATGTGAAATGTCTTGATTCATTCTAATTAAAGAATTTGATTCTCATGTTGGGTATGTACATCTGAATCCATTACCTTCCGACAGATCGGAAAAATCACTTTGTTCCAAGAGTTAAATAATTTCCTCTTGAGTTAAAGTTCCTAGATAAAAGAAAATTAATAAATTATTAGTTTATGTAACTCTGTAGTGGCACATATATTCTGCTTCTTAATGGACGAGTTTTCTGATTTGTTTACTTACATTAAAAACCTTGACTTTATCTGCTTCGTGTCTTGAACGTGAAACCTTTCGATTCGCACTGACCCAGTGGCGAATCCAGGGGGGCTGCAGCCCCCCCAGAGTTAAACCAAAATTCTTTTTTTTATTTAAAATCACTACAGCTATTTTTTTTCTTTATCTCCCTTTTAAAAAAGTGGCAACATTTCTTCCTGGCTTTCGACAGGCTCGAAAATCTTAACACTTTTGTAGTTATTCCAATCTTATTTGCAGCGCTGACCCGGTCAAAAACGTGTTTTTGCTAGTTATTTAATTGTTTCTTTTATTAAATTATCGAAAGTATTGTAGTGTTTTTTATGATTCTTATTGTCAGGTGAGTAGAGTCTGTGAATTTAAAGTGTTTTGGTTTACATAAGCCATGAGGTTTCACATTCGTCACGACGATACAAAATTTTTCATACCTCAGCCCCCTCCCAGACCCAAATCCTCGATTTGCCATTGCACTGCCCTCCATAACCAAAGTAGGAGTCGTAGAGTTGTTGGGAAATGGTATGTCGCAATCTGAAACATGAAATGTGTGACTTTTCGAAATTTTCCGTAACCAAATATGTTCAATTTTATTCAGATGTAGTTCTTAAACAGGAGAATGTAGAATTTGGAAAAAGAATGATTCTTAGTTGCACGATAGGTGATGACTTGCAGAGACAAATTTCTATTTGATTGCCAAAGCTCCACCATGGATTATTTTTTACGGTTGAATATTTGAAGTTCTTGAATGGACATGCATGACAATATGTTAATCAACTCATTACTAAAATAACTCCTACCCGCGGGTGAAGGCACCACGAGTATGTGAAT
>BGPR01000859.1:14638-36911 GCA_013235015.1 Araneus ventricosus
CAAAAACTCAAATAACAATTATTGATGGATGAAATCTGGTATATAGCTTGATTATTAGAATTGTAAATTTGTGAAATATTGTGCCAAATATGTCAACGGGTTGGCTGTCAGTCAATCTGTCTATTCTTGCGCATGTGAAGGCGATAACTCAAAAATGCAACAAGAATTGAAAGATGCATGAAATTTAATAATGATTTAATATATGATCTTAACACTAAATCTGTAAATCCATGCCTAATATAGAACATAATTTATGTCATGGTAAAATGTCTTTCGTGTGTATGTGAACACGATAACTCAAAAACATAACAAGCTAGATAAATGAAATTTGTTATGTGGTCTTTACATCAAAATAGTAGGTCTATATCAAATTTTGGACCAAGTCGATGAAAGAGAAGATGCCCCAAGTGCATACCCAATTTTTTCACTACATTCTGAATCTAAACACGAAACATTTCCTTCTATGCATGCATACGAGAAAGTCGATGGATGAACATTCCAAATGGTTGACTTAATGATCAAGATTTATACATCCAACAAAAAGTTTGGAAAAGGAGGAACGAAGCATTAAAAATCACAAAAAATTTAAAATTTAAATACTAAAAATAATTAATACCACTCACTTCATGATATATTCCAGAATTAATCCATTATAAACAACATATGTAAACATTGGGCGCCATAATTTAATTCCTGCTAGGGATAACAGTAGAAGTTAAAGAAAAGAAGCTTAATTGATGTAAATACTTTTAATTAAACATAAAAGGACATAATATATAGGGACAAACAATTAAGGGTATATAAAATATACAATTACTCAGGGCAGAACACCGTGTTTACTCGAAGACTCCAGAACTTCAACTGACTATCTCTTCCAACGGCCGCTAGGTGGCGAGCTCGAAAAGTAGTGTGGTTACACATTATATGTATATTAGACCTGATTAGTACAGTAAATTCTCGCAACAACGGTTTGCAATACAACGATAAATCCCTTTACAACAATAAAATTTTGTGGTCCTGGTGAATTTGCATAGAACATAATATTAATCTCCCCTCAATATAACGATATTCTGTATAACAATAAACCTCTGTACAACGTTTTTTATTAATTCTCAACGCCATTCTTTTCCTCTGTAGCAATATTTCATGGAGGATAAGCAAACTGATAATGATAAAAATTCGAAAAAATCGATGTTTCAGATGGCTGAAGAAAGTGATTTGAGACTTCAAAAGTTTTTAACTCGGCTTGAAGAAAAAAAGTGGCAAAATTTCTGGAATTAACGTGAAGGAATATTTAACAGCGGATGATTATCTTATGGTTTTTGAAGGAGTTACCGAAGAAGATAACCCTTTTCGTCTGTAATTTCTGTCCGAAATCACAGACGAAATGGAAAATGATGATACTGATACATCGCAATCCTTATCGAAATCCCTTTATCGACTCCAATCGGTTGTGGCACCAGTGGGGGGGGATAGGACCCCCTGTCGGGAATGCTGTGCCTCTCTCCCCCGTCGAGAAAAATTTGTATACCCCATTCACGCAACGGGGTATTCAACTAATAGATAAATAAAGATCTGACGAAAATTTAATACCAATTTCATTACATTTCCCCCCGTACAGCAAGTCGTACCTCCCCGTCGGGCAGACACTAGCGCCACTACTGTCTTCAATCAGTTCAGTCACTACGGACAATGTTTTGAAGCCTTTCATCCACAAATTATCATTATCGAACATTGGACTCTATGCAAATCTTGTTAGTTGACTTAATAGATAAAAAATGAATAAGCAAACGAAAATATTGGATATTTTCGATAAATAAGCTTCTCAGGTATGTGAACTCTCAGGAATGTATTATTTTTGTATACTTTAGCAATCATTAACACTCTGGTGATGATTTTATTGCATCATGTATATTCTTGTATTGTGTCCACATTAAAACAACCAAAATTTAACTTTATTATTTCGTAATTATATCGCCCCTCGATATAGCAATGCATCCCTCTATAACAATATCTTTACGTGGTCCCCAAAGTATTGTTTTAACGAGGTATTACTGTATATAGTATGTTATTAGCAAGATATTATAAATATTTTGCACTTGTTTAATAAAAGACAGAATTTTCCGATAATTTTTTTCGAGAAGTAAAACTAATATCATTCATAATGTAATGAGTTCAGCGATCTATTTTGAATATTCTTTATTCTTTTTTATACTGTCCAAAAAAGATCATAGCTTTCATTTTCTTTATTGTAGTCAAGTTCTGTTCAAATCTGAGTATGACCCAGATTCAGTTGGCAATTTTATCCTACGTAATAAGCATAAACTAACTCAATCACCAAGAATATGAAAGCTGAAATTGCATTTCCTGAGAAAAATGTTTCTTTGCAGAAGAAGCAAGAAGAATTTTACCAAATATTATTACGGGAGGGATTTCGCTGAGCAGAAGCTTTTAGCTTCTTTCTTCAACTCATATGACTTTCCGATGACATTATTCCGTAATAAAAAAATGAAACTGTAGAGTGTTATAGTATTTTTGTAGTCTAAGAATACTCTTCGAATAAAATGGATCAAACAAGTTGCTTGGCTCTGAAAACCCGATGTTTTATTTGACATAATTACTAAGGAACTGTCACAGTAGTCAAAATCATTTACCAGCAAGGCAAAATCATCTTTTCGGTTTTTTTATTTAAAAAAATGTACCTAAATATATATTCATTGGTGTGCTAAATTAAAGTAAAAAACAAATTTTCTCAAAAATTCACCATTGATGTTTTAAAAATTGATGTCATATACAATATAATATGGGCAACATAAGCATCTAATGAATGTTAAATGGTTGGCGTTTATTAAGAAAACGTAAAAGTGTCGGTTTTTCTATTTAGTGAAGTTCGTCTAAAGAACTGTTTTTCTTCCAATAAAAATAGAAAACTGATTGATTATAAATAAAATGAGAAAGTTGGGACCTCTCGGAACCGCTTGGTAATGGATTTAGATAAAGACCCATTGGTAGACTTGAAATTGGTCAATATCAAGTGAACATCGCTCTGTGGTTAGGAGCGTCCCAAATGTAATATAACTGGCATAGGTTAGGAATATTATAAATTGGCGTCGCCATGTTATGTAATTGGTGGGTAGATTATGCGAAGTAAGCATGTAATGCGTGTTAAATGGCTGAAAACTAATTTTCTAAGAAAACTTGAAATTGACGGTTTTTCTATTTAGTAAATTTCGTCTAAAGAACTGCGTTTCTCTCAAGAAAAACAGCAAGACTAGTCGGTTACAGTGAAAAAGAGGACATGCGATTTATTCGAAATAATTTTGATAATGAATTGCAATGAATAACCATCGGTAGACTTCAAACTGGTCAGTCTCAAACTGACGACGATCTTTGATTAAAGAAAACGAGTGGTGGTATCCATGTTAGGGAACTAACTCCATATTACTGGTACCATCTTCAGAAAGGTGGATCAAAATTGAACAACTGTTCCTGTAGGGAATTGAAACTTGGCATTAAACCCACGATAACACAGAGATAGGTTGAAGAAGTTTATCTCGGGACCTCCTTTTACATCTGAAATAACAATTTCCAGGCAAATTATTTACAAACTAAGGGACTCAGTCCTCTGCTTGCTTCACTCGCTACAATGAGGACATTGTGAATTCTAACAAAAAATATTTATGGGTGAGCTTAATAGATTCGCTTCTGATGCTTTAATCTAAATCAGCACAGAATGAATTTGTTGGCACTGAAAAGGGTCTTTTTCTTAGTTTTGTAAGGATTTAGAAGACAAATTAAACATCTTAATGAAACTAGCAAACAAAATTATGAAAGTGCAAAAAATGATAAATAAGAGTTTTGAGTTGTATGGAAGAGAATCCTAAAAACAAATCGTCAAGACTTAAGAATGTGGTGAAATATCGTTCCCAATCTCGCCATAATCGAGCCAACGTTTGAAAAGCTCACCAAAGGAGGAAAAAGTTTCAGAAATATCACATTTGGCAAATAATCGCCTGAAAGATATTCCATTTTGGTGACAGCACAGTATTTTTAAGCCTGGCCAGCACGCTGAGCAGGTTGAAACAAATTATTTCACCTTCTTCCTGAACGCCTTTCAAAACTTTCTTCAGTTGATTCACTTGCACTTTGAGTTCGTCATCTTTCATTGTATTGATAATATTCAACAGCACGGTTGAGATTCATTGTTAACTCATTGAAAAGAAGACTCAAACTAAATCTTATTCGTTTGGAAAGTGAAATCACGTGATCCATCCGTTGCCATAGATGTTGGCAAATCTTATAGCTAAATAACTTGTTTTTTGGGAGCAGCACAAGAGAAATATTTATATAGAACCGAGAACGGCCTCAATGCTCAACGAGTATCTATACGCATCACCCTCAAAACATCGCGAAGGAGCGTCAACCCTTTTGCATCCAAGAACTCTATTCTTGGACACAAGATTCGAGTCTTGTCCTCTTCACTGATGTATTGAAACTCAGTATATAAAGTGATTCTCGGCAAGTTTTCATCCTAAGAGAGTTTGGGACCCACTCTCGTCCTTTTAAGCATAAAAGAAAGCGACTAGTTTGGGGAAAGTTTAATTTAGTTTAGTTTAGTTATATTAACGCCCCGCTTTAAAGCAACAAGAGGGTTGTTTGAAACGTACCTCGTCATTTTGAACTGCGGTGAGATGACGATGCAACAATTGGTTGTTGCCTCTACAATTAATAGTTCAAGTGTGATTCATAATGGTAAAAACTATACAGGGTTCCCACTTATATCTGTTACACACACCCCCTTAACTTCTAAACGGTGACAGTTTAGGCCATAAAGTTGGTGTCTAGGTATAGTAAAAAAGGCTATGCGCTACTCGATGAGACAACTTACAACGCCATCTATCGGCAAATTTTGGAATTAGTGGTCCTATCTCGAAAACGGTACAAGATACTGGAAAAAAGTCAATTACAAAATTGTAGAGCGTCTTCGATTTAGTACGAAAACACACCTCGAGTGCAATAATGCTAAGAACAAAACGTGTAAAATGCGCATTTGTTTGCTCGCATTTTCGGAAATTTTGACGTCATATGATACGAATAAAAGGAGAAAATGTTATTTTTCGGCCAAAAAATGACCCCATAATACTTTTTCTTGTGGGAATAACTCAAACAGCAGGTGTATGAATCTTTCCGCCAACATTGCAGGAAGTATTACTGTTGCTTGTGTATGCGCACCCACTATATGCTAAAACGTATGCAAAGTGAAATTTAAACAAGGACTCAAATTCGCTCTGTAGATGACGGAGAGCACTTTGAGCACCGCAAATAAAGGTATATTGTGATAACTAATTTTTTCTCGTTTTAACCCGTTTAGAGACGTCACAGTTTCGGAAATCGAGAATGTGCACTTTGAACGTTAATTTCTTCTTATTAATGTGTACAAGGTATCTTTTTGTGCTAAATCGAAGACGCTCTACAATTTTGTAATTGACCTTTTTCCTTTATCTTGTACTGTTTTCGAGACAGGATCGCTAATTCCAAAAATTTGCCGACAGATGGCGTTGTAAGTTGTCTCATCGAGTTGCGCATAGCCTTTTTACTATACCTAGACACCAACTTTATGGCCTAAGCTGTCACCGTTTAGAAGCTAAGGGGGAATGTAACGGATATAAGTGGGAACCCTGTATGTTCTAGTGTGATTTGAATAAGACTGATACAGTCGTAGGGGTATATTCTGGTACCCACGGTTGGGTTGTGTTCCGTTGTTAACGTGCGGAACCCAATCCAACCGGGGATACCAGAATAGACCCCAAACATCTTGAACTGCTTTTATGCATAGGTTGTTGTTTTGATAGTGTTTAAGTTTATTTTATTATTCATTTTTTATTGATATTTCTTATTTTCAATTCTGTACATTTATAGAAATTGTAAATTGTTTTTTAAATTTTGCTTATCAATAAAGGGGTTCGAGCGTTTGGTTGTGGGGGGGGGGGGCGCCGGCTCTGGTGTTTTTGCTTTATCCACCTTGTGCCCATTTAAAACCGATGAGGTGACTCTAGTAGTCATAGGTATCGGGGGTTCAGGGTGGCGTTGGGTCAGATGACGAGATGACACCTGCGCTGACACCCCCTTTCCAAACTTCCGCACCACACCAGTGGGAGGACATTTGCCCATTACGTTTGATTTAACGTGCAATAGGCCCCATACACGGCGAATGATCAATGGAATCGGGTTTCGAACCTGGAAACCTTCGGTCCCAAAGCCGAGACCTTACCGCTAGGGGGGGAGTGAAATCCCTGGCATCATGTTGGATAGTTGCACTCCACTGCAAATCTTTTAAGCTGTTATTCTGAACATCGCGATAGGGATTCTTGAGACTTATATGAGGTTTCCATGGAAGCTGTTGGAAACTGACGCTAACGCTGTGCCACGCTGAACTCAGCTTCTCGATAATGTTCTAGAAGAAGAGGTTATTCTTGGCAGTGACGTAGTGACGGGAAGAGGACAAAGGGATTATAGATGTCCCGGAGGTCTTAGGTGGCATGGAGACGAAACATTAATGCGTTTATGCCAGTTTTTAAAGCCAAATATAACGAAGGCGTGAAAAATTATGTCATGCATCGGGCACCTTTTACCAATATGCGAAAGAAAGACTGGTGTTGGACGCGCGACTTCGCACCCTATCTACAGAGATCGAGGCGTCAAGCGACTAATTGCGTTATTAAATCAATTTTTTTCCCTTGAATACATATTTTTTTTTATTTTGAAGTTTATTTAACTTGTAAAGGAAGGACGGTATGTTGTAAGTTGAGGATAAAGTTGCAGCTACGTCACTGGGTTAAACGAGGGACAGTTAATGGAAGTTTCACTTTACAGCGATGCTTCTATGAATTGGAGACATAACCAGAGCTTCATCAAACGTACAAAGATTACACGAAGAATAACACTTCTTCCTTCTCGAGCTTTTTATGCAAATTTCTATCTGAATCTTATTTATATGACCGGCAATGTATTAAAATTGTGAATCCAATAGAATTTCTGAAATCATACAGAGCCGATAACCTGAGTTCATATGGTCGGTTTACTGCTAAAAGTGGCCAAGTTAAAAGAAAAAGCAAAATGAGTGTTCTTATTTTTAAAATGTCGTAACAGGAAAAATCACGTATGCCAATATATCGTCAGTGTATGCAATATATGCTTCATATGTATTGATATACGTGATTTTTCCTGTTACAGCGATGACATTTCAAAACAAGAACATTTTAACTCATTTTTCTTTGACTTTTGACTTAGTCACTTCTGGGCATAATCGACGAAATATGATTTTTTAACATCTTACATACTTTTCTAGGCTTGTACATAATACTTAAGTAATTTATAGAATTACAGAAATTTTCAACTTTTTTTTTTCACTGGAAAGAAATTATTTCGCGGGCTTTTTCTAAGAATCAGTAATTTCTAATAGTTAGGCGTTGCATTACCCCCGGTCCTCTTCACTGCAATTATGCGTATTTGCACAGATTATTTGCTCTTTTAAAATATAAATATTAAGCATAAGCTTTTACGGAATGAATATTTAATATTTCCATTCAAGCTAGCATAAAAATTGCATAAATGTCATGATAGCTTAATAAAAATTCATTAACTACAAAGTTACAACAACTTCTCTTGAACAGTTTAAAGAATAATTATAAATCCTTCAGTTTAAAATGAGAAACATTCCTTCCTCTTTGAGCAAAAAAGTATAATAAAAAACATCCTCTAGAGCAAAATGTAGAGTGGATTCTTGCTTTAAGTCAAAGAAAATCTTTTCCGAAATCTAATTACAAGAGAAAAAATTACGCACAATTTTGTACATCTGTATTCAAGTTTAGGAAATTGCTAGAATTTTTAATGGGAGATTTAAAAACACTTGGAAGTTTTTGCTTTATAAATGTTTAAACTCTTTTAAAAAACGAATTTTTTTTCCGTTTTTGGCATATTTATTTAACACTAGCTGTTATGCCCAGCGTTTCTCAGTATTAAAATACTTTTATGTCTAATATTTTTAATGTAAAAATTATTTTTGTATAGAAAATTATAATACACAGAATTCTTTCACCATCTGAAACGTTTTTACTTTTAATTCATTTATAAATATTGAAGTATAAGACAGGTTTAGAAGAATGTTTTGGGACAATTAATTTATTTATTATTACTAAAAAGCTTTAAAATAAACCAGATCAATAATTGTTCCTGATATAAATTATGAATCGTCTGCTTTTAAGCTTTTCTTTAGTGTTCTTCCGGAATTCTGTTAATGTATTCTAGCAACATCTCTTCGTATGTGTTCTTCAATAATAAAAAAAATATCGTTTCAAATTGTGAATTTTATAAACAATTCATTTTTTAAAAAATTATTGAAATAAGAGCATTAAATGCAATGGAAATGAAATTTGTGTCATTGGAATGCTAATTTTTTTTAGCTTTAATATGCATAAAAATAGTTTATGTGAGATAGTATTTTCGAAGGATATCGCTGAAAAACGAAAAATCTTGTTTAATTAACCTTTTTGGATTTAAAAGTTGACATTGATCTATCACTTCTTAAATTAAATATTTACAAAAATAAACAGAAATAAAGGTAGATTAGTTCAAAGTCCCACCGTTGCCTAGCAACGAAGTAACTATAAATTTGTTTTATTTAAAAATCGTCTGCATGTAATCAATTATTTATTAAATTTTCAAAAATTAATAAAAGTTGAAGAAAAATTACACAGATATAAAATCGGTATCACTGAGAAGGCAAAATTTTGAACTTTAACATGGTTTAAACTATTTTCGGTGGGGCAATACTTCGGTGGGTTACTTCAAAGTAATTGCGGTTTCGGGGAATTTCTAATTAACTGACAGTTTAATTAACTTTTGCACTTTGAAAAGTTGCAGGTATCTTCCTCTTGTCTTAAATAATAAGTGCAAATAATAAGTTGAAATCTGTAAAGTGGTTTAGAAGGAGATGTAGAACATAGCCACATAAACATCCGCATACCCACAATGACTTTTATTTGTATTAAGATATCACGCGGAAATATTCTTACTTTAATAAAAGAAGTGCGAAGTTAAGTGAACAAGTATTATATGTACATTGGTTCAGTTTTAAGAATTTCGCTGTGGTAAAGATCCCATTATTATTTTTTTAATTTTATTTACAGCCTTCATTCCAGAGGTAATAAAAATTTTCCTTCTGTTTTCAGTAAAATTAAAATAGTCGATTCAGTACAAAAAACTTAAATTCCAAAATAAAAAATTGCTCTATAAAATTTTAGGAAATTTTTATTAAATTTTTTTTCAAATTAGAACAGTTTGAAAAATGTTTTTATTGGCATGGGGAATGTTTTACTCATTAAACGTAATTTTAATGCCTAAACGATTTTTATATTTTTCATCAAAAGTCGTGCAAATCTATATTAATGATTATAATGAAAAAAAAGTAATTTAAAAACTTTTTTAATTCTAAAAATTTAGATTCTTAGCTTAATTTTTTTTTAAATTTCCCTAGCACAGTGGTGGGGAACCTTCTTGCACAGAAATACCTTATTAAACTTCGGCAGTTGGGAAAAAGGACGCACAGCAGAATCCCTAGCACAGTTGTGAGGAACCTTCTTGCACAGAAATGCCTTATTAAACTTTGGCAGTTGGGAGAAAGGACGCATAGCAGAATCTTTAAGGTTATTGTTCTTCGGTAATTATTATATTATAGACAAGTATATTATTTAAATGTAAAGTGTTTATAACTGGTAAGGCCGCATAAGAAACCCCAAAAGGCCCATATGGCCTTAAGGCCTCAGGTTCCCCACGCCTGACCTAGTAGCACCGAAATATCGTATAATATTTGAGCAATATTATGAATACCGAGGAACGACGAACAGCATACCAATAATATTTCATGATATGTGACAACATTTCCAGAAGTCTAAATTTTTTAAAATTTTAAAGTTTTGCATAAAAATATTGCTTTCAACTCAGGAATTCACTTGATTCGAGATATTCTTTTAAAAAATCCACTGGAACAATTTTTTCGAAGATATCGAATACAGTGAAACCTCGATCGAACGGCCACCCCTGTATAGCGGCCACCCCTCTTAACGGCCAATTTTTCGTGGCACGGATTTTTCGGCTCATAGACCTAATGTTAAAATAACCCCTAGCAACGGCCACCCAACCCCTCTGAACGGCCGTCGGGTGGGTTCGCCCATCCCATATAACAAACGCATCGGTTAGAGATTTACTTTTTAAACTGAAAAACGAACTGAAAAAATGGTTTTTTTCCGAGGAGGGTAAAAACTTAAAACTGTCACAAATTGTATCCTTTTTTCAAAAAATGTAAAAAATTATTAAATAAAGTACTATTTTCTCTTTAGATAAGTCTCAAACTTCATTTTAAATAAGAAATATGTGTCAGACTTTTTTTATTATGTATTACAGCAATTATCTTGTAATTGTAACAAAAACCCTTTAGAGCGGCCACCCCCTCTGAACGGCCAATTTTTCTCGGAACGGAGGGGTGGCCGCTCAGAGAGGTTTCACTGTATTATATATTATTATACAATGCAGCGAAAACAATATTATAAATTGCACGTTTAACAACGTTATAAAATACATTGAAAACAATATTGCAAATTCTGTAATTGATGATATTATACAATATTCACACATTCATTTTGTTTCATTTTAAGTGACAAAACTAGTCGAATTTAGACAAGGCCTTGGTTTGGAAAAAAATGACCTGATTATAAATAAAATACTCCGTTCTTTTTAAGTATCTAATAATCAATTCACATAAAAAATATTCAAGAACGCGAAATGAATTTGCTTTTTAAAAATTGAAGAATTCTCCTTGAATAAAACATAGAACGAGCTCCTTTACTATACACAGAATAAAAAAATTTACTATTAATAGAACAAGCTTGCAACGCTTGTGGGCAGAATGCTACCCACATTAACTATATGTAGCTGAGATAGTAAACAAACATTTGACAAGAGTTAAAGTAAAAATTTCGTAGATTAAACTTCACGTTATATGTTACTTGCTGATGCCCCCGGCTACATTCGCGTCGCAGCACATTATTGATATTCGTTGCTCGCGATAAAAACACTGTCATCTCTAATAGTTTTAATGTAAAAATTACTTTTATAAAAAAATATTGTAATAAACATGGAAGCATAGTTTTTAATTAATAACCAGCGGGAGTGATCTCCCAAATCTCTTTCTTGTATCCGCCATAACGAGGGTGGGGAAGAAATACACAGAGGGGCAGTAACATGGACGATTCCCTATACAGGAGGGGGAAAACGCGCACTCTGTTTTTTCGCGTCGTACAATGACGAAGAAACCGAATAAGCAATTTGAACGCATTTTTTTGACCGATTGAAACGAAAATTAGGATCAAATCTACAATTAATGTTAGCAAACCTCATACCAATTTTTATTTACGCATGCGTAGCAATCTCTGTGCACGTGGATGGATTACGCCACTTCTTCCTTGTTTTACTTGAGTAGTGGAAGCAATCTCTGCGCATGCGCAAGCTATTCTGCGGTAATGGAACGAGGTCATTTGCTCCGTTTGTCCTCCGCACGCTGAGATTGCATTGCTAGAGTTTGATAAAAAAAATAACTATTGCTAAGTTTTAATACATACGCATCTCTTGGAATATGATTCTTCACCTAAATATTTTATTATCACTATAATCTACAATGAAAAACCTTCTGATAGTCATTGTATTCTGGGTTACAGTAGGTTCGAATTTTTTATCAACGCAGGGGGAAGGGAAATGACAAATGTTTGAGAAGTATACGAGAAAGTGTAGGGGAGGCCACGCCCGCTGGTTATTTATCTAAGTCATAGGGTTTAGAAGTTATCGTGTTCACAAATATGCGATTATACAGACCGACAGACAGTCAACCCTTTGACAGATTTGGTCCAAAATTTGATACGGACCTACATTCCTGATGATAAATCTGTGTATGAAATTTTATCTATCTAGCTTTAAGTTTTTGAGTTATCGTGTTCACAGACAGACATAATACCAAAATTGTGTTTTTCGGACTCGTGGAGGGCTAAAACGTGGAGATTCATCAAAATCTCGAGTTCGAATTTTTTGACGATTGCAATACTTTCTCTTTGTATACTTCGTATACGAGAAAATAAAAAATGCAGGTCCTGATATTTCGGTGAGGTTCTGACGTTTCGTACCATAAGGAACTCCAGACCTCTGCTGAGTAAAGCACTTGAACCTTCGAAAGTTGTTGGATACAAGTTTCACAATGTCAGCCCGCATTTTAGCTATGAATGAAAGGTCATCGTATACTAGATAGGGTAGGGAGAAGAAGATGCACGAACCGTCACCACGTGTTTATCGGATATGTAATCTGTTAATCACAACAATTTCTACATCTATAACTGTATATTTAGTTAACTTAGTTAGAATGTCCGGTGTTCAATGCCCAGGTTAAGAGAATTTTGTGAGTCAGAATTTGTAAGAAAACCAGCGGGAGTGGTCTCCCTAAATTTTCAGGTATACCTCCCAAAAAGGTGTTGTTTCCACTTCCCTCGCGTGCATAAAAAAAAATTCGAACCTACTGTAACCCAGAATCCTATGATTATCAGAAGGTTTTTCATTGTAGATTATAGTGATTGTAAAATATTTAGGTAATGAATCAAATTCAAAGAGATGCGTACCGATTCCACTCTTGCCGGCTCAAGGAGAAAGTGACGTAATTCGATCCATATCTTTCACGTGGACAGAGATGGCTTCCAGTACGCATGCGCGTAGAGAAAAAAAGATTCGTTTCAAAAGTAAAAAAATTGAATATGCAAATTGAACACCTGTTTTTTAACCGATCGAGATGAAAATTGAGCACAGATCTATAATTAATGTTAGCATCCGTGATACCAAGTTTTATTTATCTAAGCCAAAGGGCTTATAAGATATAATTTTTACAAGTATGCGATTATACAGACCAACAGACAGTCAACCCTTTGACGGCCCAAAATTTGATACGGACCTACATTCATGATGATAAAACTGTGTACCAAATTTTATCCATCTAGCTATTCAAGTTTTTGAGTCATAGTGTTCACATGGCCGCAGACAGACAGACTTCCCGTTGACGAATTTTGTCCAAAATTTTATAGAATCCTACAAATTATGTTTAAAGACCACATACCAAATTTCGTCCCCGTAGCTCTAATAGTTTTCGAGTTATCGTGTTCACAGACACACAGACAGACATAATTCCAAAATTGTGTTTTTCGGACTCGGGGAGGTCTAAAACATGGAGTTCGAATTTTTTGACGATTACAATACTTTCTCTTTGTATACTTCGTATAAGAGAAAGTAAAAAAGTTTAGTTTAGTTATATTTACGTCTCATTTTGAACCAACACGGGGGCTATTTTGAGACGAACCTCGTCATTTTGAACCGCGGTCAGATGGCGAGGACGACACCTGAACTAGCAGCGCCCTCTCCAAATTTCCTCATCACAGCAGCGGGAGGGCATTTTTCCCCCCACGGATTTAGCGCGCATCAGGCCGTTTACACGGCGGCCCTTCGGTGGAAGCGGGTTTCGAACCTGGAGCCCTCCGGCCCCGAGGTCGAGACCTTACCACCATGCCACCGCGGCCTAAGAAAGACTAAATTATTCCACTTAATCAGTATGTACAATACAGATAAATTAAATACAAAAGAATTAGAAAGCATTCGTAAAAGAAGAATAGAAAAGAAAGAAAAAAATTCGTACACGTGGGGTGAGAACAATAAAAGAGTTACCAAAAATTATGTTTGAAAATATTTTGAAAAACGAATTAAAATTAAACAGAATGTTGCATTGAAATGAAAATGGTGTAATTGAAGAGCTAGTTTTTTTAACTTTAAGATGATGTTAAAATGGTTTTTTGTGCGATAACATGCCCCGAAGTTACTACGGGAAAAACGTTAAACAAGTAATATAAAAAAAAAATTTAAGTCAATTCCTACTTAGGTGATTCGAGATATAATGAAAAATGTGCTGCGCATGCGCAAAGATATGGCTGAAATATGGAGGTGCTTCGATGATCCCATGGGCCATCCATATACCCAAGAACGAAGTCTGTAGTGTTAATAGTTTTCGAGATATAATGAAAAACGTACTGCGCATACGCAAAGATATGGCTAAAATATGGGGGTGCTTCGATAAACCCATGGGCCATATATATATCCCCAAGAACCAAGTCTGTAATATTAACGAGATATTATGAAAAACGTACTACGCATGCGTCATGCAAAATATGAAATGACACACAAGGAAGCGAATTAATATTGCATTGTCATCTAGTTCTGAGCTATGTTTAAAGTTTCAAGTCTCCAGCTCATCGGGAAGTTAGTTTAAAATCGATTGCAAAATTTGAACAAGATATATAAATAAATGTATATACATAGGGAGAGTGTGAACTAATAGTAGGAATTGAAAAAGAGTATTTTTAATTAATTAAAATTCTAATTAAAATTTTGAAAATTCCTTTCTTACTGAGCATCTACTACCCAAGAAGCAAACCCCTCCCAACCTCTAGTCCCAGTGGTTTGGGAGATTTCTTGATCAATCAATGAGTGATTTTTTCTTTTATATATATAGATTACCGATACGTAACTGTTTGTAAATTTTATTAAATAAATTAAATAAACCTTTTTACTAAAATGTTTTCAAAATCTTTTTTAACTAAAATTGATGTATTTACTGAAAAGTTTTCCTTCTCTATGTGGTAAGTAAACAAAAGCTTTTTATATATGAAACTAAAAATGATAGTGATAACATGAAAAACTGCACAGTTTTGAGTTAAATTGGTAAATAAAACATTTCTGAAAGTTTTTATGGAAACTAAACTGAATAGCTTAAATTGCCGTTGTTTTAAGAAAAGAGCAATGCACAATTTATTTTAACAAATGTTATACAACAAATGAAACCAATGAAATCTGATGTTTTTTTATGAGTTAACGGAAAGTTTATGTTGTTTTCAAAACATAGTATTACGTTATTTTATCAAATTAATGGAGCAACAATATTCACATTTATTGTGCCTAAAACGTTGAAAGAGGGTTTTGCTGTTAGCAATAAAAGCATTTGTTCCAGAAACTAAGCAATTATCATTTGTTACTACTGAATAAGTAGACTATTCTACAGAATAAAGAGGAAATGTAATTCGATTGAACACTCGTTTTTCCTAATTTTAAAAATATAAGAGCACGATAATTTAAAATTAATCTAACATTAACTGGCGATTCTACAAAAGTAATACTGATGTTTTCGATTTTTCTATTTATGTGCTTTCGATTTTATTTTATATTTATTTATTTTAACATGAATGTGTCAATATTTGCAAGTAGCAAGGGTATTGACGCATTGAGTTTAATTCTCCCCAATCGCATTCCTTTTTACTTTCTCGTATACGAAGTATACAAAGAGAAAGTATTGTAATCGTCAAAAAATTCGAACTCGAGATTTTGACGAATCTCCACGTTTTAGACCTCCCTGAGTCCGAAAAACACAATTTTGGAATTATGTCTGTCTGTCTGCGAACACGATAACTCGAAAACTATTAGAGCTACGGAGATGAAATTTGGAATATGATCTTGACACATAATTTGTAGGTTTCTATCAAGTTTTGGACAAATTCCGTCAAAGGGAGGTCTGCCTGTCTGTCCGCGGTCATGTGAACATTATTACTCAAAAACTTGAATAGCTAGATGGATAAAATTTGGTACACAGTTTTATCATCATGAATGTAGGTCCGTATCAAATTTTGGGCCGTCGAAGGGTTAATGGTCTGTCAGACTGTATAATCGCATACTGGTAAAAAGTATATCTCCTAAACCCTTTGGCTTAGATAAATAAAAATTGGTATGACGGATGCTAACATTAATTATAGATCTGTGCCCAAATTTCGTTTCAATCCATTGAAAAAAAGATGTTCAAATTGCATATTCAATTTTTTTACTTGCGTACTGGAAGCAATTTCTGCTCATGCGCAAGCTATTCAACGATAGCGAACGAGGGCATTTTCTACTCTTTTCTTTTCGCTCTCACAATCTCTCGCATTGGCGGAGCTTGCTAGAGTGTGATAGAAAATAAAAATTGCCAAGTTTCAATACATACGTATCACCCTGAGTTTGGTTCTTCACCTAAATATTTTACAATCACTATAATCTACAATGAAAAACCTTCTGATAGTCATAGCATTCTGGGTTACAGTAAGTTCGTATTTTTCATCTACACAGGGGGAAAGGAAATGGCAAATTTTTGAGAAGTATACGAGAAAGGGACAAAAGGGAAGAAGTTTACGGGAGGCCACTCCGCTGGTTATTATTTGTGTTTAGACTGAATAAGCATTAGAAGACGAACCTCGTAAAAGAATATAGAGGTTCTTCTAGCAGGGCACCATTTTTTTTTTTGTCTTGACCGAATCAGATCGGCAATAGTTTAGTCCATCATTTGATGGCAATTTTGCTTTCTTTTTTGAAGCAGATTGAAAAGAACTTTGGAATGAATATGGGATAATAGCCTTTGTATCTGAAAATCCCGTAAAACCCCTTTAATCAATCAAAACGAATCTCGTATACATACCCTCTTCAATTTAGCCCGGCTCTAGCTTATTCTCATACCTGGGCATAGTCAGGGCCGGATTTATACATTTCTACGCCCCGCCAAAGCACTTAATTTCGCGCCCTCTCCCCTGGAGCATCCACCGCAACTGTAGAGATAGGCGATGTAAGTGTGCCACCAGCTTATTTAATGTGTATGGAAATGCTTAAAAAAGAGTGTTTTGCATGGTCTTTCCAAAATGATACTGAAATTTGTAAATGTTTATTGTAATTCCTTTTATATCTGTGCCCTCCGATTGTTGCGACCTAGGCCAAGGCCTTGGTGGGCCCTATTGGAATTCTGGCCCTGGCCTTAATAGAATCGCCGGGACATTAATGTTACTTCAAATGTTGCAATTTATAGAGCCAAAGGTATGAAAGTACTTTCATATCTTTGAGAAGTACTTTCAATTTAAAGTACTTCTTGTTTTCATATTTTCACCTTAATCAACTCAGAATAAAATTTGATGGTCTTCATATTTATTTGAAATATTTCTTTCATTCTTCCAAAAATAGATCCAACAAAATTTAAAAATTTCTGTCATGGATCAAAGACAGTTATCTTCAGCATCAACTCTCTGATTGTCCAAATAAATGAAAGCATCTTGAAACAAATTATTTCTCCTTCTTCTTCAATGCCTTTCAGGGGACGCGGTGGCCTGGTGAGGTCTCTGCTTCGAGGCCGGAGGGTACCAAGCTCAAAACCCCATCCCACCGAAGAAACGCTTTGTAAGCGGACCTGGCGCACACCACACCCGGCATGGCCATAGCTCACTAGTGCAAAACGAAAGCTTGAAAAGGAGAAGCGCCGTCCTTGTCATCCGACCACAGATCAAAATTTCGTGGTCCGTCTCAAAAATAGCCTTCGTGCTGCTTACAGTGAGACCTAAATAGAACTAAATTAAAACATGAGCGCGTTTCAATCGATTCATTTCCACGTTGAATTCATATTCTTTTATTATTTCGACAATATCTAACACCACGGCTGAGATTCACGTTTAAACCATAGAAAAGAATACTCAATCCAAATCTAACTCGATTGTTTACGTTTCGAATACGAAATCAATATGGTCCATCAGATGTCTTGGATGCTGCCAAATCCTTTAGATAACGCCTTTTCGGAGAGTTGCACAAAGGAAATATTTATTGGGATGGTCATAAATGCTTGTATGCAATAATTTTGGCATTATGCAACTCAATATTTTCGTATTCGCATCAATAAATATCTCCTAAAAGCATCCACTAACTAACTTTTCCATTTCTGGTTTGACAAAGTGACAAGACTCATTGATTCACTGAATAGATTCAAAAACATCAAAGTACTTTGCAGCCGACGGATTTCTCCAGACGTTGATATATATCTACAATTTTGATGTAAGGATCACATGCCAAATTTCATCCATCTTGCTCAAAGCGTTTTTCAGTTATTGTATTGACATACATTTCGAGTTACTATATCAGTGTAAATCATAGATATTTACAAGAATAACGAAATTTGTGACGGTTGCAATACTCTCTCTAAATACATGAGTGCAGAAAATATTAGTAATGTAATATATATTACATTGCTTTATTTATTCTTCTTTTATTCTAACAAAAGAAACAAAACTGTAACAGACATTAAAACGCAACAAAATTGACGACATTCGAATGAAAAAACCATTTAAGGAAGAATCCATCTAGAAAAAGCTTTGTTTTCAGTTAGCGACTGTTCTGCCATGATGGCGTTTTTAAGCTTTTTTTTCACTCTCCAGACTTTGTTAATAAAGATTGTTTTGATTTCATTTTTTGTGAATTTCTTTTCCTGTTGTTTCCAATTATCCGGGATAGGTTCAGGCCACATAGGAATATTTATTTGACTTTCAAGTCGTTTTTCCTCGACAGAAAACTTATCGCAATTAGAATCCATTGTTGGTAAGTGGCCTTTGACAACATTTTCCAGATGGATTCTTCCTTACTTGTTTTTTTCATTCCTATGTCGTCAATTTTGTTGCGTTTTAATGTCTATTACAGTTTTGTTTCGTCTTACAACTGTTTTGATATCTCTCTAAATATACTCACACTTTGTATATGAGAAAGTAGAAACTTCAACTTTTTCAGAACTTCTAACAAAAAAGTAATGCAAAAATGTTAGGATATGATTGTTCTATGTATAAATGCATGTATTGTAGAGATCTTATCCTGAAAGAAATTTATGCTGAAGAAAGTACTTAAAAAATTTCCACTTAAAAAATGTTTGCCTATAAATAAAGCCATAGCAAAGACACAAATGAGTTCAACAGTCTTAGATTTTATTTTGAAACTTTTAAATTAAAAGATTTAAAAGCAGGAAATTATCAGCTTAAACCTTGAGAAGAATTCAAACTAAATTTGAAGATTGTGTGAATGCTAAATTGGAAACGGATGACGGCAAAGAAATAGAATTTTATAAAGCAAAAAAATAAATCAAGTCTTTCAGAAGAAGATGTTCAACAAATTTATCAAGGTCGACATATATTTTCGCTTGAAGGAAAATAGATGGAAAATATGAATATAAATTGTTTTAATCATAATTATATTTAACATAATATCTTCAAATAATATTAATTCAGATAAATTCATTAAAAAATAATATATTTTAAATTTATTCCATTAATTCGTTAAAAATTAATAAAATTATTTAAGTTTCATACTTTCATCTGCATTCTGGAGAAAGTGAGCCAGAACAAGATAACTCATCATTACTATTCAATGCGAAAGAAATATCTTTTCACTTTTAATTTTGAGATTTTACTTATTTTTGCCACAGATTTCTTTGATTTCTTAAGTATTTTGATCAAAAGAAATCTTCGCATTAGTGCTAAGATGATGGGATGGAATCATTACGCTAGCGTATTTCTCAAAGGATTAAATGATTTGCGTTTCATTTCCTGCTTTTGAATTTCATCATGATGTTTTATCATTCTACGCTAGTTTGCGCATCATGGCCAAATCTGGCTTTTGTGCTATATGAAATCAATCTACCATCCTAAAAGAGTTGAAAATATATTTCTTTCTGGTCTTATAGCTTTAAAAATGAGTTTGTATTCAAATGAAACTGGTGGAACAAATCAGAACAATTATTTTGATTTTAACAAGATTTTTAGTTACGAAATATTGTTAAATATATGTTCAATTTTAAGTAAAGTATTTATTTTTGAAGCATTATTTTGTCTCTAATTAATGATAAATGTTTCATATTGTAAGTTGCAAATCACTTGCTAGGTTTCAGACACTCAACTTTGAGTCGCAATAATCTCAATAATAAAAGCGAATTTGTATAGTTGGGGGGGACGACGTTACTTGGGAAGGTTGCAATGCGCACATCTGGCCGATTTTTCTAAAATCTAACTAAAATTTTGTTTAATAAATTATTAAAATCTAGGCTTTTTTCCGAGACAACGTCGGAACTATATCATTGCACAAAATCAATTTGTATATCATTTTAAATTTCAAAAAATTAGCATTACAATAATACCATTTTGTTTTTTGTGCAATTTTAAAATTAATCTTAATACTTGCAACAATATTTTCATTGTTAATGAAATTCAAACCAATTTCATTGTTTAATCTTCACACTTTTCCAATTTTGTGTTGTGGTAAAAAAAAAAAATAAAAAATTGCTTTCATTGGCACTTTAACTCCAAAATTTCACTTTCGGAAATAGTATGCACTTATGTGCCTTTAAACTGTTTACATTTCTTCTGCCGCACAGTGCTGAAATATACGAAAAAGTTGGCCAAAATTGTTAAATATTAAAATTATATATATTTGTATTAAGAACTTTAGGATATGTGGGTAGACGTAAATATTAAGAAATTCTCAATTAATGAAGAGATTAATGGACAATTAAACAATTATTACACTATAATCAATAGAAAATGAATAAAATAGCATCACTGACTCGCGCGCAGTATTGCTTTCATTCAAGTTCAGCTTATCAACTACGAGACCTATTTGCTGTTTAAATTTATCTTGGACTTTTTTTAATCTTTCAACATTGTTTTAATCTCCCCCGCGTTTGCATTTTGTATAACGTAGTCTATATGGAAAATATAATAACGCTAGAAGAATTTAATCCGGCAATCTAGGCGAACAGTGTCCTAACAGCAGATGGTTTTCTGTTACTGCTTTAGACAACACTTTTAAGCTATTTTAAACTGTTTGTTTGTTGTTGAACACATATTACATCTTTGGTTCTTCGAATATTCATAATATCGTTTTGCTGTTGACTATAAAAATTTTTGTCAATGTTTTCATGTCTATCGACTCAAATCCGTTTTCTAGTTTGTGACATATCAGCTTCTTTTTTTGAATTTGTGTCGATTCCTTATTGAATTGAGTAGTAATGGTCACAATATCGAGAAGAAGGTAGTGGATAATCCACAATACAATATGCTGTTCTTTCATCTGATTCCGCAAAAAAATTTACTGGAATAGAGATATTCAAATTGTTTCTAAGAAATTGTCAAAATCTCATACACTAATTAAAAAATATTGTACTATCGTCCCCGAAGAATAAAAAAATTATCTTATAAAGATTTAATCAGACGATTTACAATTTGATTTAGACAAAATCTTGTAAAGAAATATTTTCCGCAATAACCAATCTTTTAGGTCTTATCAACTTTTTAGGACTTCAAAATTGGAGCGCCAAGTGGAACTTTCTTCACAATAATTATTTATATATTGTATTGATTTTTTTAAAAAAATTGCAATGAATCAGTAGTGTAAAGGCCTTGTCTTCCGATATTGTATCTATTTTTGACTCTCAAATAAAGTGATTTAACATTTCTCAGTGTGTCCCTTTATTTGAGCGGCATGCATTAGACTCTTTCTTGATCTGATTTCTCCCGCTTGCTCTCTGCTCTTCTTCAGTTCCTTCCTATGATCTGTTCATTGCTGTCTTCAAAAGCTTTAAGGCCATTTTATGG
The DNA here is from genome assembly GCA_013235015.1 of Araneus ventricosus. Classification (NCBI taxonomy): domain Eukaryota; kingdom Metazoa; phylum Arthropoda; class Arachnida; order Araneae; family Araneidae; genus Araneus; species Araneus ventricosus. The sequence goes on from BGPR01000859.1 coordinate 36,241, forward strand.
ACGCATATTTAAGAAAAAACAGTTTTTTCAGCGATTGTAAACAGAAATTCCTAGTAGTTCGCATAAGCGTATAAAACCACCAAAATTTAGAAAGAAAATGTTTGTTCTGGGCAAATTTTTTCTTAGAAGAATTGTTTTTATAAAATGTCCTCAATTCTCGTCGAATAATTGATCGTGATGCAAACGAAGTATCCATAGAAGAACATGCGGGGAAAATGTGTACAGTTACTAATGCAATAAAACAACAAAAATATTAAAGTAGCAAAAAGTAGCACGAAAATTTGTTTTAAATAGAGAGCTACTAATAATCTATTTAAAATTATTTATAATGCCAGAATTCCTTGGAATCCTTATACTATCTTTTTCTTCCTATGATTCTATTAGAACACATAAAAATTATTTTGCCTTTAAAAACGAGTTTTTATTTTTTTAAAACTGTTTGTTCTTAAGAAACAAGCCACTAGTTGAAATCGAACAAAATAAAATATAGAAAACTTGGATACGAATGTAGAACACTCTTCAGCTTTGAAAAGAATTCGAAATTTGGGAAATGCCATGGCAGCTTTGCATGTCGTTATCATGTCGAAATGTACACAAAAAAGTTAGCATTGACTATCAATATAATTATTTTATGGATTTTCCAATAAAGCAATACGTAACCGGTCCAGTGA
>BGPR01000859.1:47189-74083 GCA_013235015.1 Araneus ventricosus
ACATGTATTGTTGCATTAACTTTATGACGCTGCCTTATATGTAACAATCCCAGATTTCAACTGTAATGAAATGTACTTATCGTCACTAAAGTGTGAATGTCGTGCATAAAACAAATTTGATTGAACTAACAGGTATCGCGAACGGATGCTACACATTGCCAAAAGCAAGATGGCTGCAAAAGTAAACAAGGCAATGAACTGGTCAGAAGAAGATTAACCGTTTAAAGCTTAAAGAACTATTTTTCACTAGAGAATTGCCATTTCAAAAAAATTTATTTTTGAACCAGTCACAGGTTGTGGGTACTGATTTATTACATCATACACCTTAGCAGCCATCTTTCTTTTGTAGCATTGGCGAGTTGGTACCTCAAGGCGATATGAAGGGATACCGACTAGTGGATTTCAAACCAAATGAAATTTTGATATACGAGTTGCTGTACTTCCCAGTGACGATATCACTGTGAAATAAATATTAGCCTGATTTAAAAAAAGAAAAACTATGAGAATGTTTAAAAAATAAAGTTCAAGCATAATCACTGCATTGAAAAAAATAAATTATTATTGATCTTAAAATATATTTTTACAAGAAGAACGAATTGAACAAAATGCTAAAACCAATTCTTAAAAAATGTTGAGCCATGTTTTGTATAATTCTTATAGGAAGTCTACCTATTGCAATGGTGCTCATGACACGACTTTCTGGAAAATTGCATTCACCGATTAGGACGCTGCCAGAACACAAAAACCAATTATTAACTTGAGAACAGACAGCGACAACTATTGCCACAAACTTGGATGTCTAGGTACAGTAAAGTGACCATAACAGTGCTATATGGTGAGATCGCTTAGCGCCACCTGGCCTCAAATAACGAGTTGCGTTCCTATCTTGAAAACGGTACAAGATACGGAGAAAAAGTCAATTACAAAAATTGTACCCTTGATTTAGTACGAAAACACACCTTGTGCACACTTACAATACGAAGAGCAGAACGCTTAAAATGTAACACCTGTTTGTTCGCATTTTCCGAAATTGTGATGTCACAAGACATGGACAGAAGGAGAACATTTACTTTTCGGGCAGCAAAAAAAATGAAACCATTATACTTTTTTCCTGTAAATAATTCAAATTACAGGTGTATAGACCTTCCCACTCAACATTGCAGGACTGATGAAGTATTACAGTAGCTGCTGAAGGACCAACTGATATGCCAAAAGCGTGCGCAAAGTGAAATTCAAACAAGAGTCCAAATCTTTGTTGTAGATGCAGAGAGCAGTTTGAACACAAGAAATAAAGGTATATTGTGACGAGTAGTTGTTTTTTTCTCTTAAACCGTTTTGATACGTCACAGTTTCGGAAATTGGAGAACAAACAAAGATGTATTTTTAAGAGTTCTGTTCTTCGTTCAGTAATAAGGTGTCTTTTTCGTACTAAACGAAGACGTCATAATTTTGTAATTGACTTTTCCCCGTATATTGTACCGTTTTCGAGAGTTAGGAACGCTAACCTCGTTGCTTGCCGCCAGGTGGAGCTGTAACTGATCTCGTCGAAAGGTATGGTCACTGAATATACCTAGGCATCAAGCAGGTGGCAATAGTTGTTGCCGTTCTCAAGTTAATGTTAGGTAAAATGGATCAGTGGACACTTTGTATACTATAGGTATCTTTATCCATGTTATCTTTAATGATAACTGGAGTAATTTTGATTTGATTTAACCGACCTGGGATATATTGTATGGTTAGTGAAAATCTCGGCCGAGTTCGAGTATCCAGCCTGCAAGTGAAATGGTGGGGCTGAGAAAATTTCATTTCTCCCCTAATTCCTACAATTGAAAAATAGGAAGAAAATTCAAAATTATGCGTATTATCGCCTTGTCATAACGAATAATTTTCGTATTTAAACTTTTTTTGATAGCTGCAATTGCTTAGAAGTTATGAGAGCTGAAAAGGACCTGTAAAATACCAGTGCAAATTCCTTCACCCAGGTGTAGTGGAGACGAACGCTGGTCTGGCACTGCTTTCTTTTTTTACGAAAGTGCAATCAATAACATAAAATTGTGAAAATTGTCTTAAATAGGCGTGATTTTGTAAACCCAGGTTAGAGCATTCGGTACTGTTTTCAGAGCGTCTCATACCTGCTTATTTTGCAACTACACCACTGCTTATATTTTGCACTACACCAATGCTTTCAGCCTATGCATGTTACAACATGTTGGGAAAACTCGTCACTTGAAGTCTCTTTCTGCCCTCTCTCACTCTTGCAGCTCTAATCCCTATGAAAATAGAGGGTCGTTCTTTTTCCCTTATATCTCCGGGTTGAATTCACTTGCCTTCTGGCTTTCGCTGACTGGGATTTAGTAATTTTATATACCCGGCTTTTATATAATTATTTATTTCTTTCTGTCTCAAAAATTTAATTTGTGCATGAGTTTTGTTTTATTCACATTCCTTTACCTGTACAAACAGGTAAAGGAATAAGTCGATACTATTTCTAGAAATGTTATAAAAATTTCGTATTTATAAAATGCGAAATGAAAAAAAGATATCCAGACCAGCTAGATAAGATCTTGTTTCTTAAAAAATATGATCGAATCTGCATGTTAAAACAGAAATATTAAATACATTTGAAACAGTTCGGAATATTTCGAACAGCAGCAAAATACGGGTGTTCCAAAATGCTGGAAACGCGCTTTTAACTTACGCAATGGAGATAAGTAGGCACTGTAAATTGGAAAAGAGTTCAAAAAAATAAAGTAGGCAGTTATTTATTATGTTTATTTTAATGAAATAGTTTTGCTTTTAATTTTCAAAAAAAGTTATATTTAAATTTTATACGATCCCCTAGACAAAATTGGTCAATGTATTTTAAAATCTACTGAATATAAAGAAGAAAAAAGATGACTGTCCCACCTTATTTTTAGCATCTAAAAACAGTGAAAATAGGGACAATATACAAATCAACAACAGATAAACAATACAATCAAAAGACACATCAATCAATAATAAATCATAACAAATCAAACAATAACATTCCTCCTTAGATCAGTTAAGGTTGTAGGGCAATTTAAAATTTGTTGAACATATTTTTTCAGTTGAGTAGTGCCTTGTGAATGACTTGACTATGGAATATTTTATAAATTCCTTACCACACGGAAGCAGAACTACCTTGCGTCATGTTTTCATAAAAAAAAAAGAACGTATTATTCCAATAATGATCTTTGTAAAATTTATTCTTCTGCAAACATGTAGCATTCAGTAGTTTGTTATTAGCTACTCTAAATAAAAATCGAATATCTGCCCTGTTGGTTTAAAAACCGCCGCAGAACGCCCACTCCCGCTGAATGACATGTTCTTGTATCCCAGATACGCTGATAGTTTTCTGAATGACTTCAAATTGTTTTTATTTTTTCATTTTTTTAAAAGTTTGTTTCGGGTGAAATATCAATGATGTGAATAAGTTGTTTTGAAAAATTAATCTTTGTAGCTTGTTGGTTCCTTCCAAAAAAATTATTTTGCTATAAATACTTGAAATTAAAGATACCGGATAATGTGACGTCACAATCAACAAGACGAATTCAACTGCATATGTCTTTTGAATGGTTCCACACATCATTCTGATGTGGATGTCCGCTCATTTACATTCTGTGCTTTGCTTATAATTTGAATAACTTTTTTTTTGCTGTGGCGTAGAAATGGTAAGTAGCGCCCGTGGTTTGCTGGGATTTTTTCGCTCAACCGTCAACAATGGTTTAACAAGTGCAAATGGCGCCTAGGGCATGGTATTATTTTCCCAACCCCTCTCATACTTTCAGGTTTTGACTGCTATAATAAGAACAGAAAAAAACAGTTGCCGTACGAAAATACTTACATTTTCCAATTACAAATCCTGAGTTAATAGGAGTGAAAATTGAAGAGAATTTTTAGATCCAGATCAGATTGTAAACTGTAATCTTTTAGGCTTAGCGCTAATGAAGATAACTAACACACTGTTATAGGTAGTTATTAATTAACTTGTAAAATAAAAATTAATATCCTAAAATTTAAGTAAAACTAATTAAATACATCAATTAAAATAATACTAATACAATTTTTCAAGAAATCCCTTTCGGCAAGCTGAAGGCAAAGTTGCACTCCTTACATAAATTATTATAAAAGTAATGAAATATTACATTATTGGATCAATACAGACATAGCCACAATGACTTTATTGTTTCCACATGTTACAATATTCACGTCGCATTCTGTTTTCATGACGTTTAATTTTTAATATATCAAGGTTTTATCATTCTACTCAAAAAGTATGCTGATTTTATTGACAGTACATTGCCCAGAAGATTTATATATCCCAACACATAATCATTCAAAAAACAGAGCTGGCCAGAACAAAAGTGGGACCCGGTGCAAAGTTGATTTTGTGGAATGGAAAAATTTCTCCCAACAAAATTATTTATTGCTTTTTTGCTATTTATTACATTTCACAATTTGATTAAGTAAAGACTAAAAAATACATGAATAACAAATAATTAAAATATTTTATGAAGTTAATATTTTAATCAATATCAAAAAATCATTAATAAATTAAAATAACAAAAATAACTGCTTCATATATAAAATTTGGTATTCAACTTACTAAAATAAGTTTATAATATGTGATTTTTTGTTTCCAATTTGTTATAAGTTTTATAGAAGCAAATTCGTTGATAATATCACTATGATTAGATTTTGGTTAATGCGGATTCAATAGATAAAATGATTAAGCAAAGTAATTAATTGAATTGGTAATGCTAGATCTCAAGCTATTTTATTATTATTATTTTAATCTTGATAAAAATTTTCTGCAAGATGCGAGGCTTTTAGTAAGGTCAATATAATTTTAGAACAGAAGTAAAAATTGGATAATATTTAAATAATATTAGGTTTGGTCATTACATTACAATATTACAGTGAATTGTAATGTAAATAATTGTAATATTGTGACCTTGAAGGTAAAAACTTGACGCCAAATTTCTTGATTTCACAAATAAATGAATGCACCATTTTCGTTTTATAAATCTGTCAGCGGCGGGGTCTTCAAAGTGTCAGCACCTTTTGAAACCCCCCCTTCGGGTTGGGCCTGAATTCAAGCATCCCTTTCTAACAACTATAAATTTCCCATTATTTTTTGCAACTCATATTGTATAAATGTGTCCTGCCCGTGATTTTAAGAGATATATTAAAAATTGTTCAGTTACTATTCTTTCGTGCTATCAAAATTAAAATTATAAAATGAGAAAAAATAGAGGTTCTAAATATGAAGCTGAAAACTTAAAATAACTTTTAACTTTACAGTCAATTGAAAGAGAAAATAACACCCTTTCAATTTTTTTTCCTCGATTTACGATGTCAGCACATGCCATTAAGTATAGAAATAAAATCTCCAATGTGAATGGGATTTTCTTGTTCTTTGATATCGAGTGAATTCTTAAAAGTTGGAACCTATTATTTCTTCTCAGTAAAAAAGTTGAACTCAATTTTTTTCATATTAATAAACAATTATTTCTTCATATAAAAAAATAAATAAATAGAACTGAAAAATATAATCGGTTGATAACAAATTTATTTACAATTATAACCAACCTACTGATAGTTGGTTTTTAGTATATTTAAATGAATCAATCTTCAAAATACTTATATTTTAAAATTTATCAAAATGAATATAGTTTCCAAAACAATAAAGATTCAGTATAGTAACATTTTATAATGAAAAATGCCCAATGTAAGAGTAGAAACCTAGATTAAAAAAACAAAATAACAGAAATATATCACACGAGACTGCACGTTACCACGTGCAGCTGAGAATTTATGTAATTCAACGGTGGTAAGTTTATATCTTGAATATTTCTTTGTTTCATTTTGTTTTCAATCTAGGTTTTATGTATTCAGATTTTGTGCTTTCGATTTTGAATCGACTTCTTTTAATTCAGAATTTTTCTGGCTTATTTTCGGATGGTGTTTTTTTTTGTTTTTTTGAAACGTGACAAATTTTTTTAAGGATTTTCGTTGTCGTTAAGAGAAAAAAACACTAATTACATGGACAACAAAAAAAAATTTATTTTTCGGTTGTTTTTTGAGAGAAAGAAAGGGTTAATACCCTGTAGTATTTGTGCCCTGATTTCGAATCTGTTAACCGTTTTTTTTTCAATCACCCATAGTTTTGAGCAACGTAGTAACTCTTATTATATACATTAGAAATCATATGTATTCAGCTTGCAATATTTACACGGGCATATTAAAATTTTTGACATAAACCTTCACTCTTCTTGTGATTCTGCCTATCGACTGTGCATGATATGTTGTGGAATATCCATTTCAATGTCCAAAAATAGTAGGCTAACATTTTGGGATTCCATTTCCCTCGGTAACGAGCTCCCATATTCAGGAATAGCCTGATGGAACTGTTCACATGTCGTCGCTTACTGATCCAAGGTTTTCAGGGTAGAATTCTAAGCTGAGAGTGCAAGAAATGGACTTTCAACGACATTTTGCATCCCATGGCTTTGTAGACCTTTAAGACAAAGTTATTGACGATTTGCCTTAGTTTTCTTCCGCTTTTGTGATTTCCGAAGAATTTTTTCTAACTCTAAACGATGTCCATAGCATGTGCTTAGCTTAGGGGTCAGCTTACCTCAAACACCTGATTTCATTGTGCGTAAACTGAGGCCCAACAAATATGCCTTCCTTAATTTTTTGTACTTCACTCACTCTTTGAAACTGACGAAAGGGTACTGAATCCACTCCTTCCACAGTCCATCGCTTTAACAAAACTCTTCATCAAACCTAATTTGATGTGCAATGTAGGCAAGAGAATTTTTTCTGAGGCAGATAGTGGTTCGTTCTTTTCATTCTTCACACCCGGTATGAGGAATTGTCGCTTAGATCACACTTTCTTGATGTAGTGCTTTTTTCTGTCCCTACTGTCCCACTGGTACAGACAGCAAAAAAAAAAAAACTTGGTATAGCCTGCTTGCAATCCAACTAAGACGGCAATCACTTTCAAGTCGGCGCGTATATGCCAAGAATGCTTGATGTACTCAATACTGGACAACATATGCTTCAAGGTTTCGTATGTTTCTTTCATACGAACGGCTACATTCTACAGGAATTGAAGGGTGATGGTTACCATTGTGTAACAGAACTGCTTTTAAGCTGATCTTTGAAGAGTCTATAAACAAACACCATTCTTGAGGGTTATGTTGTAGTTCTAGAGCCTTAAACGACGAGTCAACATCATTACAAAATATCACATCACCATCTTGACAAAAGCTTCCACGTGCTGCCAAACAGAAACATCTGTTCTTAGAAAGTGGCTCATGCATTGAATCGTATTTCCGTTGCAGGACTCTCGATCCAAAAACACCTGTTATAATTTTTGACATACAGGCTTTCCTTTATGAAAATTATATTTGTAAGAGCATTTCAAACCCAAACATTATCTTCTTGGCCGGCAATTAATTTTTTCAGAAAGTATTTTTGACACAAGATCCGACATGTTTCAGTGACATTTTCTATGCACTTGAAAGCAATTACGAGTAGTGTTGCTGAAAAACAGTGTGTTACAAAGGTTTTTCGAGATTATATTCGGGTTCAGTGACCATAAAAACACCATTATCAGTTAAAATCTCAAAGGCAACAAAAAATATCCTGGCTACGACATTGAATCAAATACAACAAAGGAGAGGACAAAGGTTTTAGTGAGAGTTCATGTTGCATAAAATTGGAGGGTGATAGACAAATTCTGATTGGTTTTTCGAATTCAGAACTTGAAAGTACATAAGAATTAGCTAAAATTATACGGGCAACAAAATGGTTGTTGTCCAGTGTTATATAGGCGGCTATAAATATATATATATATATATATATATCGGTGAAGATGTACAGAAATTTTCCGGAAGTCGTGTCATGAGAACCATTGCAATAGGTATTGTTCCTATAAGGAATCTACATAATTACACTTATTCTAAAAAATGAGACAGTAATGGGGTTGTTGGGCAGAGCGCACGGACTCGGGGTCTTCAATCTCTGACACCTGACAATAATTAAGTTAGTCCCGGTCACAATTCGATATGAACCTGAATATTTTAATTACCTAGGGGAGATTTTGGTTATGTCGAAAGGGAATTTTTAATGAGACATATTTTCACCTTGGTTGCCTCATTCATACAACTACTCTACATTCATACATACTTCCATCCATATATCACTCACACCATGACATTAATAATTAACTGAGAAAAAGAAAAAAATCAATATTACCTTAAGTTTATACTGTCACAAATCGTCTTATTCTATTAATGTGAAAGAAACGAATTATTCCAACAAAACAGAAAAAAAATATATCAAGTTTGAGAACTAATAAAAGACCACAAAACTTAATTAACATTCTTATATGCTAATGGAATTAAATTACCGAAGCGAGCATGAAGCAAAAAATAAATAATTATTTCAATCAAAGAAATTTTTTATTACCGTGGAAAGAAGAGTTTTGTACGATGCGTAGTAGTTTCGAAATTTGTACCGTCACCGGTTATTTTACGGTCATCATGCGAGTATGAATTGGCTCCATTAGATTTAGAAGGGAAAAATCGTCGGTGAATTATTCCTTTAAGAACTCAGCTGCGCGAATTAATAATGATTTTCAGCACAAATGTAAACATGCATTTTTTCAATTAAAAAATGGCTTGCTTCAGTATGAAAGTAAAAAAAATTCGTAATTGCATTGCGAATCTAGTGAGAATTCGCAAGACTTGCTCTTACCGCCTTTGTTCACACACATCTAATTCTAATTTAATATATGGTCCCCATCATTTTCAATAAAGCAGAACTCTTAAAGATATTAGTAAACAGTTCTTTTTTTTATAACGATGCAATTGCAGCAAAAAGAAAAATTTTCTCATTTAGCAATTTTGTCTAGGGGTGGGTGTCGTATAAAAATTTAAAAAGTTTAACTTTTTGAATATTAATAGCAGGGTAATTTCATTAACATAAACTAATTCCCGATCTTATTTTGATCACTTTTGCAATCTGCAGTGCCTACATACCTCTAATAGGTAAAAAAAAAGTGTGTTCCAGCCTTTTTGGAACACCCTGTATATTCACAATAGCGAAGCGAAGAAAAATGATCTTTTTTGATACTGTTCCAAAGAAGACACTTAAAATTTGCCACGCTATCATCAATAGCATATCCTAACCACAAATTGTGAATGAATTCGGCGTCCTGATTCGGAAGGGGGAAAAAAAGCGGGAGTGGCCTCCCCGAAACTTTCTCGCATACGACCAGTAATGTGGGGTGATTATTTTGAAAAAAAATTATGAATGGTGATTTACAATGAAATATATAAAATGTATGAATTCCCAAGAACTTAATATTTTGCAAAAAAAATCGCGTATGTTCGCAATTTTTACGCGCGCTGAGGTACCACAACTTTATTTAACGTTTTTTGAGCACGAAATCTTACTACATATATCACACAAGATTTCACCATACATCTGGTCAATCACAGGCGTCCATCTGCAGAATGAAGTTTCGTTTTAGGGGGTTGCCATAATTTCCGAAGCGTGTGTTTGCGGCTCACTACAATTTCCTTCCGTAGACCGCCAAGGTCAAAACTTAACCATACTAACTTGAGTAAAATAAGCGAATCGCTCGCCAACAGAAAGTCGTAATGTGCATTTTGAACCAAATATGCAATTTGTACAACTTTTTTTAACGGATTGAAACGAAAATTGGACACAAATCTACAATTAAGGTTAGAAGGCTCCATACCAAATTTCATATATCTAAGTCATTATCTTAAAGAGTTGTGTGTTCACAAGTTTGAGATTATATAGACCGACAGACAGTCAGCCCTTTGACGGGATTTGGCTCAAAATTTTATACGGACCTACATTCGTGATGATAAAACTGTGTACCAAATTTTATCCATCTAGCTATTCAAGTTTTTGAGTTATAGTGTTTATATTAAAGTGGACAAACTTCCTATACGCTGATTTTGTTCAAAATTTGATAGTATCCTACAAATTATGCGTAAAGATCACATACCAAATTTCATCCCCTTAGCTCTAATAGTTTTCGAGTTATCGTGTTCACAGACAGACAGACATAATTCCAAAATTGTGTTTTTCGGACTCGAAGAGGTTTAAAACGTGGAGATTCGTCAAAATCTCGAGTTCGAATTTTTTGACGATTACAATACTTTCTTTTTGTATACTTCGTATACGAGAAAGTAAAAATCGTCGAAAAAGTTGATTTTTCGAGTATCGAATTCTAATAAGGCGCAAAAGATGCGTATTACCGTGCTAATTAAAGGAAAAATATGGAAAAAAATTATATTTTAATTTTCAGTTCGCGAAAAAGCCTAAAGTTTGGAAAAAATAACAAAAAACAACAATATTTAACTCTACGCTAAAATTTTACAGGCTACAGATTTTGATTTCTAATAGCGTCTAAGTTCTTTATTTTAGTTGCCCAATGACTGAAAAATTATGTTTAATAATAAATATAAAAAACTTTTTAATAACACACTTTTACACAATGCATTAAAAAAGGAAAAATAATTTTTTCTCAAAAATGTGGAGGTCCAAACAAAAATCGTAAAAGCGTGAGGCGCAGGTAGAAAAGCTGTAAGTAAATTAGAATTGTAATCACATTTATAATATATTTTATATGATGAATGTTTAATAACATTGCGTTTCTTATTATAATCATTGTGGTTTTATACCTCTCTCTTATTGTTTTCAGCGCCTAACGCTTTTTGTTTTGACCTCCAGATTTTTGAGAAAAAATTATTTTTTCTTTTCTAATGCATTGGTAAAAGAGTTTTTTTTTTTAAAGATTTTTATATTTATTGTTTTCTAGTTTTTAATTTATGTCATAATTCAGTATTATAAATAGTTTGGAATCTTAGAATCAATTTTTCATGAACTAATTCCACCAATTATTTTATTGAAAAGAGCTCTAAAATTATTGAAATATTGCATTGTCATCAAGACCCAATGAATATATAAAATTTCAGATCACAAAATTCTGACCATACAAACAAACAAAATATTTCGAACTTAAATCCATTTTTCTTCAACTAATTCCAGCAATAATTTCTTTAAAAACATCTATAATAGGATATACTTATTTTTATTGAAACATTTAAATTACAGTTTAAAGTATTTTATTTCTCAAAAATACTATAGATGGCGCCACTGAAACCTACCGAGTGCAAACGTAATTTTGTGATTTTTTTTTAAATTGATAAATAAGAGCTTTAAAATTATTAAAATATTGCATTGTCATCAAGACTCAATAAATATACAAAATTTCAGAACTCTAGTGCATTAAGAAGTGAGTGATAAATCGGCCACAAAATTCCAACCTTACATACATACATTTCGAACTTAGTAAAAGCGTTTAAAAACCATACACTACATTTTGAATTCGCGCAAAAGGCCCGAAGTTTTATAGTTTAGGTGCAAAATGGAGGTTTTTAAATTTTAACAAACAAGTTCATTATGGTATTTTAAATTATAAAATGCAGACTTTCTATGTTTAGTATTTGACGGACAGATATCTTTTAATGGCAAACCAGACAGGAGCATATGTCTTAAGAATATAGTTAACAAGCATTTTGCGTTCGCTTGTAGGACTTGTTTTATGAAATGAACAAACGTAATACAAGGTTTGCACATGTCAGCCATCGGAAGTGACTAAGGGGTTCAGAATCTAATACGGCCAGATCTGGAGCGCATTGTCCTGTCTGGATTGCTCTGACAATATCCAGAAGGTACTGTTGACCTTTACTAAGACCAGTTTTATTTATATTGATTTCATCTAACTTAATTGCTTCGAAATTTATAATGGGCAATTTCTCACAATTAGTCGGTTGTTTGCAGAAAATGGTAACTCGTTGTACTGAAGTAAGCATATGAACCTTTGCAGCGGGCGCTGAATTTTAAGCTCTATGTTGCGGATAACACCATTTTTCCATCCAGTGTTTGTTACTGTACCTTTAAAACCAATTGATTCCAGTTCATTTATGTCAACATCATTATCTTCCAGGTACTTAAGAATGCACTTGGCTTTATCACTATCGGTTCCACTTGCTGGTGTGACTTGACCGACATGTTGCCGACCAGGTTCACGAATCATGCTAATGTGTGCTAAAGCGAGTCGCTAGTGATCGATAAAAGCAAGATAATGAAAGAGAAACAGAAGACACGACAAGATATAGGACAAACTATGGATCAGCTAATAGTAACAAAGATAATATATTTTAATGGTCGAAATAATAATACTATCTTTCAAGAAAAGATAGGAACTAAAATATACCGAAGAATAAGGAAAGAAGTGGGCAATATGTCGGTCACTTCACACTAGCAAGTGGAACCGATAGTGATATAGCCAAGTGCATTCTAAAGGACCTGGAAGATAATGATGATGACATCAGTTGCGAATCCAGGGGAGTGGCTATCGGGCTGCAGCCCCCCCCCCCCAGAGCTAAACCAAAATTCTTGATTTTATTTAAAATCACTACAATTGTTTGTTCTTAATTTCCCTTTTTTATTTAAATAATAAAAACGTGACAACATTGCTTTCTGTCTTGACAGGCTCGAAAAATTTCCTACTTTTCTAGTCATTCCACTTGTACTTGTAGCGTTGACGCTGTCGAAAACATTTTTTGTCTAGTTACTGAATTTTTTATTAACTTATCGAAAGTATTGAACTGTTCTTTATGATTCTTATTGCGAGGTGAGTAAAGTCTGTAAAGTTAGTGTTTTGGTTTACATAAGCCATCCCAGATAGCAATTTTAGTTTGCAGCAAAGTTGCAGCAATCTTGCTGTGCAAAATCTGCAAGCTTGCAACAAATTTGACATTACAAGAGTGGAAGCTTGAAACAAGCTTGCAGCACGTTAACGTCAGCTTCGAAGTTGCAAGCTACAGCAAAAATAGAGTACGAACATAACCCGGATTAGAACTCGCGACCTACCGCATCCTAAGCTGAATCCCTAACCACTCGGCCAGTTAAATTCTGAGAGTAGAAGATAGATTTCGCTAATACATCATTCGATTCGATTCGTATACGATTTATTTTAAACTATTTTCTTGATTTCATTAATTTTTTGAGTTGAGAATATGATTTGAAGTCAAAGAGAGAGAGCGATTTTCGCTAATAACTACGTTTTGCTACTAGAATAAACTATGAAATTAGAGTTCAAAAGTAATTACTTTAAAATGTGACAAAATGTATAAGTTATTATTTTTCAACAAACATTGACTGTTTTTTAGGTTTAATTTTGTTTATAAACGTTAAAATTTCAACATTAAAAAAAAGGCGATAAAGTTTTCTTTAAAGTTCGAGTTCTAGTAAAAAGATGGAAAATGTTTCAATTTTTTTTTTAATAAAAAAGTTAGTTTTTTCACAAATTATCATTGATTTATTGAATTAATAAAAAGAAGGACGGTCTAGGAGATGCTATTAAAAATCGGATGTTTTTTTAAAACAGAGAGAAAGATTATCTCTGTGTGCTATCATCTTTGCAGCAAACTTGTTTTGCAATCGTGGTGCGAAATTCGTCATGACATTTTCACAGCAAACTTGTTTTGCAAGCTAGGGTGGTGATTCTGCCTCGTTACTTTGCAGCAGTTTCGCTACAACATCGACGCGTCAAATTTGCCATGACAAGATAATATCAAGTAAAAATCAAACTTGCTGCAAATGTACGTGCTATCTGGGACGAGGTTTGACATTCGTCACGACGATGTAAAATTTTTATGACTTCAGTCCCCTCCCCCCAGACCCGAATTCTGGATTCACCACTGGTTGACATAAATGAACCGGAATCAATTGGTTTTAAAGGTACAGTAACAAACACTGGATGGAAAAATGGTGCTATCCGCAACATAGAGCTTAAAATTCAGCGCCGGCTGCAGTGGTTCATATGCTTACTTCAATTCAACGAGCTTCCATTCAAACATTTATTTGAATATTTGAACGGAGAGACGACGGGACCAGCGTCATTTTTTGGGAAAATGGGCAAACAGCTGACTAATTGTGATAAATTGCCCATTATAAATTTCGAAGCAATTGAGTTAGATGAAATCAATATAAATAAAACTGATCTTAGTAACAACAGTACCTTCTGGATATTGTCAGAGCTATCCAGGCAGGAAAATGCGCTCCAGATCTCGCAGTAAGAGATTCTGAACTCCTCAGTCACTTCCGATATCTGACATGTGCAAACCGTGTATTACGTTTGTTCATTTCATAAAACAAGCCCTACAAGCGAACTCAAAATGCTTGTTACATTATGAAGACATATTCTCCTGTCTGGTTTTTGCCATTAAAAGATATCCATCCGCTAAATACGGTCCTAAACATAGAAAGATTGCATTTTATAATTTAAAATACCAAAATGAACTTATTTGTTAAACTGTAAAAATCTCCATTTTGCACCTAAACTCTAAAACTTCGGGCCTTTTGCGCGAACTCAAAATGTAGTGCATGGTTTTTAAATATAATTTTTCAGTCATCAGGCAACTAAAATAAAGTATAGACGCTTCCCATTTTTTTCAAACTTTAGGATCTTTCCGCGAACTGAAGATAAACATTATAATTTTTTTCCATATTTTTTCCTTTGATTAGAATGGTAATACAAAACTTTTGCGCCCTATTAGAATTCGATACTCGAAAAATCAACTTTTTCGACAATTTTTTAAATATTGTAGTTTTTTGTCATTCCCCCCCCCAAACTTTAGGCTCTTTGTTCGATTTTAAGATTAAAAATATAATTTTTTTAAATATTTTTCCCGTTGATTAGCATGGTAATACACAACTTTCGCGCTCTATTTGAATTCAAACTCGAAAAATCGACTTTTTTCGACCCACCCTACTGAGGAACCATCGCGATTGAAAAAAATACCAGCAAAGTCATTCTGAAAAACTATGTAAAATAATGACTTCAAAAACGATCAATTTGAGAAGGAAAGCAAATTCTTGGATTGTTAAGTTCTTTTCTGCTGTACTGTAGTGTATACTGACCTTTCTAATTTGTCCTACATCCATTCTATGCATTTAAAAAAATCAATAGCAATATACAAGTAATCCGAATTTCGGTACAATCTTTCTTGAAATGCTTAATAAAATACACATTCCATTCTTACAAAAATTCCAAATTTACTTTCTATTTGTGCATCTTATTTAATAATTTATTTTGGCCTCAACATTTTGTTCATGACTGAAATTTTTGCATTTTAAAAGGTTAGATTCTATTCATTTATTAAGCACTAATGAATACCATTCGTTTAAAGAATTTCTTGAGCAATGAAGGCCAATTAAAGGAAATGTTATGGAACTTAAGTTATCTATCACTTCTACCTTACGAACATTACTGCTATATATGGCGGTGAATACATAATCCTATTAAAGTAAGATAACATGACTAATAAACAAAGGGGAGAAAGCGTGCTCTACAAGGTCACGATAATTATTCACCTCTCCATTTTTTTTAACAATTAAATCGTTTTAAGTAAAAAATAAAATAAAAACTTTTTTTTTTTTTTTTTTTTTTTTTTTTTTTTTACTTGCCCTTATTCACTGAATAGAATCAATTCAAGTGTCGTGAAGCCACCTGACAAAAGTAGATGTGTTTGTCATTTGGTCATCTAATTGCGCACTGTCATACTCCGCGCAGTGACATCACGAGTTTCCCCCCTCCAGCAAGATGAGATATGAATTCCAAAATTACATTGGCGAGATTCATGTACATCAAAACGCACGAAACGACTCTATAGTTACAAAAATAAAATGGATAAAACGTATCGAAGCAAAATATTAAATCTTTTATCATTTTTCTATCATCATAATTTTTTAAATTTATTTTTCTTATCATTTAAATTTACTTTTCTTACTTTTTCCCCCATTTTCACCGACTTGCATGTGGCTTAGTCCCATCTAGGTAGGTAGGGCCGGCAAGGGTAAAATAAATAAACTTTTCACAATAAAAAAATTCGTCCTTAAAAGTTGATTGGAACTCGTACTTAAAGAGAACACCTGATATGACCGATTAAAAATAGCGATAAATTGTTCAATGAATTTTTTCCAAGACGGCATCAGAACAGAGCGAAGCCTGCCTTATTCCAATAACTCCACAGCACGCAAATAAATTTCGATATCCGTGGTACGCCATTCTTCAAAACTGCACACGGACATTTCAACACCAAGTTACAATATCATTACTACGCAATCTATTTAATTATTCGAAATACCGATTTCCCTACCTCATTGAATGCATGTTAAATTTATAATTCAACCGAAAACAGACTTAATAGCACTATCCTAAGAGTTATATCAGAATATAAAAATTAGGAAAATACTGACCTACACCGTAAATTAATTTCCACATTACAAAATTCCTCTGACGCACTTCGTTCTAGAAAAAATTGTTTTTTTTTTTTCAAATAAGAATTCACGGTTTCATCGGCTATATAAAAATAATTTTATCCTACATAATTTTATCAACGAACACATAATTTTATAGAATTGGAACACATTATTTTGATAGAATTTTTTGAGTCGAATGAAATAAAACCACTTGCAGAAATACGATTAATCCTTATATGAAATGCTAAGGAGAAACATATCTAAAAAAAATTATATGGAATCGTAATACATCTAAAACTTTTTTTTTTCTATTTATATTAATTTGGCGTGAAATTTTTATCTCTGGAGATAGTATCACCACAGTTCAGAAATAATTCTTATACAATATATTCCCAATATTACGAAATTGGGCCGTAACTAATAAAGTTAGAAGCACAAAGGCGACTTCCTGCCATAAATATTACTGTTGCATGACGAAAATTTTAATCATACATATGCAGCGGCACAGATCGCATATTGTAAAGAAGCAATTTCCCAAATGCGAATTTGCATGATCACAGGTTTCCAAATGATTAAAACAGGATTGCAAGAAAATACAGAAATTCCCGATGAGATAATCCAATTCGACAAGAGCCTACAACCACACGTGCGTCACCGCCAATTCTCTTTCGAGAATTGAACGATAAGTAAGTACTCCGGTCGGTTGGCGCGCGCATCACTTCTTCTATACTGTGGTCATACGCAACAAAATGTAGTCCTCATGGAAGGACGATTTTGTATTAATGCGCAAAAATGGCGCTACCCTTGTGAGTAAGTGTACTTGCTGTCAGGTAGATGCAGAAATTCAACCCTTTGTTGGTAGCAAATAATGGATTCAACGAAAAGTATATTACCAAGACTGTTTCAGCTAACACCTATTGACTTTAAAGACGAAAACGACGAGGTAAATTATTTTTTGCATTGTTTGTCGGAGTTAGCTTCGTGGACCGTTGCTGAGCTCATGGAGTGCCATTCGTTGTTCGTTTCACATCGTAACGCGCATTAGAAGCGGACATGTGACAATAGTTTTTAAATCATGCAAGAGATGGCGCTGAGTTTATAAGTAACTTCCATAAGTTAACTTCATGTAACTTGAAATTATTGCCGGTTTGGCCTTTTTTTTTAAGTTTTCAATTTTTAAAATATTCAAAAACGCGCCCCTTTTTTATACGCCGATTTGCAAAGGTAGTCTGAAAAATTATCTTGCGGAACATATTGCTTATTGGTCTTTAACACGTGTTTGCAAGGCATACAATCGGCGCGTTTCAGTCGATTAAAAATTGAACCGCTTGAATTTTTCACAAAAATCCAACACCAAAAAAAAAATTCAGTTTAACGAAAAGACAAATGACACTTTGGGGGTTTTAATTCATTGATTCAAACATTGTAGAAAACCATTTCAAAGATTCTTTTCCATTTTACTTTTAAAAAATTAGATGAATAATTTATTTTTCCTACCAATTAATGATAAAGCATGCGGTAAAAATCGCCACCCTGAAAACGATTTATGATGAAAATATAAAATTGATCTTTGTTCAAAACAAAGCTTACGCTGTTGGGATTTGGCTGTGTGTTGTCAGATGAGTGATTGCTTGTATATTAATTATGTTCTTATAAATGTTTATTGTGGATTAGCTAGGTTTAATATATTTTTAATACTTCTCATCTATATCTAATAAAAGTAGTGTTTGCAAATTATATTTTTTATAGATTAGCAAATTATTTACTATCGATGATTACTAATTATTTAGACTTATAATTTATTATGAAAGTTGTAATTGAGACTCTTAAGAGGGGATCTTGGCTCTAAAATTCATGATATATGCCACAGCTTTAATCCTATAGTAAAATGGTCATTATTAATTTCATTTTGGGTGAAATGGCTCATAAATTATCAGTTTCATCATTGGATTACTTCATGTTTGATATTTGATTGCTTCCTGTTCCTCTGTTGTCACCATTTTTTACCATCTTTTATTTAAAATATTAATGTAGGTGTATTAATTTCATTTAAGTAACAACATATCACTATTAATCTTATTAAAATTAATACATGCTAGTAAAAACATAACATTTAATGTTTCTCCATTGGGTACTAGTTTTAAAAAATCTAACTGAATTATTACCAATATGACTTTATAGGTGTGATCTGAAAAGTGGGAGCCCTCTGACAAAACTGCACAAATGTATTTTTAAAAGAAGTTTTAGTATTATGTGTTTTATAGCAGATAATACACAGATCAATGCACAAAACACTTGAAACCTCAGTTTGTGTTATCTGTTGCTAAGAGAACATGTTTAGAAATGTAAATGCTTGTGAAGGTTTAAGGCTTACCAATGGTTGAAAAAAACGAATTTAAAATACAGAATAAATTATTAAACTGGTTGTGATTTTTAAAAAAAAATCTTGGTGCCCATAATACTTTTTTCTTATGGCTTAATGAAACTTGGAGAAAATTGGACATAACACCACTTAATTAATAATGATGAAATTACTAGTTTTTGCTGTAGACTGCTAATGTGTAATGTGCTAAATGTGTATTTTTTAATTCCTGTAATTCAGTAATTGAAACGATTAAATTTTATAAATAAACAAAACAAATATTACCAGAGGTTTTGATAGACATTGAATAAATGACAAACTTCCCTTTGGACAGACTAATGAGAAATTTCTGATAACCATCTACTCTAAATGTATGTTTTTGTGCCTTGTAGTGTGAAATTTGCTAGCATTTTGCTGATTGATATTTTTATGCAGATGGTTTGCTTATGATTTAAAATTAATTATTTTATTTAGTTTTATTGTGGTGATCAGGGAGATACTTTTTCAGTTTTAAAAAGTACTGCTTTCATTTATATAGATCATGCTTTAGACACTTAGATAGCTTTTGAGTTAATGGTGATTTTTCCTGAAATGTGAAAGGTTGAGAATTGTGTTCTTTTAAAAGGTTTATCTGTTAGAATAGTTTAAAAGGTTTTTGTTTATTTGTTGGAACAGTTTAAAAGGCTTTTGTTTATCTGTTATTGTAAAAGGTTAATAGGTTAGGAAATTTCAACGAAAGTATTTTTTAAAAAATTATAACTCATAGCTAATAAATAAATATAATTTATTATCAAATAGTACATTGCTTTTTATTATTTGATTGGCAGTCCATTAATTTGGAACTTAAAGCCTGTACATTATTTCGATATAATTTTTTTTACCCTTCAGCACACGCACCCGTTTTCGGAACATTAGCACAGGCACAGGGTCATTTTGACCCCAAATTGTTAGACACTTACTCTTCATTTTATTGGCTATTTGTGCAAAAATAAAATATGGTCAAAGTAGAAGAGCATTTTTTCGTAAAAATAATTCGCGTTTGAAACGCATGCGATTTTTAATAAGGAAAAGGAAAGTTGAACTTGTGTCTTTTTTTCCTCCTTTTCTGTATTCTTTTCTTCTCCGGTGTGCACATACATACGTTTCCATAGCCACAACGTTAAATTAACATGAAACGTTAAAACATGCACTGGTCAATTTGACCCCCAACGCCCTCAGTAAAAAGCGAGAAACACCGTTTCAATGGTTTTGGCCTTCTTATTCTCTTCTTCTAGCTCCCCTATGAAGATACAGGGAGTAACAGGGGCAAATGTTTAGAAATTCCTAGAATGTTTTAACAAAAGAGAAAGGTTGGGGGTCAAAAAGATCCCATGCGTGTGCTGAAGGGTTAAATGAAGAAAACTGAATCATTCAAGGGGGTAAATCTTATCTTTTAACTTGTAATCTAATTATGGAATATGCAGAATGTTGTACACTCATATTTATAAGAAAATGTAAATTGGCTACTTTGGACAGGCCTGTCTTGGCAAATTTCGGCACTCTGGGCTTGACTAATTTGATGCCCCATCAGAACCCTAACTAGAAATTTGAGAGCCTGTGGTGCAACAAAAATACCTATTTAATACAATAATTTAGGAGCAAAAATAAAATTAAAAAGTAACCTGTTCTCTGATTAATGCTTTACAATTTTCCTAATCAGCGTCTTTTCAAAACAGGATTTTGTAAGCAACCTTCCGTATTGTAGGTTACTTCTATTACACATATAATTTAGGATTTTTCTCGATGATTGTCTCTGTATGAATATTTTTTGAAATGATATATACGTATTCATTTAACATTGCAAAATCGTCTAGTTGCAACCCCTAATCATTTCTCAACTTTTAAAAATTAAATTTAAAAACATTTTTGGTTCAAAATTTTAAAAAATCAGTATTGTAAATTTTTAGGCACCTTCAGATTAATGGCCTTTGTGGGATATTGATTTGGACTCTGTTTTTGTTGTCTGTTAATTTAATTTTAGAGAAAATTGAACTAATATTCCTATTTTAAATATTTAAAAATTGTTTAATTTTTATTGTGTAGCAAGATTAATTAGATAAACATGCAATGTTAATTAAAGGGCTTTAATTGTAGTTAAAAAGTATTTTGTTTGAGCTAGTTTAAATCTGCATAATATTTGCAATATCCTATGTTTCTCCGGAATAAGGAAAATAAGTTATTGTGTCCCTCCCCCAACGTTTCTTTCTCCCCCAGAAAATTATTAAAAAATCATGGTAAGTTACTTAATAAAATGTTTAATCCTGTAGACTGTGCATCCATTTTTGGAACATGAGTACATTTCATTTGAATAATTTTAACCCCATATTGTTCCATAATTTCTCCTTATTTTATGGACTCTTCTAACAATAACAAAAATGGATGCAACCCATCTTGATTTGCTAAATAAATTGTTTTTCAAAGTACAAATGCCATTTGCAATAAGAATAAAGAAAACTCAACTTGCCTCCATTTTTGCATCAGTTTTTCTGCATTACCTCCTTTTATACCCATTTCATTCATAAAAAGACTATTACAGTGATACTTGTTTATAATGATATTGTACAGACCTAGAAAAAAATATAGACAGTTTCATCATTTGTACCGCCACTTTGTATGTACATGTGTATCAATATAAAAACTAAATTTATTGCATTAATTGATTTCTTTTGCAAACACTTGCTGATATAAATTTGTATTTTATAAACTTTAAATTACTTAAATTTTTTTTAAGAACTTCAAAAAGGAATATTTGAGTTAAAATTTTTAATAACAATGAAAGTATGCATAAAAGGGAAATGTAAGCATTATTTTATTTCCTATTAAAATTGCAGAAAAATCTGTTTTAATTGTTTATTTGTTGACGCAAATGGCACTTGTATACACATATATGTGAGCCCATCTAACAAGTTCAGATGCACATTGAGAACATTTGGTAAAGTTGAAACAAAATCCTGTTGATTATTAATTAGGGATACGTCATCCTTACACTGATCTCCTTGTTTGCAACAGCCTACGGTTTCTAGTCTCCTTCTATTCCCCTATTATCTCACATTTTGAAATTTGTGGTATATTTTTCCAAGGAATAAAAAACTGGGATTACACTGTACAGGGATGTAACAAATAGTGATTTGGATGAATACCAAATTTTAAAAAAAATTTCACTTTTGATTGTGAATGAAATATTTTCAAATTTTAGATGAAAAAAATTCAGATTAAATAAAATAATTTTATTATTTTTTGTGTATTTAAAAAAATCTTAATGCTTTTATGTATATTTGTAATATTTTAAATACCTTAATTCCAATAATAAGAAATAAGAAACCCTCATTATTTTGGGAATTTCGTCAAAGAAATAAAAGAGCCATCATGTATAACATGACAATGACAAATACAGAAGAAAATTGAATAGATAAACTAAAATTGCTAGAAGCAAATTCCTATTTTGGTAAAGAACTTCTAATAGGTAGGATGAAGTGTCCACTTAATTGGTGGAAAAAAATGCTGGAAAATTTCCAAGGTTTGCAAATTTATCAAGAAAATGTCTTTTAGCACCTACAAGCATTATATAGTGACCATTTATTTTCTGAAGCTGGTAATATATATATGAAACCACATAGACAGACTTCTATAAATGATGTGCAACATTATTAAATACACTTATGTACTATGCAACTTAAAATTGGATAAATATTAGACTTTTTTAATAATAAATGTACTGGCATGCAATTCTGCAATATTCTAGATTAAATATATGGTACTTTTCCATTAGCCGGGCGCAAATGTCGCCAATTGCGAGCCAAATCGGCGGACACAAATGTGGCCAAAATTTGGTGGAATTCTACATTATTTGGCGATTTTTCGCTTGCGCCCGGCTAAAATGATGTCGCCAATTGTGAACCAAACGCGAGCCAAGTCGCCAAAATTTGGCAGAATTTTACATTATTTGGCGATTTTTTGCTTGCGCCCGGCTAACGGAAAAGTACCAAATATATTTAAAACAACATTTTTAAAAAAAGTTTTATCCTGAATTTATTCTGCTGAACATCTGTGTAACATTCGGCCAGACCGAATATTTGGAGAAGGGCTGAATAGGCCTAATACTGAATATTTGTTAATAGGCAATATTGATATACTCTAGTTGGTATTATATGTATATGAAACCAAGCAGAACAGACTTCCTTCTAAAAGTGCTAAAAAATTATTGTTCTTGGATCGTAATTTCGGCCTTTGCAATGATAACTTGTATATAACTTTATTAAATATATCTATGCACTATGAAACTGATATGTAATTCTGCAATATTCTTTGTTGAATGCGTATTTAAAAGCACATTTAAAAGATTATTATCCTGAATATATTTGGGCAAATATCTGCTAAATATTCGGCAAAAAGGCTGAATACCGAATAGTTGCCGAATATTCGTTGCATCCCAAGTACTGTACCAGCTTTCTAAAGAGGTAAAATTATCGTTATGGACAGGTGCATTCAAAAAGTGTTTATCACTGTGGACAGGTTCAAAATACATTAAGTAAATAGGAATTCCCTGGGTCGAAAGAAAATATCATTATAGGCAGGTCCTTTAATAGACAATATCGTTATATAGAGGATACATTGTATATTTAAAATAAGAAATTTTTTCTTCATTAAAATATTTAAATTTTTAAAAATTAGTATATTTCTGCATATAGTGTACATTTGAAAATTTATATTATGAATATTTTTTCTTGCCAATAAATTGTATTCTGAATCTGAGGTCATGCACAGAGTAGATCTTAACCCCTCCCCCTCTTCTATTTGTAAAAAGTGAACCACTATGTTTTTTCTATATCTCCAGCTCTAATCCACACCTTTCATACCATCCATGATGGTACAGGAAGTTGCAACTGTAGATTTTGAGAAATTCCTGTTGTTTTTAACAAAAGGGAAATGTTTTGGGGTCAAAAAACCCCACTTGTGTGCTTGCATGTTAAAACTATTAGTGACCACTAGGCTGAAATACTTCATAACTATTGGCATACCTGTGCCTGCAAGTATGTAATGAGTTGTTTTCAGCCTTATATATACTTAAAATAGTGAACTGATTACAGCTTTACCATTTTTTTTATGAATTTGTTCTTGAGGCACAGACTGAATAATTGTGATTGTTTATATTTCAAGCTTGAAAGTTCAGTTCTTCATATTTTCAGGATAACTCAACTACTTCTTTGTAAATAGCTAAAATAAAGTATATTTTTGATATTACAACCACTGTTGCTTTAGTCTGTTGTGACAGATAAATTGATAGAATATAGGATTCTAAGAAAAAGATTTTTAATGCATAAGCATTTGCAGTTTTAATATTTTATCCTTAAATGTATGCAATTTCTTTTTAATAGATTAAAACATGAATTTCAAGTTATTCAACTAATTAACCCATTTGAATCCTACAGTAAACAGTGCCTTCCACCCGAAAAATAATTGCCTTTTTTTACATTCGTCTTCTAGTCTGAAGTGGCTGCTTAAGAAGTGCACTTAGTGTGATATCTTATTCATAATGATTTCACATATAAAACCGTTCCTTTTAGCTGGAAATTTTACCATAAACAGAAGCACAATTAATGTCAGATGATGCCTTAGGTTAAAACTTATTCCAGTATCCTATATCTTGAATATTTTCAAGATTTATCTGTTTAGTATGCATTGGGTAAGCATATATGCAACATTAAGATGATATCAAATATTTAAGTACTTAAAATGAATATTTATTGCATAATTATTGGAAATGATAGAAATGACTTCAAACTCTGTGTCCTGTGTTTCATTATTTTTTATAATGTTTCTCTGTGCATGTCTGAAATAAATTGGATTCAATCTTCAAGGTCTGTACTTGAATTGAAATGAAAAGCAAAATGATAATAATTAACTCACTTCTGAATTTTACAGATAGAAATCATTTAACAAAATTGTTTATTGAATTTAAGCGCATAAAGTGGAATATTCCCGGAGTCTACAAAGTGTGAATGCTGCAATTTTTAAAATATTTTTATTGAAAAACTTTTATTTTGAATTTTATTCTAAGTAATAGTTAAAAACTAATTTTACAACTATTAAGTATAACTAGTTTTATAAATAGTAAAGTTATCACATTCAGCCGTTTTGCTCTATTATGGTGTAAAATAGTGTCAGATGAGATGAAAGCACTCAGCCAACCAAATTTTGTAAATGTGTTTTCAAAAAGTAATTGCCTGAGTGTTGAACAGATATTTATATTTTATTTTTTGCAGCCCTTTAAAATTTTATAAAAATTCAAAACACTTCTAATAAAAATGTTCTAATATGTTATGCCAATTGTGAAATATCTTTTAGCAGGTAAGGGAGACCTGGGAGGTTTGAGCAACCCCTTTTAATTTTTTTTAAAAACTGATTTCAAAGATAAATACCGGATGGCAGCTCGATAATCATCAACTGCATACCTTACTAAAGTTTTAAGACATTTGCAGAGAAAACTGAGAAGTTATGTCCTGTTTCTCATTTCATGCGTGGAAAAGTAAATTTTCGATTTTTTATTTGTAAGAAACTTTGCTAATGGTATGTTAAATGGTTTATAAGTCTACCTTAAATAATGCTTTGAGTGACTATCCACTTAATTAGAAATAGTAATAGTTATTAATTTGTGCTTTTTTGTATTTTTAATAAAATAGCTGCAAGGGAATGTTTGACCCATAGTAAGTATGGTAGGTTTGGCCCGAGTCAAACCTTCCCATTTTATAAATATGAAGGACTAACAATTTAAATCTCACATATTTCATATTTCTAACTTAATTTAAAATTAATTTAATTATTAATTTCTATGTTAGGAAGATTTCTATCTATAATTGGAGAATTCTGTGTCTAAAAGCATATAAAATTCATACCTCCAACTTTTGGCAGGAGTCTCCATCTTTTTAACAATTTCTCCTGCCTTCCATAATAATGAAAGATAAATTATTAACATAAGATAAACTATTTATTCTATTAAATACTGTCCACTTTGTTACACACGGAGTGTAACAGAGTGGACAACTAAGCCTAAGAAAGCCTTTCTAATCATAAAAAAAAAGGAACTAAGAAACAAATATAAAATGAAAAAAAAATCTAAAATTACTGCCTTATGTGGAATTTCAGGATTTTTTTCTTCTTTTTTTTATCATTAATATAAATGTAACATAGTGGACATTCAATAAGCCAAATTAAATACCAGAGAAGAAGAATGAGTGTTACCTTGCTTGTTGAATTCAAAATGACTAACCAACAATGGAATTTGCACTACTTAGTCGCCTCAAAACTGCTAACAAATTCAATTTAATTTTTAATTTTATTTTTGAAATTGCTGTAACAGAGTGGACATTGCAAAAACACATAAAATCTTCAGATATTAATAAATAATTAGCTACGTGACCCGGCGTTGCACGGGCTATCTCGAATAATGCGTCATTCCTTGACGGAGAGAAAAAGTGAGGTCATGTGACACATGTCCAACATTCTCTCCTAAATAAATAAGGAGAAAAGAGCGGTTCAATCATTCCGTCCGCGTAAAGGCCTCAAAATATACTTTTAAAAAATCGCAAAAATAATCTTTATTTTGTAAAATTACGATTCCGGAATTATTTTTTGTCTGACTTTAGTACGGAAGGAACGAGATAACCCAGCGTTGATCGGAATCCGTATTTTTTCATATGCCCGCCTCCAGTTTATATACACTTGAAGCAAGATGCACTTATTACATGAAATCCAAAAGTGAAACCTCATAGAAAACAATAGTTTTAGTAAAAACCCTCTGTGAGCGATTTAATTTTCCCTGTTTCTTTATATCAATTACCAAAACCCACACAAAACTCTATCCACATTGACTTGTTGCATTGTTCAGGTTTCCATATTGCAACAATACATTTTTTTATTTCTGTCAGCGTCACTTTTTTATTGTTGTTGTAACAATATTCTTTAAAGTAAACGACTTCAACAATAAAATAAATTTTGAATTGCGCTGTAACAATGAAAAGTATTGTTATAAAGTATCCGAAACAATGAAAAGTATTGTTATAAAGTATCCGAAACAATGAAAAGTATTGTT
>BGPR01000859.1:74093-163272 GCA_013235015.1 Araneus ventricosus
ATGAAAAGTATTGTTATAAAGTATCCGAAACAATGAAAAGTATTGTTGTAAATTAGTTTTTAATTAATATATTTTTCACTAATTAAAATTTCGATATTTAAATGGCCGAAATGGATTCCTTGAATTATTCCCCATCTTTTGGTACTTTCCGCGCGCTTCTCCGTTCGGCGGTTCGTGAGAAGATAGAAGGACATACATACATACATTTGTTTACCTTCGAATTTTAATAGAGTAGATAATTTTTTTCGTTAAAAATTTTTTTAACAAATTTTATTGTTAAAATTCTTTTTATGGAAGAGGTGCAATGTAATTGATATTTTATATTATTATAGTATTTAACCAATTTGTTAATTAACCTTTTAACTGTCACTAATTTGTAGCTAGGACAACAAGATTTTTTCCTTCTCGTACCACATAAAAAATTTTTTTTCACCTTCATAAGTCACTCAAGTCAAAACAAAAAATACCTGATGATACAGAATTAAATGAAGAATAAATAGAAAAAATATGATTAATTGCTAGTAATTATGAAATTTTCTAAAAAAAAAATCCAAAATGTCGGCCATGATTTATAGCATTTTCGCTGGAATGACCCGAATGCAGTTTATATGCTGTGGACTAAATAAATTAATTCTGAATTGTATGTTATAAAAAGGAATATTTAATTAAGTAGTTAATATGTCATTATTAATTTTTTAAACAATGTTTTATTTTTGTTTTAATAAGTGGGTCAAACCTTCCTGAAGTGGAGGATATATGACCAATTTTTTACTATTTTCGAAAATCTTTATAAAAAATGTTATTTTAAATATTTTATAAATTATAATAGTGTGGAAATATGCCCCATAATATGAGTTATGAAATGGTGAAAAAACTAGATTTCTATCTTGGTTTTTAAGAAAATGGTAAACAGTTTTTTCAAAAGTGCGTCAAACATCCCAAGTCTTCCCTACAGTTTTGTTGGGAAAAAGAATTACTCATTCATGCAACAAAATATATTCCCAACATACATATGAAATGTATTCGTTGTTGTAGACGTTAAGTGATAAACAGGCCAAGTTATTAACTAATTTTCATTTTATTATGGGAGAGTGACGGAATGTACGTACATCATTCTTCAAGTTTTCATGCCAAAAGAGAGTAGAAAATCCCTGCATTTTCTCAGGTAGGGATTTAACATATAGACATGTGATCAAGGTGAAGGGAATAATAGCTATTTTTAGTATTACGTAAGCGTCTCAGGGAAAAAGTTTGGTGCCAAGGAGACGCCGTCATGATTTTCTGTGGGCACATGAAAGTGATTAAATATTCTTTTAATAATAAATATGCCAAAGCGAGAGATTTAATATACCTCCAGCGCGGGAAATGGAACGAAACTGGAGTTATTAAGACTTTAAAATATATAATATTAGAATTTGAAATAAAATTAAGTGAGATTATTACATATATGGGGGGGGGACTGGCTGAAGAGCACTGTTTGGAATAATCATAGCAAGCAATCTATGCAGGCTCAATTCCTTACCCTAAATTTGGTAGGGAGACTAAAGACTTCATAGGGAAAAAAATTCTGTAATTAAAATATATATATATATTTCTGAAAGTCACTGATAAGGGGAATTTGCCACTGTTGTATTGTACGCAACTGAGAATTAGGCAAATGTATAGCAAAGAAGAAATTTCATTAAAGGTTATTGAGATGAAATTACAAAGCACGAGACCTCTTTCAGTATGACCACACTTTGTATCCTGTGCACACAACATTCTTGAAGGACGAAATTAGCATATCATCAGGAATGCTTAGCACAGTCAATAATATGCTGTCCTTTAAGGTTGTCAACGTTGGGACCCCACCAAGATAGATTTTAGAATTAAAATAACCCCACAGAAAAAAAGTCGCATGAGTCCATGAGAAAGGTAGTTGGTCACATTGAAGTCATCACATCGACATGCTTTCACCGAGGAAGTAATTTTATTGAATAAAGAGCTATGATGCACTGTAATTTCATCTCTGTAACCCTTTGTGACAATTCACTTGCTGTATTAAAGAAATTTTGCACTGAAATTTCCTCTTTGTTATTAATTTATGTAGACAACAGTGCCACATTCCACCCCCCACCCCCATCGGCAACTTTCAAAATTAATTTTGTTTTTATTACAGAATCTTTTTCCCCATGTCGTCATTAGTCCCCCTACCAAATTTGGTGGCATTTCAGCTCATAGATTGAGCTACGGATGGCCCTGAGTAGTGTCAGTTGAAAAAAAACACCCTGTCTATATATTATATAAATCTTATATAAACTGAAAGTGACATTTCTAAAACTTTGTTTACTTTTTCTTCTGTTTCTTTTTTAAAAAATACAGATTCACTGTGTGAATTGTTTGGTTTTTTAAAAAAGTCATTGTGAAACCATAGATAATTGTAAGATCTCTTTATTCGAATGCATATGAGATGTGTTAAAATAGCCAGGTTTTCTGAATTTTAGGAATGGGGTATGAGATATAGTTTATGGAATAAGATACAATTAAAAAAAAGAACTATAACTAACTAAAAATGCAAGTACAGTCTAAAAAACTCTAAAATTAAGCTCTTACTTGTACAGATTGATTCATCCACATTGGTTACATTTGTGTGACCTCATTCTGTGTATAGTAAAATTAATGAAGGCTATTTTTAAAATTAAGTATTCTTGATAATTTTAATTTCTTCATTGTTTGCTGCTTTGCCAGTTTTGCTAAAACTCTGAAGTTTACTTGACCGAAGGTGTTGGTGTTTTGAAGGTCACCTTTCATTTATTTTGACCTATCTTGGAAAGGAATGAAATTCTCCAATAAAATAAAAGTGTTATGATTTAAGCAATATTTGCTGCCCTATTAACGAAGTAATAATATGGGCATTATTTGAGAAAGTGGCAATTACTATTCTTTTTTCTGCCATTCTTTTACCTTTTGATTCTTATTTTCAGTTTAATCTGCCTTGCAATATTGATTGATGCATGGTTTCTGTAGCAAGACATCCACTCATATTTATCACCTATAATGATATTAAATAGACAACTTCCTTAGGCAAAACACTTCAGAATTATTTGTGTTCACTTTGTTCTTCTTAAGTTGTGAAATTTCCAGTGATATCTGGAAATTTAACCTGGTCACCTTATGTGCTCATTCATCATACAAAATTTCCTAAGTGGTTGCCAAATGAATGGTGCTATAAATTGTTTTTGTAGTAAGCCACCAAATCCAGGGTTCGTACTCGTCCTTAAAAGTCCTTACTTTTACATTTAGTCCTTAAAAGTCCTTACAAATCCTTATTTTTATGCCCCATTTCTAAAAAGTCCTTACTTTTTGCCACCTCAGCTAGAGCAAAATACATGCACTATTTAGAAAGTGAAAGATCCAAAGAAAAGACTGAGACAAAACAACTAAAACGAAAAGCTCTAGGAGGAAATAGATTTTTTTTTAAACAAAAGAAAATGTTCCAAACCAAATACACCAAACAAATGGGGAAGCAAATGATTTAGCTAATGAGGCTGAAAAGTCAAAGGACATAAATTTATGTATTCAATCGCATGAACTAAGAAAAACAATTATTGAAAAGTAATTAAAATAAATACCTTGGATGTAAAATCGAATGAAAAAAAGTTTGGAATTAAAAGATATTTAATTTGATTACCAGTTTCATGGTTTTTTTTCATCAATTTATTAACTCATTTTTAAGAATTTTTGTTGTGTTAAATTTGTATTGTATGTTCTATCTATGTTTTATATTATACTTTATCATCTTATAGGTTGAATTTGCAAAAATGGGACATTTTATTTAAAAATCCGTGCGACAATTCGTTAAGTTTATTCAATTTAGAGGTCCTTATTTTTTGGTTTTGTAAGTCCTTAAAATTCCTTGATAGTCCTTGATTTTCTTTTAAGGAAATGTGTATGAACCCTGAAATCATTCTTTACTGTAGTTGAGTTTTGTCAGTTGATTTCTTGATTACTTTTGCTAAGCATTTAAAGCCATGCTTGTCACATTCCATGAAGTCTCAACTGCTTTGAAAATTCAGCCATGAAAAGAAAGTTATTGAACTGACTAAATGGATAAAACTAACCAGGCAAAATACAAGAATCTATTTGTCAAAAAAAATGGTTCATCACTCCTCAAGTGTAGAGTAGAGGGTGGTCACTGATCCAGTGGACATAAATAGTTATATCTCAACAAAGGTTGCTAGACAACTTGATATCTCTAGTTGTATGCTGCCAACATCAGTTGTCTTCAGAACCAGTTTGAAACTTGAAATACTATTTCAAGGAGGGAGAGGGCTTTTTATGTTACAACCCTTCTGATAACTGTTTTCTACCACAAATGAAGAAAAGAAAATTTTATTCTGAATTAAATTGTTGCAGACCATTTTTTAGCTACAAGAGGAATTTCAATTGTAATTCAGCCTATATGCAAGAATAATAGGTATGTCTTTTTATTAAACTGAATTCAAAGAAGTGCTTGATTATATTAACTAGAGAACTCACTGACTTAGGGAAGAATGGCAATCTGTGTGGATGAGTTCAGATTGACTTTAAAAAATTGATTCTCATTGTTTTCTGATCTGGTGAAAATAAGGAATCGGTTACTATCAATCCAACTTTGTTGAAAGACAGTTACACGGAAAGTTGAATATTAGTGTGAACTGGAATATCTTTGGAAAAGCACACTGACTTGTATGTGTATAGTGAAAGTATACTGTATATTCAAAATTATTCGTATTTGAACAGGGTGGCGACAGAACCGGGATATCAGGGAATTTTATCGATCTGGAAAAATCGGGGATAAGTCAGGGAAATTCATAAAAATATCTAAAAATCTGGGAAGATTGATAGTTATTTGTTACTTGAGTTAAATATATATAATAGTTATCTATAAATTAGTACCTTATGTCTAGCATTATTTGTAACAATAAATGGAATTTAAAAACACTTATATTCATTTACAAAAGCATAAGTGTTTGATTAGAGCAATTAATTTCTTATGATTTGTTAAAGAATAAAGATTTGAAGTAATATTTTGGCAGTTTCTCTTGTTTAAATCTTTGTTAAAATATATATTATTATGCACGTACGTAATTATACTATTTTTATATAATTTATACTGCAACATGTTATTCTGGTACTAATTCAAAGACTAATTAGTTATTGAACTGTTTTAAAGTTTTGAGCGAAGATCATAATAATCTTTACTGTTAATATAATTTAACTCGTGTTGTAAAGAGTAGTATTAATGTTTCTTAGAATTCTTATTCTGTTTTAGAAGCAAAGTATTTTGTTAAAATTTCCAGTATATACGTATCCAGTATGTACGTATAAGAAATGAAATATACTGTTTTTAATACATTTTTTTTTTAGGATGTTCATTCCATTTTTAAAAAATTAAATTTCATAAAAGTATATTATTTTTTTCATATTAAATAACTGGTAAAAGTGTTTTTAATAATGTATATTATACACATACAGTGATTCTGAGTAGGGAGAAAGCCAGGAAATTAATATAATTACTAGCCGTAAATCAGGGAAATGTTGTAAATTTAGTCAGGGAAATTTTTTTTACAGTTTCTGTAGCCACCCTGATGAAACCCTCAATATGAGAGGTCCATTATGGGTGCTGTTGGTGATGGAATCATTTTAGATGTTTAATAATACTTGACCACATCGAGCTGGGCCTATCGGCGGTTGACCTAGGGATTAAGGTTCTTGATCTAGACTTTAAGTGAATGGATTGACCATCTTGTGTACCTTTGGTACTAAATTTTGCAGAAAAATTGCAGCTCTTAACAGGAGTGGCTTTAGAGTAATTCCCAAGAAGGGGCATATTCTGCCCGATGAGAGGGCATATTTTGCCCAACTAGGAAGCACGACCTACTACATAAGAGGAGAGGCATAATGATGACCCTTTCAAATTTTTGCCAGATCATTATTTATCTACTAGTTAGATAGCCCATTGCTTGAATGGAGTACAATAAGTTGTCCCGATGGGGGGGGGGGCCCCCCCCCCCCGCCCCCCGGGCCCCCCCCCCCCCCCCCCCCCCGTCGGGGATGCTGGACACCCTACTAACGCCATCCCTGGCTCTAAACCCTTCTTCAAAGACTTGAAATGAGCTGGAATGACAGTTGCTTCCATAACTGTTCATGTATCTGACAGCTTTTCTTTAGTATGAGAAGACAATGCCAATCTTGGTAACTCATTGGTATAGGACATAAACCTTTAATAAAATTCAGAATCTTTTAAAATTATTTCAAAATTCAGAATGATTATTTTTGTAAAACAAGGGACTTTTATTGGATTGTGATGTTTAATTTAAAAGATGATTCATTAAGCTAAAATGTGTGCATTAAGTGGATAAATAAACATACAGCTTAAATTTTATGTATGAAATTACCCTTAAAAACTACTTATTCTTTTAAGTTTTGGAGACTTGCGTATTTTTGCGGTCTAATTATTGTAAAAGTTTGTAACAAAATTTCTAGAAAAATTTTGTGTTTTATTTTTAAAAATAAATATTTATAATGAAAAGCTATGTTTTCCTGCGACAAATTACTAGTCCTGTAGCATATATATGATGATCTTGATGACTAATGTTACATTACTTCTACAAAGTAGCAAATATTTCAGCAGCCATTAATAATACCTACTTGCCGTTAGTTTTTCACTGCCCTTCCCTGATGTTTCAATCCTCCAGGGGAGGACACCACGAGTCCATGGATTAGAAGCCACCGCATAAGTAAGCAGGTTCTCGCTTCTCCTGGGGGTATAGTAATAGTGTGGGGTTGAGGCACCTCGACTCCAATGACAGAACATAGCTCCTTCAGAGGAAGGGTTGAGCTATGGGTGGTGATGGCCGCTAGGACTCTGACCTCGGTTTTTGACTGTTGCCGTATTGACTGTTCTTCACTGACCCCTCGTGCTTCAGTAGGCCGGGGGGTAGCTACACTTATGGTTACCTCATGATACCTCAGAAACATAATTCAAGGATATGCAAGTTTTTAAAAACTGATACCATAACTGGATAGGAGCCACACGAGCTCTAGAGACGGTGGTGTGGTGTTAAAAGTGATTATCACCTTGTTTCCTGGTCAAAAAAGTTGCATGATTTATCTTTAATAGCTTGCATAATACAAATATGTTGGATCGTAATTACGATCTTTAAAAAATGCAAGCCTGAAAACTATTTAGCCAGATTTCATATTTCTAATGCAGTTACCATAATATAAAGAATAAATAGATTCAAATTACTTTGCATGTAATGACTTTGATTTTGGATTGAAAAATCATAGTTGTATATGGAAGCAGTTTCCCCTCTTTCTTTGAACACAATTATTTGTCTTTTCATTTATTTTCTTTGGATTTGGCGAGATGATTTTGGTATCTACTGTCTGGTTTCATAAATTGACGTAGCTTGTTAATAATATTTTTCCAAGAGACACTATTAGATTTTGTAGGATTAGCAAGAACCAAATTGAGTGGGGTTTTCTTTGTGTGTTCTGAATACTAATTTGAAGGCATAACATATGTGTATGCTAGAGTACCCTCTTTTTTTTGTTTCTTAATCTTTCACCGAATATTCTACCTAAAAAACATATCCAAAATATAACAAACACCACACATACCTTAAATGAGTATTTTGAGTACAAGGGACTAGTTGTGTTTATTTATTTCTTAAAACCTATGTAAAAATTAAATTCAAAAATTTGTGCCTTCTAACCTTTGTATTTTTAAGTATTAATCTCATTGAATTCTTGATTATTTTCTCCTGAAACTTAGACTATTCAGAAGTCAATAATTTATAAGGTTCATTGTCTTTTCTTCTAATAATATATTATTCATAAAGTATTAAGAGGTGTATATTCTGCCAATAATATTTCATAAGGTTCTTTCTTCTTCATTTCTCTGTCTTCTGGAAACCACTCTTTTAACAACCAGCTTCCAGGGTGATTAAATTTTAATTTTCTAATTTGAAATGCCAAGATTTCCGAAATGTTTTTCACTAGCTAGAGTATCACATAAAAATGTTAATAAATATGTATGTGAATGAAGCAAATCTTGCATAATTTTCTGATCTAGCCAGTGGAAGCTAATCTTCTGAATAATTTTCTGTATTAATCTATATTAATAATAAATAGGAATACGAACATATGCCTGTCTTCTGGTGCTCTGCAAGGCAGACTGTTGAACCTAGACTACCAAATTTGATACATATTTTCAAAATTTTAATTAATTGCTGAAAGCAAAATTTTGACTTTTTCTTTCTTTTGGTGATGACTTCTGTAAATATTATCGTACTGAGATGAGTTTTACTTAATCTCAAAATTCAAAAAGTTATCCTTTCAGTGGTACCAATTTCATTATGAATTTTTTTTCCTAATTGTAACATGTTTTAAAAATATTTTTAAATATGATTTGCAGCAGTACCTTTCATTACTGCTATGAAAGTTGAACCTATTTCATTAAATCATTTAATAGGATTTTTTCCATTGTTAAAGTTGTGGTTAGCAAAATTTGCTTTTCTTGATTCATTAAATACATTGACTCCAAAGAAGCTTTTCATTTTCCTGCAATTGGATTTTATAGTCTTTTTAAAATCTTGTTTTCAACTCATGCTTATTGCTTTTTTTTATTTCATTTGATAAGCTTTTTCTGTAAAATATGTTTTCCCTAGCAGTTTTATATTGATACTTTTTGTAATGTGATAAAACATTTTCATTTTATAGATTTTTAGTTGCATTTTAATTTCACAATTATTATAATGGGTTTTTTAAAATCTTAAATATTATTGTGACTGAGAAATAATGAAAAGCTTTTATTCTTCACAAGATTTAATATCTGAAAAATTCTTACCTTTTTTCTTCTTTAAATTGTTTTTCAAATATTTTTTGTTGATGGATCTTTTTGAAAATTTAGTTTCATGAACTTTTTTTTTTCGGAGCATCATATTGTTCATTCCTCAGCATATTTGCAATTTTTTTAACCAGATTATTTTTTTTCTGATAAATTTGACCAGGGGCACAGCTAATATTAAAATGTTTTATTTTCAAACTAACTATATACTTAGAATTAAGTAAATTAATTCCACGTGAATTATCATAAAATTCATATTTTACTGTTTTACTAACAAGGAGAGGGCACTACTTGGGAAATTCAATTCGGGATGAAACTTGGCATACTAGTAGCATACCATTAGGGTGTTCACCCATCAATCTAAAAAAGTGCAATGGCCAGCCAATTCGGAGGAAATGGCCCTCAAACTTTGGGCACAACTTATATACCAGTAACTCTTTTCGAGAAGTCAGTGCTCAGATAGCTCAGACGTCAGCGCGCTTGCTTATCATTCGGAAGGTCCGCAGTTCGGTCCTGGCTGAGGTTTCTTTATTTTTATTTTTTTCAAAATTATTCCAAATTAAATGAAAAATTTGAAAAATATTTTAAATCAAAACTTTAATTATTTTTATGCAGAAAACAACTTTATTTATATGATACTTGAATTACAGATAAAATAATAATAAAAATAATATATAAACGGTAAAATAATTATAAATACATCTTTAATGGTGATAAATATTAACTATACTTAAAATTCTCATTCTAAATTCATTGAAAGTTTTAAATTATTGGGTTTTTATATTCACAAATTCTTCGTTCTTATTTTATCTTGGAAACAGTAGAGAGCAGATGTTAATATATTTAATACATATGCAGATGGTCCAATATTTTAATGCTGGAATAAAAATAGCAGAGAGCAGCTGTTAATTTATTAAATGCGTAGGCAGATGATCCGAAATTTCAATAATTGAAAAGGGACCAATGGATAAATGGCTTTACTCATTATCGTATGAAATTATTCGACAGTACTTTTACTTCTATTCCTTTAGAAGCCCTGAACGAACGAGGTTATTCACCTTGGATTTTGAAGTGTTTCGCATTGCTTTTTGATTAAATTAGCATAATACAGAGAGTTAAAATGTTCTAAAGTGAAAATGTCTATGAATTATAACACTGCTAGTGTGTCGGAGGTTGAAGATGGAACCACACAAGAATCACTATACAGTGAAGTGTCAAAGTTGAGATTAAAAGATGCTGTTATTTATTATCAAGGTTTACTAGCTCAAAATAATTTAATTTCATCAGAATCTTCAGCTTCAATTTCTCATGAAGCAATGTTGATGGGTGAAGAAATTTTCCAAAATACTTTGGCCATCCTGGATGATAAAATTATTGTGAATAATGAAGAACTTATTCATGAAAATGAAAGGTGTCAAGAAAGTTATTTTCTGCACAAAAATAATTAAAGTTTTAATTTAAAATATTTTTTAAATTTTTAATTTAATTTGGAATAATATTGAAAAAAAAACACAGCCAGGACTGAACTGCAGACCTAGCGAATGGTAATCGAGTGCGCTGACACCTAAGCTATCAGAGCACTGATTGCTTGTGAAGAGTTACTGGTATATAAGTTGTGCCCAAAGTTTGAGGGCCATTTCCTCCGAATTGACTGGGCATTGCACTTTTTTAGATTAATGGGTGAACACCCTAATGGTTTGCTACTAATATGCCAAGTTTCATCACGAATTGAATTTCCCAAGTCGTACCCTCTCCTTGTAAATTATAAAGAGAAATTTTTTAGTAGCTATGATTTCTGTAATTAATAGTTTAACAACTGGGAAAGCCTATTCTAGTTAAACAAGTTAGTTGCCAAAGGCGACTTGCTCAAAATAATTGTAAACAAAAAAAAAAAATAATAATTCAGGTATCAAACCATGGAGTGTAGTTCATTTAAATCCCAAATTGTCATTGAATTAGTTATGTTTTTAGGTATATTTTGTGGGGAATATTTGTATAGGAAAGGAATTGTTTCATAATTATTGTTGTTTTTATATCTAAAAAGAAAATATTTGAAAATTTCATTGAATTGCATTTTAAAATTTTTAAAAAGGTTAAACAATTAAATTTCTTCCTACAAAACATTTACTACCAGGCCCTCAGGAGGAAAATGACATTACAGCCCTGGCATTTTATTATTTAAATAGGTAATAGTTTAAATTGGAGCATTACATTTATGTCATACTGGTAGCAAAAAAGGTTATTAATTGAGTGATTTATTTCTTAACAATATGCAGTTTCATTGAGACATGTTCATATCAGGGTTGCGGTGATTTAAATCAGTTGATTAAAATCACTGATTTAAATCGTGATTTAAATCGACTGATTTTTTTAAAAAAAATCACTGATTTAAATCACTTTATTTTAAATATCAAGTTAATCTGCTTTAATGAAATAAAATTGTTCATGTATCTTTAAATAGTGATTTTAAAATATTTTTAAATATATATTTAAAGAAAGAATATATAGAACATAAAAAAAATATTTCATTGAATTGATGTAACTAGAGTACTTTCTATATCTTTATTTTTGACAATGCAAGCAAATTAGATTTTAACCCTTTGTGGCGCAAGGCAATGATTTTTTTGAAATATGATGAGAAAACATCATGAATGGGTTTAGTTTATTGTCTAGACATAGAATCTACAAAAAAAAGTATTTTAAAAAACTTGCTTCATTCCGGGAAGGGGGGGGGCTCATGAGAACCCCCTTAGATACAGCCACCTTGATACACTCGAAAATTATTGTTGCATCTTACAGAAAATTATAAATTAAAACTTCAAGAATATTGGAGCAAAATTTTCGAGTTACTTTGCTAAAATTGTTAAACATCCAGATCTAAAAAACTTCTTATCTTCGAGTCAAGGAATTTTCTCGAACTTGATCTCTAATAATTCCTATTCTGAAACAAAATTTCATATGACTGCTATATACATTCTAAAAGGAGTACTATTAGCCCTATCCTAAACCTATTATTTTCATGTATTTATATTAGGATCATGTTCACAAAGAAAGAACATAGTAAAATGCAGTGAGTTTCATTGTAATAATTAACTAAATAATGTTGGGGACAACAAAGTTTTTATATTGCAATAATGTTCAAATGTAAAATAATTAAGTAATGCATATAAATGCTCCAAAAGACATACAAACATCTACATAGTGCATTTTAAACTATGATCTATACTTATAAAAGACAATGTTTGTAAGCTTGTGCGCAATGTCCAGATGAATCTATCACACTTACTGTCATGAAATTTGGCACACAGGTAGTCCTGATGGTGACTCAATGCACTTAGAAGCCTGAATTTAAAAATTTTATCTAGAAATTTTTTTATTTAATGTTTTGGGTCAAACAGATTAGGAGTAGAGAAAGCTTCAAAACTTGTGTTTGTAATGAAACAAATGAACAGCTGAGTGTAAAATTCCATAATATTTTAACATACAATAATATATCTATAGTCAAGAAATGACAATTTTTATTATATTGTTCCTTTTTTCCTTAATAAAATTGTCTTATATCTCAAAAGTATATTATTGTTATATTTTAGTTCAAAAATATTTTTTAAATAGTTGTTACATTTTTGAATTAAATTTTAATTGGTTTTTTTAAAATAAAGTACAGCTTAATGACTGGTATGTTGTTATATATATAATTCTATGACTGTAATGCTCATTGTCTAATATACAAATGTTAAATAATAAAAAATATATATATAGTTTTAAAAAAATCATTAAAATAAAAAAAATCCGATTTAAATCAAATAAATCGATTTTTTTGAAAAAAAACCAAAAAAATCGACAACCCTGGTTCATATACTTTCCTAAACCACTAACTGTATTTTAAAATTGAACTTATGAATGCTGCTAATGGTAGTAATTCAGGTACTGAGTGGATTCATAATTTCACAGAAGTTATCCTGCAATTGATAATAAGAATGTGTATTTATCAGAGGCTGAAATGTTTTAATTAGCTTTGTTGAAAATTAAGGGTTTTTTTGTGAAATATTGCTTAAATTGAGAAAAATTGTGTTAATTATTGCAGTGAAATCTCTCTCGCTTC
The DNA here is from genome assembly GCA_013235015.1 of Araneus ventricosus. Classification (NCBI taxonomy): domain Eukaryota; kingdom Metazoa; phylum Arthropoda; class Arachnida; order Araneae; family Araneidae; genus Araneus; species Araneus ventricosus. The sequence continues at coordinate 87,071 of BGPR01000859.1, forward strand.
TGCTGAAAATTAATGCTTAACAGTGGTGGGCTTCTAAATGAGATCTGTGAGAAAATAACTATCCCAAATGATAAATGTCTGGAACATATGTTTGGAATTGTGTAATAAATTATTTTAATTATACTCTTATTTTTTCAGACCTATTCAAGGATTACTGTTGCTTCATTGTTTTAATAATTTAGTGAAAATAAGAATATAGAAAACTCTCTTCAGAATATTGAATTCCCCCCCACCCCACCCTCCAAATACATGCACAAATAAGTGTCTGCATTTTGTAGTAACAAACATCTAAAAACAGCTATAGTTATCTGTTCAGATTCACTGTAGTTGTATGCTTCAGTCAATGACAGCTCTAGTTGATAATGCAGGGAAAGCTATAATGTGTATGATTATATTCTGCTAAACATTTCTGAGCATGATCCTAGTGTATTGAAAAGAAATTCATATATTTGAACAGAATTCAGTTTACAACACTAGCGACTCTATATTATACATATTAAAATTGTTTTTAAAACTTGCTTAATTTTATTAAACTTCTTCTTTAGTTCTTAGATGCTCGGAAATATATATTGCATCATTCACCATTTTCATGGTTGTGAATAACTTTCTATGCATTGTCATCTTGAGTTGTCACAGTCTATAGGCAAAGTGAAGATCGAGATAAAAGTTTAAGGGGAGGGGATTTCCTAAATCCAAAATGAAATTTCTTTTAATGTAGCAACAAAAACAAAGATCGAACAGAAAGGAAATGAATTGTGAAAAAGAAAACAATGTATATGTAATTTCTTTCAACATTTTATGAATTAGTTGCTTGTTTACGCATTTTAATATGAATTTTTAAAATTATTTTTGTTTTTTATTTCTTCCCTAGAAATACGAGCGTTGTTGTCAACTTGTTTTGAATCTTACCAATGGTTTATCAGAAAAGGAGGCACATGATGCTCTTAGTGTTGTTGTAAGTAAAATTTCTAGGTATTTTGTTTGATACATGCTTAAAACTTTCCTTTGATACATGCTATATATTTCCTATTAGTCATTCTTAAACAGTGTCTGTCATTTGTGTAAATGTCCTTAGTTAATTCATTTAGAAAGATTTGTTATCAAATTCATTCTACAGTACAAAAAAAGAAAGAAGAAATATATACGACGAGGAAAAAAAATTATGGATTTTTTATATTTTTCCACTGATTTAGTATTTAATTGAAACATTAATGTTTGTCAAAATGCTTTTTCTATAATTGCAACTCTTTCAATTAACTAAAATATGAAATCCTGACAAAATAATTCTTGTGCATTAAAGTTCTTGAGCTCTCTATCGCATAAAAACCAAATCCAAATACCAGTACAGCACTCAGTCATTTATCAAAACTGATTCTGAAAACTGATAACTGATAAGAATTTTTCAAAAGTAAAACTTTCAGAACTCTTCAATGTTCAGAGGATTTAAAAAAATTCTTCCCAATTATTATCCTTCAGAATCGGTTAAGATGAATGACTAAATATTGTTCTGGTATATAGATTTGGCTTTTGTTTGATTGACAGCTCAAGAACTTTATTCATGATAATTATTTTGTTGACCTTCACTGTAATATTACTTACAAAATCTTTAATGGCCTGTGATTTTACATACACTAGTGAATTTTGCTGAAACTAAGTTTTGAAGAAAAAAAATGATTAAATATCTGGACTGTCAGAAACATTTTGCCTTCAGTAAAGATTCACCTCATAATGGAATAATCCGCTTTAGATAATCTGTAAATTTTTTAACACATCACATAGATAATTTTTCTTTGAAGTGAGGTTATTGTGTGTTACAACAGCGAGTCTGCATCTAATAAATATAATGCAGCTTGCTGTTATGCATCACAGGGAAACTTATATCAGCCTAATGGATATACATGCACATTACTGACTGATATTGTACAATGCTGTATTTCTAACATGAATAGTAAATTTTGGGAATAAATTGCAGACAATCTGAAAAACATAAGACAGTGACTTTTGTCCTCCAATTAGTTGAGATACAAAAAACATGACGGAAGCGAAGCTTCTTGCACTTTTCTATATAATTAAAAGTATAATGGTGGAATCACTCTCTCTGTTTCTCTTTCTTTCACTTCCTTCCCAAATGAAACAAAATATTTTAAAATTCTATAATTGTTTATTTATAATAATGATATTATGTACAAATATAAATAAACTTTATTTTTTATAATTTATGACTTAATACAGATAAAAATTATAAGGCATGCAAGCAGTTATTGAAAAAACATTTTACATTTTTATTAATCAGTATATTGAAACAAAATAAATCTAATTGAATCATTGCATTCTATCATGGAAACAATTGGTTTGTAATATCTGAAATGTGACACAAATGTTTGCAATTCTATTTTATTAATACATCTGTAAAAAACTGCATTGGTGATTGTGTGACACTTTGTCACTGACACTGCCGGATTACTGTTCATAGTTGAATTAAATTCATCGGAAAGAAATTTTACAAGTGGCTCTAATTTTTTATCCATAAAATTACATATATGTCTCCAATAGCTCACAGTGTATAGCCAACTCCTGGCAGCAGTATAGTGTCCTTCTGCGAGCCGAAAGGTTGCTGGAAATCCCTATTAAAAAGTTTTGAAATACGTGAAACTTGAACATTTAAATTCGTGTGTGCCAATGATAAACGCTCAGAAGCAGAAAGTGCTTAAAAGTGTGACATACGTTGCAGAACAAACACAGTCTTTGCAGAACATTTCATCCTTAAAAAAAAAGAAGAAAAAAAAACATGACATGTTCTGCAGAACAATCAAATCGAGGCGCTCTTTATGCCATGCCTTCTCTGTTCATGTGTCACACAACGCAGCCTCCAGAGATTGGAGCAATGGCAAAAATAACTTTCATCGCGTGTCTTACAAGGAAACCACGCCTTCATTGGGGATGAAGATCCGAAACAGAAACGTTGAAAGCTGCGTGTACAAGAATGTACTGGAACTACAGAGTTCCTGGAATATGAATAGGGCTCATTTACCTAACTGGACCAGCTTTGGACACGCATATCTGTTTTGCAATTTACTGTGGTCCGTCAAATTTGGACAAACTGCCTGCAGAACATTTCCAACTGTTTGAGGTCATGTTGCAGAACACTGGATATAATTCTGCTCCTGGGGATATACGTTGATTTGGGGTTAAAATATTAGTAGTATTACTTTTGTTTTGGTAAATTGCAACACCTCCAACGCAAACTTCGTTTTTGAACTTAGCAATGCAATCGAATTGGGAATGTCGACTGCACCTGTACTGGTGTGACGTCCTTCTGTCTCGTGAACAACACAATCAAAATTAGGAATGTCAACTGCCCTGGTATGATGTACTTCTGTTTGTGACTGTCGGTTTTTCTACGCTAACTCCCCATTCTGAAGCCTGCATTAAGAAGCTTTGCTTCAACTGTTATGCGCCATAATTTATCATTAATCTTCATTTCAAATAATCTTTTAGTTGCTCAGAAATATTAATTTAAAAAAAAAAAAACCTAAAAATTATATAGATTAAAATTTTTTTTATAAGTTAAAGAAAATTTTACTATATTTATTATATCATTGCATACATTCAATGGGTTTTAGTCTCGGAATTCACAATTGGATTCAACAGGGTGAATAACCATAGCATATATTTTAATGTTCCATGCTTATTATTTTATATGGCAATATTTTTGTGACATACATGACAAAAAGTTGTATTTTACTGGGTTCTCTAACTTTTCATTGCAGCTGGATTTTTTTTTTTTCTTCATTCACTTTTAAATCAGATTCTTTTTCACATGAATGGTCTTGTTCAGTTAATAAATGTATTTTCTTTTATAGGTGTGTAAAAATCCCCAAGGACATGATGATGTCAACTTAGGTCTTTTAATAAATATTTTAATTGAACCCACCACTGCAGCCAGGGTAAATAAATTATATATATTTTTTTAACTGCTAATGTTTTTCAATGTTGAAATTTTATACTTAAGGGCTTGTCTTTAAAAGAAGGAATCTAAAAAATAATATTGCTGTTTTAGGTAGATGAAATGAAAAAAATATTTTAGGCATACATAATCTATTTTCTTTCCGTTGTAGTTTGTTAGTTTTTCGGCAGTTAAGATACTTCAACATGTACCAGGAATCAGATTAATTCATCTCTTCAAGAACATTATCATATCGAACTGTTAAGAAAAAAAAAGAAAATGTAGTTATTTCATTCAATGTGGGGTTTTTCAATATTCGTACTCTCTAATAATTTTTTGTATACAGTTGAAATTTCATTATCCATTATTGGTTCTGAATTAAAAATCATAAATTAAAACATGGGTTAGATGGGTATTTGTTTAGTCATTTGTTGGATGTTAATGTTGGGTGGACATTCGACATTCAGACAACCAAATACTGAGTTTTACCGCAGGCTCCAAATTTACTAGACAGCTTATTTATGAATATTATTAACCTGTTTTTGAGCATGGTTTTGTCTTAAGCAGTCAGTTTCATTTGTGTTTTTCTATAAGACTTTTGTTATGATGACTAAAAGGAAAAGAACCATTGTTTTAATAAATTATATTAAAGAACAGCCTAGTGCAATCATTGAAGTTGAAACAACTCATATGGTTGGTCTAAATGCTATTGAAGTAGCTTTTAAATACATTGAACAGAAAGATAAAGCCTCAAGTACATGTTTTTCATGAAATGGCATGATATATATAGCAGCTAGGAAACATAAATTTGCAGGGGAGCAAGTTTCATTCAATAGATTCATTTTTATGGTGCTGTACTTTTTTTATTGAGATAGGCCTAACTAAATTAGTTTGTTGTTTAACTTCTCTTTTTATCTTGAAATACTATAAATCATGCAATATGTTTCAATACATGGTACAGAGTATTTTAGATGAAGTGTTTCTTTCACCTGAGATTGGCAGTTCCTGTTAGTGCCAGACTTTATTGTATTGATATTAGTTCGTGAACAGTTATTTATTATGTTAAATGTTTGGCTTTAAAAATTAGCTATTCTCTGAAAATTTTTAAGAAATCACTACCATAAGTATAATCTTCATATTAAGTGCATGTCTAATAGGCCTTTCAAGATATTTGTAGGAAATCAATAAATTATCACCACCAATCTAATTCAATCAACTTTGAAATGTTGCCAATATGTAGTTAAACAGGTATTGACAATGGAAAAATTAATGAAATATTAAAATTTCATTTAAGTATAGAACTTTGTAGTGTTTTTTTGATGATGCATTAACCTTTCACTTTTTCATTGCAGTTTTATCGTGATCTAACATATTTGACCCGAGATGGCTTGAACTTAGTTTTAAATCATCTTACCCAAATCATCCTAGACAAATTTAATAAACTTCAGGAACATTGTAGGAATCAAGTGAGTATTGTTTAGGAAAATATTTTACCATGTTTGCTGTAGATTAACTTTTTGTATGTATTTGTCAAAGTAATATTTCCTTGAATAATTGAAGTCGGAAATTTTTCTTCTGATTTCATCTTTATATATATCAGGGGTGATTGTCTTCTGGTATTTTCTGATAGATCATTTTTTTAAAACTTAAGAGTGCTGAAAACTCAAACTACTACGGATTCTCTGTAGTTTCTACGCAATTTCGGCTTCTGCTACAAGCTACACAAATTATAATACATACTACAGGAAATTTACTTTGGATTATGCTGAATCAATCCAAATGATTTTTTTAGAAATCATACCATAACTAAGAATAACTATCTCACTTAAGAATGGTCCCATAAGAATTTATATATATATTAATTAATGCTATTTATAGTTAGAATAGCATTAATTAATATATATATATATATATAAATTCAATATTAAAAATTAAGTGTTATTAAATTTTTAATATTGCTTTGTTGTCAATTTTGATGGTTTCCTTTCATGTGTGTTATAGAATGTTATTGAAAACTCATGAGCAAAGACAAAATAAATTAAATAAATTTCTTATATGAATAAAAGCATATTAAAAATTGCATGCAAAAGTTGAATCTGGGCTGTAATGAATAAATACATATCTGTTCCCTACACATAATTTTCTGCTAAAATTTCAGGTATTTTTTTTCATGAAGCCACAATTACCCTGATATATAGTGCTACTCATTTTTAGATGAAGTCTTTTACTTTTTTACAGGGATAACAAATTATAATAAACTAGCAATATGCGCACAGCATTACCTGTAGTATAATGACTTCAATAAAATAAAAATAAAGCTCAGATTGACCCACACAGACACTTTCTTTTATAACTTCAAATTTATCATTGTCATGATTTTATTTTGACATTACTTTGTTTTTTTATAACGAAATAAACTTAAATTTTTAAAAAATCATACTTTTACATCTTCATTATAATCATGCTCTGAGGTACAGTATGCATAATGTTTGTTTAATCAAAAATAAAAAAATATATATCCGTAAAATTTGCTTTATTTCAGTTTTGGCATTTCATGATTTCAATACCTAGATAAAATAATTTCAAATGTAAAAAATCTTTATTGTGCAATAATAATTTGATATTGGAAATTCTATAATATTGTGATCCCTAATTATACTCTTTCCCCCCCCCCCATTCCAATAATATTACCCAGGTCAGAATGTTCCGGCATTGCTTGATTTACGACTAAACCACCGCACCTAACGGAATTATTTCAAATTATTCCGAACGAAATGTAAACAGGGAAAAAATAACGGCCGATTTTTTTCCCCCACCAGATGACGTAGCCAAGTCGAAGCTGTCATTTTCTGCGTGGTTCTTACAGCCGTCATTCGAGAAAAATTCTCTGATTCCATCAAGAATTAAATTAATTTAAAATCGGAGAAATAAAATATTTTAACTGTTCCTGTTTTAAACCAGAAAAAAATGATAAATTTATTACCTAAAAAATTTAAAAAGATAACGTTATTAGAATGACTGATACGGGGACTTACATTTAAAAGATGAAAATTTCTTTGCAAAACTGACTATTATTTAAAAATTTCTCAAAATTCAGTAAATTATGTTACAAATTCAAACCAAATTTCATTAGAACAGAAATCGTTTGCTTTTTCCGATGGTGTGTCTATTTTTTTCATACAATTATCCAAAGCCATGCTATTGAGAAATTGGTACGAAATATCACCCAAAACAACACAAAATATTAAATAAAAAAATTTCTAGATAAAATTTTAAAATTCGGGCTTCGAGGTGCATGGAGTCACCATTACGACTACTTGTGTGCCAAATTTCATGGCTGTAAGTGAGATAGATTCGTCTGGACATGCAGTCACACACAGACATTTCCTTTTATAAATTTAGATACTACTAGTAATTTGAGATAAATATTTTGAGTCAACTAGAAGTTCAGTTATTTAAATAAGATTTGATCTTGTTTGAACTGACGATGTATATAATTTTCACAACTCATGTAAATGTTAAATAATAATATAAATTAAATGATAAATATTCAATTGTAGTACAAATTTTAAGTTAAACACATTAAATAGAAAAATCGGATATAAATTTTACATTAAAATACGAATTTATATATGTAATTAAAAATATTTATTATGCTTAATTAAAACTATGTGAACTAAATGATTAATTGCACATAAAAAAATTCACTTTCTCAAGTGTCATTCGTCAGATACTAAGAACTGAAATTTTAACTGGTTTTACACCCAAATATCTTCCTTTCAAGGTTTCCCCCTCTCATTTACATCACCCTCGTATTTCACTTTTCATGGCATATTTTTTATTTAATGTTTTAATATCTGTAGAAATTATCTATGGAACTGCATAATCACACCACAACATACAACTGCTTTATAACTAGGGAAGAAAAGTTCAAATCAATAGTAGTGATGTTGATAAAGAATAAAATAAAAACAAGCTATTAAGGCAAATTATATCTTAAAACTGTTAACGTATGTAGAAATAAGTAGTCAAATATAAAAGTTTGAAATAAATGAGCAAGTTATTTTTTTTTTTGTGTGTGTGGAAAATACCAAGTTTTGAGTTTCTCTTGTTGTGTGTGTGTTTGTTTTTACTAAGAGGAGATAGGGACAAAAAGAAAAATAATATAAAACTTCGAAATTATTATTTATTTATTATTATTATTATTAAATGTAACCTTTTTTACCCAGAATATCAAATAGTGGTATTTCAAACTAAGTTTTGTACAAATGTAGACCTGGTCTCCAGTTTTTTAACAATTTCTCCTACCATTCATTCCAATTTCCTCCTGCTTTTAAGTATTTTCGAGGAATCGGAGAAATTAAAAAGTAATAATTACAAAAGGCAGTAAAAGAGCGACGAAAGGAAAATCCAGCGCTTGCCACGACCACATTCTCTTCGACTTTGAAACGTGAATCCCCTACGGATTCTTCATTAGCTCTTTGCTGTAGTATCATGTCCAAGCTTGTTGACTAGTGACTATTGCCATGGGTTTTTAGAGCATATTCTGCTTAGTGCGATAGGGAGAATTTGTTTATCTCTTCTGCCTATCTTGTCGTGTTAGGAGTATCGCCGAAATAATTTTTTTAAAATGTTTTTTTGTGCGTGCATTTCTTTTTCCACCAGTCCACATCTGATGTCGTCAAAAGAATCTAAAGAGAAATACCTGACTGTATTTACCAAGGCCTATTCCGAGGAATATTCATTTATTATCGTTTCGAAAAAAAATCAATCGTATGCATTTTGTACCATTTGCACGTTTGAGTTTTCGATTGCTTCTGGCAAAATCTGCAACTTCTTTAAAGGAGTAAAAGTACATTATCATGTAATTTGTAATTAGAACTTATTTGTAAGTAGAACTTGACTGTAAATATGAAAAAAACTATAATCAAGAAATATATATATGAAGAAATGTAAATCCATAAATTAAAGCTCTGAAGTACAAAAAAATATATAGGTTAGTCAATAAATTTATATTGGTAATACTGTCTACATATAAAATATGGGTGGAAGAGTAAGGACTAAAAAAAGTGTCAGATTATTTTAAAACCCAACTAAGCAATTTTTAAAAATAAATACTTTATTTATTTTGTAAAAAAATAAAATTGTGAGAAAAATATAGCCATAATAAAAGACTGTCTCATTAGGCTCCTCTCCATCTTATTTGTCAGGGATGAGATTCTTCCGACTTCTGGAGGATTTTTCGATTTTTCAAAAAATTTCCGACCTTCTTAATCAAATAAAACTTTCTCAAAATAAGGGGGGGGGGGGTATATCTGAAGGTCTGAGCTCCAAAAACTCAAATCAAATAGTTACTAACGAACTAAGAGGGGCAACTTAACTTCTTCAATATTAAAGATCTGTTCAACTTCTTATAATGTAAAAGATCTGTTCAACTTCTTATAATATAAAAGATCTGTTCAAGAGAGCTGTAGTAAAAAAAATGGCAACTAGTATAGTTAATATATTTTTGTGTTTCTTTTGTTGTTTGTGTTGTTTATTTTTCATTTAATCCAGAAAAGTGTGTTCAATATTCGTAATTTCAATTCAATGAATGTTTATCCAGATTATTATATCTGATTTTTATTTTAAAAATGAATACACACTGATTAATTTCAACAAATAGATGTTTTACTGATGTGTGCTTTATAATGGTACTATAATTTCTTTCTAATTCTTGCTATTTTTTCTCATTAAGGGAAAATTGTATATAAATAGGATAGATTTAATACCAGTAGCAATTAAATATTTGTTGTGCTTGAAATTCTTAAGTATTATTACTGAAATGTCGTTCGCACATTTTTTCAGACTTTTTGCTTTTTTGGCAATCTCATCCTTTATTTGTACATGAGTTAAATAAAGTAAATATTAGCCCTGCTGGACATTTGTAATCATGTATGTATAATTGAAAATGTCTCCCTCTTTTTCAAATCTGGAGGTTCGCAGGTCTGCAAATATGTCAATTACTTTTAAATACATAAGGATCGTATTTTTTAATCGATTGAACTGGCGTAATGGTGCATCTCGCAACTTTCCAAGTACTGCTAAATTGGTTTGTTAGTAACTACAGTTTGTAGTAACTCCTTAAGAAAGAATATGCTACACCTCCATTTTTTTTATGATACTGAGATATAGAGTATATTGTGTTATGTTTTATGCAATAATAATAACAGACAGTTAAGAGTTGTCCTTCTAAAATTTTAATTGACAGAAAATATTTACTAAGTTATGTTTCAAATTTCATCTTTATTGGTAGAAGTTGTTTCTGAGAGAAACAAGTTGTTCAAATGGAAACTTTATATGCCGTCATTGTGCATGAATTATTAGTCGTTATTAAAAGTCTGATGTTATTTTTAATTGCAATTTTTGAAATGTTTTAGACATTATTAGTTTTAAAGATTCTATCATTTATAACCTTCGTTACTTTCTAGGTGATATGGCTAATAAAAGAAATGATAAAGAATTCTGTAGCAGGTGTTGATGGGCTGTGCTTTCATCTTCTCAGACAAATAGCAGGTTAATAATTCTTAAAGTTTTAAAATAACTGTATTTGTCTGCTTAATTCCTCAATTTATTATATTAGTTTTAATATTGATACCTGAGTTTTGAAAGTGTTAATCAAAAATATTTTTAGTATGAAAATGAAGGAAGATGGTAAAATAATTACTAATATAATAGCCCAGATCTGTCTCTCGGTAACGCTGTGACGTCACCAACAATAAAACTCGCGACATAGCACTGCAAGACGTTAAACAATTATTTTTTCATTGTTAGAGAACCTAAATTTCAGTAATTTTGAATTTAAAAGAGTAATTGTTGTTCTAATTTCAAATTTATTAGCTCTAAAATAGTGAAATAAAATTTTCTATTGATTGATATAAAATTTATCTCACTATGAACAATAGTTCCCGAGAAATTTTAAATTATATTAATCATATATTTCAAATTAATTTCCTTTTTCTAATAGAAAGTAGTAAATCACGTCAGTGGTATATCATGTTCGTGATATAGTTTGGACGCCACGATGCATCTGATTATTTATTGCAATCGTGATGATATAATTTATAATATTTTTTGGCAACGTTTGACAAGCAAAGAAGTGCTTTGTTTTGATTAGAATTTCGAAAAAGAATTCCTTTGAAATTTTAACTTTTGACTTACGTTTGACAAGCTGAGAATTTCATGGTTATTGAATTATAATAAGATTGTTAAATAACGAAAAATACTTCACACGGAATCTTGTTTACCAAGAGGTTTTGTGATTAAAAAATATTTCCTGTTATAATATGTATATTTTATTTGTTTTCAGTCAATGTTAAGCATCTCTCTCGCATATATATCTATTTAAACATATCAAATTTAACTGGAAATCTGTTGAATGAAGAGGCAATTTGCACTCGCGATATTATTTTAGGTGTTTTTCTAGTAACCATAATAATGATCAAATTTTTGAAAATTACTTTCTATTGAGAATTATTTGCAAAATATGTAGCAATTATCAGATAGTTATGTTAGACGAGGTTATGGAATTATTTTAAGTGGACATATTGAAACTTATCTTCTTTGCTGGTATTAATGTTGAAATAAATAATAAGTATCCAGATTTAACCAAGGATCTAGGCAAAATAAGAAAGGAGGCCACTAATGTAAGAATGAAACTTCCTAGTAGGAAATAGCTTAAGAATTCTTAAAGTTCCAGTACATCAAAAATGTTTCTTTTCATTCACAAGTTAACTGTGAATCCCACACCTTATTTAAAAAAAGAAAAAAAAAATCTTTGAGACTCTTTCCTTGATGTATTTCTTGGGGGGGGCGGGGGGGGGGGGGGGGGGTGCTGTGTAGCATCTATAATTATCTTTATAAAATTTTAGCTTTAAAGATCAGTGAATTTCTATTTATTTTAAGAATATTATTTACAATTGTTCTTTCATTGGTGATGCATGAACATTCCTTACAACTGAAATTGTTTCTGACGTACTTAGCATTTGAAAGGGTTAAATGTTTTGTTTCTAAAGGAGTGATAGTCTCTTAACCCTTGAAAGACTAGCGGTACCATATGGTGCCATAAATAAAGGTTTAAAATATTACAATTTTCTTCATTATAGTGCAAATATTTTTCATTCATGCACTTTTGACTATATTATTGAAATTGTACTACAAAAAAAAGGCTTTTCATACATGAATAGCATCCTATATTGATAGAAATTGATATTGGAAAAAATAATTCATTCAGGCTTTGCCGGGTTAATTTGCTTTTAAGCAATAATTCAGGTTAAGAAGCCTCGCTTTACTAACAGTTTTGTAAATCTTTTGAAAAAGTTATTTATTTAATGTAGAAGTTTTTCAAGTTGTCTATTTGTGTAAACAAAAATCATTTCATGGCTTTCTTTTTTTTTTTTGGCAGGTGGAGATTTGTCTCCTAAAAATGTTTGGTTAACAGAATCACTATTAGATATTTTCCTTGAAAACAGGTATTTTATTATTCTATTATTATTACTTATAACTTTATTGCTCTTGTGTTTTTGTTGCGATTGAAAAAACCGGATATTTGGTTTTAAATCTTATTTTCTATGGGTTAAATCATCCTGTTTTCTTGATGCTGCCACTTTATATGTTGATTACATTCTAAAACAAATCTTACGTTTCATGCAATATTCAAAGAAATGCTTCTTAATTTTAAACCACTCTACAATGTACAAGATCTGCTTGTTAAATAATTATATAATTGTTATATAATTATAGTAATTAAGGTTTGTAAAATATTCTTTAAATAAATGCAAAACATTAGATAATATCGTACTTTTTCAGATTGTTCTTTTTCAACATTATTTTTCAGTTTATACATTTTTTTTATTGTTGTTGTTAAATACCTTATTTGGTATGTGTTGTTTAACAAATGATATGATGTTAAGTGCGATGAATGCTGAACAAAGTGTTTCTATTCGATTGTGAAGTTTAATGATAATTTTTCATTAGCATTTGTTTTTATATAATTATAGATGTTTCTGAAAGTGCAGCCATAGTTGGAGAATGAACTTCTTCACTCTGATAAATATCATTTATAGAATACTGGAAATAATTTAACTTTCATCCTTATTGAAACATTAGTTGTATTAATTTTGAGTAATTTATTATTCTGTTATAATTTTAACATTTTTATCAGAGTATTTTAAGATTTACTAGCTAATATAGAAGGCAAATAAATAAAATTATATAAAATATCTAATATTGCATTCAAAAGGAATATTTAATTTGAAAATTGGAACTGTTTAATTGTCACGAAGCCTTCAGTGAAATTTTCTTTATAATTCCATAGTACTTGTGAGAAAAATTTGAAGAAAGTCTATTCAATAGTTTGGATTTCTATAGCGTACAAACTGTTTATGAATTTCTACTTTTATTTATATAGATTATATTTTTCAGTCATAAATACTTATAGGTTACTTGTTTGTAATTGCAGAAAGAATGATTGATTATATAATTTCTTTTTCAGGGCTTGGGTGGAAAAGTTTTCCATTTTAGTAGCTACAATTGTGTATACATACCTTCGATTAATAGTAGATCATATTGGTCCTAAATTTGCAGTGCTTAGGCAGAAAGAAGTTGATTTTTGTATTTTATTGTTGCGAGAAAGGGTAAGTAAATTTGGTTAACAAAGCAATTTGAATATTTTCAATTCTACAAATATGAAAGGGTTCATATGTTAAGATATGATCCATATAAGTTTTTTGTGATTAACTTAATAACATTTTAAAATAATATCTAAAAGAAGAGGAAAACACATGAAATAATTAGATAAGCATAAAATAAAAGAATATTCATTAAAGAGAATATTCATGGACATAGTCTTATTTGAATAAAAACTACTGTTATGAATTTCACAATGTTCCATTTATGAAGACAAATAAAGATTTTTTTCCCTCTATCTTTTTTTTTTTTTCTCTTTCTCTTGCTGCAAATTTCTGAAAAACAGGTTTCTTGAATGTTAGGCAAATTTCAAAAGTTAACTGACATTATCCTGTAAACTGCTGTTCATTAATTGAACCATGGAAGTTTTTAGAAGAATTGGTATCGTGTATTTGCTCCCAATTAGCATATTGCAGTGATTTCATCATGTTTAGTCGAATCATGTAAAAAAAAATATACTGGTTTAGCTATAATGCTCCTAGAAGTCAATTTGAAACAAAAGGGAATATGGTTATTTTTTAGAAAAAACAAATTCCTCTTTAAAAAATCTCTTTTCAAACTCAGTTTTTAGTGAATCTTTTTTTATGATGAGTTCTTTTTGTTACTTTTACCAGACATGACACATTTCCGCGGATTTCCGCTTTTTCGACATCGAATTTAATCATTCTTGGGATCGATGCAAATCTGCATTAAAATTTTTGTTAATATGATGAGGGGGGGGGATGTCACACAAACAAAAACTATACGCCATGTGAAAATTTTGCGAATGACTAAGGCGAAAGAGTTTCCAAATTCATACAATATTGAGTAATCCTGCCGAAAGTTATGTATCGTCCGAGTTGTGTATCGACGTTTTGCCGCGCTTTGGGGTCAAAGTTTAGTATTGGGAGGAATGCCTGAAAAGTTTGTATTCTTTTCTTTATCGTTTCGTCTAATCGTTTTTCATTTCATCCAATCAGAATTCATTCCAAATTTTGATTGGATGAAAGAAAATCATCCACGAATTTCTTCCGATCCGAATTTCGTGAGAAAATAACGTGAAGAACCATTTTATTTGGCGTTCTTTTCAACATTCTTTTCTTCGTTTTTGTTATTTATTTCAATTTCATTTTTGTTAGTTTTCGTTCTCTAACGTTTGTCTATCAACACAGACATTACATATTTGTGCGGAAAAGCGAATTTCAGCATTTTCGGCATTGAATTTTGTCATTCTTGGGATCGATGTAAATCTGCATTAAAATTTTTGGTAATGCGTTGGGGGGGGGAGGGGGTTGTGCACGCAAAAGACGTGATTAGCACGCAAACAAAAACTGTGCGCCTTGTGCACATTCAAAATAATGTCAGATTTGATAGATAAAAGATGAGGAAGTATATATATTGAAACATATTCTTCATTTTAGAGTGTTAAATACAAAATGATGAGCAAAGAGCAGTCTGCTGTTGAATATTTTAGAAAAAAGATTTTTTGCGTGATGCTATTGATAGTAAGTAACGTGCAAAAATTTAAGGTCATCAGGCAAATGGTACTAAGAGGAACTTGATAATAAGAAAATAACAATGAGAAAAAAATAAAGAAAAACCCCCAATTATAGAAAGAGAATGGAGAAAAATAGCAAACCGAAGCATAAAAGAAAATTTGAACTGTTAGCTCAAAAAATGAGAAACAAAAGTCTTAATAATTATGTATAATCAAAAAAAAGTTTTTACATTGCCATATTTTTCATTGAGATAATTTTTACTATAGTTTTTATTTTAAAAAAACTTTTTACGTAATTCATTTTTCATCCATTAATTTTCTTTTAAATAATAATTCTACAATATTTTTAATATCAAGCACGTTTTGTTTAAATTTATTCATTTATTGTTCAATTAATAATACTTATTTTACTTCTCGGTGTTTACGCGTGACACGCTTCCGTATTTGTGAAGTTCAGCTTTTTTTGTTCCAAGCCTGTGTCATGTCTGTTTTACTGAACAACCTTGAAATTATTCTATTAAACTAGTTCTTGAGTTAATTTTAATTTTTCTTTCGATACTTGATGTCTTAAAACTGAATATTTTCTTTTGAAAATTTTATCTGTATTAATTTAAGTTTTGTCCTTGTGTTTTTTGGGACAAGAAAAGAGTGCAAAGTAAAATCTTTTTAATCTAAAAGTTTTTATACTTATATCACATAATGTTTGCAAGAATTCTTTAGCAGCTTAAAGCTGCAACCTTTATTCAAACATATTTTTAGAAAATTTCACTCATTGAAGTAGTTTTAAAAAGATGCAAACAGATTTCGTGCATAAAGAAATTTTTTTTTTATCTTTTAGTTTTCTGAATGTATGATGATCGGTAGAGATTTAGTAAGACTATTGCTAAATGTAGCAAGAATACCTGAGTTTGAGAAACTATGGAGAGATATATATTCAAATCCTGCATCATTCGCACCTACTTTCACTGGTATGTATTTATAATCATTAAGTTAGAAGGAATTTTTTTCAGTATTTTTGTTTCCTATTAAAATTTATATTACTTTTTCTTCCTTATCTAGGCGTAGCACAGTTACTGGCCATGAGGACTTCGAGGCGGTTTTTACAGTGTAGACTTACGCCCGACATGGAGAAAAAAATTGCGTTCTTAACGTCACAGGTATGTTTATTCCTTTAAAAATTTACTATAAGTTATTAAAGCTTTTATTATGAATTTGATCAGTGAAAAATTTATTTTGTCGAACTCGTGTTTTGTCTCCTAAGCAATAATATAATAAAGTATAAAATTCATTCACATTTGCATTTTGGATCAAAATACGGGCATTAAACCTTTGAAAATTTATATAAATCAAAGTGGATGTAGATATTCTAATAAGTAGAAGTAAGTAAGCATTTGTAGATATATAAAAAATCTGATATCAGTCATATATTTAGACACATAATAGGTAGATAACATAAATCTAATGTTTCATTAACAGAAGTTGGGATATTTATTTACTAACATGAAACCAAAGGTATTTTTGCGTATAAAAGTAACATTTAAGAAATCTGAAAATTAGATTATATGTGGTTTTCAGTAATTTTTCTTATTGGTCAAAAATAAATATTTGTGTTAGTATATCAAGAGATGAGTGCTACAACTTGGTAACTACCACTATTGTTCTGAGGGATTTTTTTTTTTTTTTCTTTCTTACTCGTATATGAGGTATTCCAAGAGAAAGTATTTTGAAGGTCAAATTTTTAGATGAATCTCTGTTTCAGATCTCCCCGAGTTCAAAAAATACATTTTTGGAATTATATCTGTCAGTCTGTGAACATGACAGTTCAAATGAATAAAATTAAGCATATAGATTTATCATTAGAATTGTAAATCTGCTTCAGATTTTTGACTCAATCTGTCAAAGGTTGACCATTAATCAGTTTGTATATTTACGAGCATGTGAACATGATAACTCAAAAGCAAGAATTTAAACAAATGAAATTTGAAATGCAATATTATCACCAACATTGTAGATTTGTATTAAATTTTAGGCCTAATCAGTGGTAAGGAAAAAACCCAAAATTTATAGTGTTTTTTTCACTACTGTGAAGAACAAAATGTGCCATATTATGAGAATGCAAGAAAGTCAAGGGGATAACACTTCAGCTGGTTTTTCTTCATGACTTTGAGCAAATGTAAAACGATGTATCCATTTTCGAGAATTACAAGTGCATAGGGATCATCTACAATAGTTACCATGTTATTAGCCTAGCCTAGTGGTACTTTCTTTGCATTTGCCCTTATTTTATCGATTTTGTAGTTATCTAGTTGTAGCGTTCATTTCACAATATATGTATGAAAATTTTGAGTTATGAGAGAGGAAAATATATGCATATATACAGTACACTCCGCTTAATGTGATCACTTTGGGACTTAAGAATTTTGATAACAATAACAGAATTAAGTAAAATCAACTATATTTTTATCACATTATGGGAAAAGAAAAAAAACACTTACCTCAGGGCTATTCCTAATTTATTTCAAAAATAGCAATTAAAAAATTCATTAATTGTTGCTTGATGACAATCCGTCCCATCAGTTCATTTATATATCAGGGATGCCACTTTTCCGCCGAACAGCAGATTTCCGCTTTTTTTTGTTTTTTTATAAATCCGCGGAAATCGCGGTTTGAAAAATTCCGCTTTTTTTTAATAAAAACAATCCTCGATTTCCGCGGATATTTCTTCTTTCTTTTTCTTCAACCTTTGTGGGTGATACTGCAAAGCAACTTATAAAGTTGGCTCCGAAATCTCAATTAATTGTGATAATAAATTTTAAGATATGTGTATTTAAGGCATACATTGGGTGTGCTAAGTGGCTTGTGAAAAAATGCCTTTTGCCAACCCTTTTTTAAAGGTAGTATCTTCACTGGATCCATGCAATAGAAGGACTTTTGTTGCATTAGAATCGATGAAAGAACTACCACTCTATGCTTCAAATGTTGCTCAAGATTCAGAAAAAGAAGCATATGATTTGGAAATACATAATTTTCAAAATGATCGTTTTAGTGATATTGTAGAAGAATCTGTTGATTTATGGTGGAGAGATGTGGAGAATACCTCAAAATATCCTCTACTTTCAAGGATGGCATTTGCTTTGCTAACCTGCTTCCATGAACCCAAAGTGGAAATTAACTTTAGCATATTGAATAATGTGATTACACCTGGAAGATGTTTCATCACCTTCACCTGGAAATGTTTCAACATTTAATGCTATGCAGTGCATTAAGTATGAGCTGCGCTCACAAAAAAAATTTAAAAAAATCGGCAGTTTGTATGTTTTCCAAACATGACTTTCTCAAAGAAAAAGTTGATCCGAAACTGGTGAGAAATGTAAGAAATTCACGGAATGTTTACTTTGATAAACTTAAACAAAATAAATCATTAAGAGAAGAGAGAATAAAAGAATTAAATGCCAGTAAAGAAAAAGCTCTGACAAAAAAAGATGTCTGCAGATGCAACTAAAAGGCAAAGGATAAATCATAAG
Source organism: Araneus ventricosus (assembly GCA_013235015.1). Taxonomy (NCBI): domain Eukaryota; kingdom Metazoa; phylum Arthropoda; class Arachnida; order Araneae; family Araneidae; genus Araneus; species Araneus ventricosus. Next base: position 105,744 of record BGPR01000859.1, read on the forward strand.
AAAAAACTAACACATAGTTTAAAGAGACTGCATGAACCAAATTTTAATGGTGGCGAAAATGTAAATGAATCCAAAAGAAGAAAAGTTGAGGATAAAAGTAAAAGTGAAGCTGTCAAAAACTTTCATTCTGAACTTAATTCTAAAAGAAATGTTAAAATTAAAAAAATAATATCCTAACTATATGATATATATCAAAGAGATGTTTCTGCATGCAAATATTAAAAATAAAAAATGAAAATGTTTTATTTTTATAGATTTTCTGCATTTGAGTGTAAAAATACAGCATTGTAATAAAATTAATAATATTGTTAGTATTTTTCAAAATTTTTAATTTGTGTGAAGAATGCAGTAATTTAACTTTTTAGTAACTTAAACATTTTAAATTCTGTCTTAGTGTTAGACATTTTTTAATTGTAAAAATATATGATTTGGATTGGATTTCTGTTTCTAATATTCATGCACAGCTTTATTGGGTAAAAATTGTAATTAAAAATCAAATTTAAATTATATATATATTTGTATGTGTGAGTAAGCCTTATTTTTATGCAGTCAGCTTATTTTTTAAAAAGCTTTTAATTTTATAACATTGATTTCAATTATAACCAAATTTTCATTTTATTATATATTATATTAATTCATGAAATTCATGCATAAATGTTATGAAAAATGGAAATTTTACTTCACAAATTCTTTTACTTGCGTGCGATTCCCACACTTTAACTTTTTTAAATTCACGCACAATTTCCTCATTTTTGCTTTTTTTAATTCGCGCGTGATTTCCTCTTTTTTGCTTTTTTGTGAGTGGCATCCCTGATATATTGTTTGTACTCATATTGTTTTTTAAAATTTGTTGAACGATACTGCACGCTGTGTTTCAAAATATCAAATATTTGCTTCATTTCGGCATTCTTTGAAGGGTTTTCTTCGACACATTCGTTCCTGTCAGAATCAACTTTTATTGCTTGGTAAATTTCCAAGTCTGTTAGTGTGGCAGCTAGTGGAATGTCCTTGTCAATGGACATCCATTCTTCATACTCTTCCTTTTGCATACCTTCAGGAGGTTCAATGACAATCGGCAATGATCACGTCCCTGCCCGCTAAATGGACGGCCTTCAAAGAGAGGTCGTGAAAAATAAACCCTGAAATTCTTATGTTTTAGGAAAAGTAGCAGATGTTTCCTTACAAGTGGAGCGAGAAATTCTATGAACACCAATCATTAACGCCGGTTGAAAAGGGGGGATCGGTCAATTCTCTACTTCGAAACTGATAACATTAAGTGATGTAATGATCACACTAACCAAATAATTTAGTGTACATTTGAATAGGTTGGTTGAGGATCAGAGGTTTTTGATAATATTAACCGCGATCACATTAAGCGGAGTGTACTGTATTTTCTATTTGTGATGTTTTTAATTCAAATGGAAATGATGAAAATTAATGTTATTAAACTTCTTGTTCTTGCTTTTCAATCAAGGTCAAATTTGGCCATCAGAAACGGTACCAAGAGTGGTTCCAGAGACAGGTATGTATATTTTGTCCATATTAGATGTTTTGTTACTGGAGATATTTAATAAAATTAAATTATTATTCGCTGAATTTAAAGGGCTGTAGAGGATTCTTATAATTTATACCAGTAACACTTCTTTAAATATGATTTTAATTTTTTGAAGTTCTAAGTTGATTATAAGCAAAAGAATCGTATTAGGCTTACAGTTAATGACAAGAGTTATTAAAAATTTTAAATAAATAACTTAATTAATATACAATAGTCTTTAATGTCCATTTATGCCATTCATTTTTAATGATATTCATAATGAATATTCTCGAGATACTTCATTTTTGATTTAGTGCAAGATATTTTTTAAAAAGTTTTGTCTTTATAAAAATACCTTGCTTTGAAATGTGACTTAAAACTATTCTTACAAAGATTGCTATTAATATTTAATATGTGGTTATTTTTTTTTCTTAAACTTTTACTAAAAAAATATCATAAATTAGGATATAATTCTGATTCGGTGATTGCTTATACAAGATAGTTGGTCTGTAGTATAGTTAATGGCAACGAACATATGTTAGTATTGATATCAGGTATACATATTTTCCTTCTATTTGCTGTGAAGTTGAATTTTTTCTCTTTTCTATTGCAGTACCTTTCCACACCTGAAAGTCAAACTCTTCGCTGTGATCTTATTCGTTTCATTTGTGGAGTCATTCATCCTTCAAACGAAGTGCTTTGTTCAGACATCATTCCTCGCTGGGCAGTAATTGGTTGGTTACTCACAACATGTACATCTAATGTTGCTGCATCTAGTGCGAAACTTTCATTATTTTACGATTGGTTGTTTTTTGATCCTGAAAAAGACAGCATTATGAATATTGGTAAAGTATAAATTTCATGAACTTTCAACTACAGTCTGTAATTGTATGCATTTTGAATAAGACATATTAGTTATTGAACAAATTTATTTTTAAAAGCATTTACAATAAAAATGTTTAACCCTTTCCGGCTCGGTGGTCGCAAAAAAGGTCACTAACTTTAAAATATTCTAAAAAAAATCCCTTTCCACTTTGAAGCTTGAAAAGTCACTGGAAAAGGTAAGTAACAGTTCCATTTCAGTAATATAGTTGGCAGCTCTGTGAAATATGGCTTGCTTTTTGGGATTAAGTTTATTTTTAAAATGGGCTGATGTCTTAACTCAAATATGAAAAAAAAAATTGGAGTTATTGAAGTTTACAATTTTAGAAAATTAGCTTGACTATTTTCCTCCAATATCCTTGAAGTATTAATTTATGATTTTGATTAAAATTCAACTTTTATTTTCTGAAAGTATCAAGATGGTAGATCACAAAGGGGTCCTCATCACGCATGCGGAAGGAAGTACTTTATTTATTTTTTAATTATATGACTAGACAGTAAACTAAACCCATTCATGATATTTTCACATAATATTTTTCAAGATTTTAATAACCTGCACCGGAAAGGGTTAAAAGCTGTGGTGTAAAACATTACTAAGTCGATAAATGAGACTTCTCCTTTAAATGACGTGGCCTAGTTTTACTGTCTCTGTTTTTGAGCCAGAGGGTTCCAGTTTTGAAACTGAATTCCACTGAAGATCCACTGTGTATGTAGGCCTGTTGCATGTTAAATCGTTAGTAATGGATCAAACGTCCTCCGGCTGTTGTGGGGGAAAGTTTAGAGAGGGGCTCAGTTGTCATCATCTGACAGCTGTTCAAAATTATGAAGTTCATCTCAGAAAAGCCCACATTTTGCTTCAAAATGGGATGCTAATACAGTCCATCCTCTAAAATCCGAAAACCGAACGATTTTTTTCAACTCGTGACGAGAAAAAAAATTAGCTAAATAAATTTTAAACTAGAACACTTGAGGCAAGATGCGGAAATTCCAGTCATTCTATTCAATATTTTTTTGTCTTTGTATAATTTTTTAATGTCTCTTTATGTTTTTATTGTTTAAAATGTGTTTTTATATGGAGTTGTTGTAATTGACGTCAACGTTTAGATCAGCATACGTCTCGATTTGTTGTGCATGCTCAAACGTCAGAGGCATTACCAAGGCAACCATTTGCCGTTGCCTTGCAACTCCCGGGTCTGTTCCGAAGACGTCTCCACATGCGCGCTTAATTGTGACATAACTTCCCTACCCGGTGACATCAGATCTTTGACATTTCTATTGGTTTAAGTAAGATATCTAAAATCCGGAATTCCAAACCCCCAAGCAGTCCGGATTTTTAAGGTTGTACTGTATTATATAACGAAACTAAACTAAACCTTAAATAGTATATTAGCAAAACTTATTTAAGCTAGAAATCTGATTTTTTGCTTAGGCGATTTCACTGCTATAATAGAGATATCTCGTGCCAGGAATATTTGATGAGTGTAATGGCAAGTTATCTTATGAACTTATTTTTAGGTTCTAAATCAGGAAAAATTCCACCACTCAATCAATATATTAATATATGAAATATATAGAAAGTCTTTTTTTTTTTTGTGCAGATGATTATTTTTGTTCATTCGGCATGCTTACAGCTGTAAATATGATTCATTCATTTATTGAACTTTTTAATAAACTTAGGTTTCTTTGTTTAAAATTACCCATTTTGCTATCAGTGGATCATAATTGAATTGTAGTTTTGTCCTTTGTAACTCAAGTCCTATGAATTGCATAATTTTTGCCTTTGTGCTGCTAAAACATTGCTTCTTACATTTAAAAATGAGTCCTTAAAAATTTGAGAGCCTTTTGTTGAAAAACATGAGAGTAGATTTAAAATTACCCACATTTCATTTTTTGAACAGTAGGTATACAAAGCTAGGGATTGGGTAAAGGGGTAAGAACATTATTTCTTGAAATTATTCCCCTGTGTTTATGATGTGGCCAGGTTGTATAAACTTGTTTATTCCCTGGGAGAAGGTTTTTGAGTGGTAGTCTTACTATTGATTTCTTGCATGTCCTGTCGTGTTCTATATAAAAGTGCATATCTGCCCCTAATGGCCAAAGCTATAGGATCACTAAGAAGGAGTAGGTCTCATAGTTTCTTGGGAGAAGAACGCACAAAAGTAGTCAACCAATGGCTGGAGAGTAGTGGTTGTTTTGTTCAGCATGAACTGAAAGAACTCAGTTTTTTCTTTCTCTTCATTTTCAATTAATCTATGTGTGCATATGTACATTTATTTAGATTATATTAAACTAGAAAAGGACCTGCCGCCTTCTTTTGATTCTAAAAAGCTATCCCTGACACATTATGGTTAGGCAGGAAAATCTGTCAGTTGAAAGGAATGTGTGTCTCGCCAGTCACAGTGGTGTTAGCCAAAGAATTGCACTTTCATGTAACATATCTTTGAGAAGTAATCTATGTAGTAGAACACTCGCCTCGTATTGTGTGAAGATTTTCTGATTTATCTCGGCTCCTTCAAAACCTTAGATTATTCTTAAAATTGAATTATTGTTTGTTGTTCTTTCTTGTTGCATTTTGCTAGCAGTGCTGTCATGTTGACTCTTGAGCGAGAAAGGATGCTTTAACCATCAAAGATCACATGCATGCTCAGTAGCCAGATTCCTCAGAAATATTTTTCTGCTATGTTGTGGATAATTTTTGACTTGCCAGTTTATATAAACCATAGAATAAAATTTGTTTTCTTTCTTTCAAAAACTTAATTTGTACAGTTAGCTTTCAAGTAATTAAGTTCTCAAATGTATTTTTCAGTATGCAGCAACTTTTTTTTTTACCTCGGATGTTCCATACATTATTATTTATAAATAGTAATCATTCTTTTTTATTCATGACATATTTACAACCATTTTATAACTTTAAATTATCTAAATGTGATTATTTTTCAGAACCTGCTATCCTTGTCATATATCATTCCGTAAGGTCTCATCCTGTAATTACTGCAACATTGCTTGATTTTTTGTGTAGAGTAAGTGATAAATTTGATATTTATCCATTTTCTGTTTCTGTATTCTTTTATTTATGACCTTGTCAAAATAAATTATTGACATTAATTTCAGATAATGCCAAATTTTAGTTTACCTTTGAAAGCTCTGGTAAAACAAGGAATTCACACATCTCTACGCCAAATCCTGGTGAAGCGAGTTTTACCGTAAGTCCATTAAAATTCATTATATTATTTTCTCAGTTTTTGAATGTATTATTTTCTATATGTATTTATGATTGCTAGGTAATTAGTTTTTAAATACATTATTTTCTAGATGTATTTATGATTGCTAGGTAATTTCATGAATTGATAAATAAATGAAAAACATATTTTTTCCAGAATTCAAAAATGTCTTTGGTAAAATTTTATTTTTTTTAAGGTTTTTTTATTAATGCAGACACATATTCATCAAAAGGAAGTTAAATATCCTGTTAAGATTCAATATAATTTACTAATTTTCACAAAAATTGAGATTAACATTCTTGATAGGATTATATAGCATTCTATATAATTTCATGTAGAGAATTTTTTATAAATAATTAATAGACAACAGCATGGGACCATCCAAAGCGTTGGGCAGCGGGATTTCAAATCTTTAAATTTGGGGGGGGGGGGGGAATTGTTTTGTAAATAAAACACAAATGTCCATTAAAATGGACCTAGGGTCTCAAGAGGATATACATTAATGGTGTTTATTTTATAGATGAGTTAATTGTCTGTAAAGCAATACCATGATATCATTACATTCCTTTTGTAGTGGAGGATGGAGTGATTCTTTATTTCCTCTTAGTGGAATTATCTCATGACCATTCTTCCCAACTCCCATCCAAATTTAGCATGCAATCTTAATATCAAAGTGGAATACTGAGGTTTAATAGACTCATTACATGAAAATTTCATAAATGTAATAAAAAAAATAGTTTTTAAAACCATACTTTTATTAGTCTATGAAAGAGTATTTTTTTTTTTTTATTTAAAGACTTTGATTTATAGTTGATTATTATGTATTCTTGAAATCGTATTTTTTCCTCAAATTCACTACCAGATGGGGCTTCTTTGTATGGAAACAAAATTGAATTAAATCGATTGATAATTAAGTTCTGGAAGTATTAAAATAGTATATTTTCATTGACAACACAAGTGTACAAAGTTTCATCTTTACAAACATGAAAAAATTCAAGTAATATAAAAGTGTGTAAAAAGACTTGAAATACATTTTATATGTCTCATAAATCATTATTAGTCTAAGCATTATCACTTTCAAGAATGAGATAAGTAATTGCTAGAAAAGATCTTTTTAACTGTTTTTAATTTTTGGCATCTGTGACACAAATCATGAATCGTCTGTGTACGAAATGAAATTTCCTTTGTAGTATGGATTGCTTAACATAATATTTAAATTTAGTATTTCTTTTATTGTTGTTTATTTATTCATATACAGTAGACTGCTTAATGTGATCGCGGTTAATGTTATCATTCACTTCATATTATCAAAAACCTCTTGTCCCGAACCAACATATTCAAATGTACACAAAATTATTTTAGTGTGATCACTGCATCATTTAATGTTATCAGTTTTGATGTAGAGAATTGACTGATCCCTCATTTTCAACCAGCATTAGCGATTGATGTTCGTAGAATTTCTCAATGACTTGTAAGGAAACATCTGGGGGCCACTTTCCCTCAAACATAACAAGAATTTTGGGGTTTATTTTTCATGACCTCTCTTTGAAGATTGTCCATTTAGCGGACAGGGACGTGACCATCGGCAATTGTCATTGAACCTCCTGAAGGTATGCAAAAGGAAGAGTATGAAGAATGGATGTCCATTGACAAGGACATTCCACTAGCTGCCTCACTAACAGACTTGGAAATTTGCCAAGCTGTTTTTGAGCAAGACCAATCAATAAAAGTTGTTGATTACAATGGGGATGAATGTGTTGAAATAAACCCACCAACTAATGCCGAAATGAGACAAACACTTGATATTCTGAAACGCGTCATGCAGCATCGTTCAACAAATTTTTAAAAACGATACGAGTGCGAACAATATAAATGAAATTTGTTAAGGAATAAGCATCAATTAATGAGTTTTTTTAATTGGTATTTTTGAAATAAATTATAGATAACCCTGAGGTAAGTGTTTTTCTTTTCCATTTTGTTTCTTTTCCCTTGATGTGATAAAAATATAGTTGATTTTACCCAATTCAGTTATTGTTATCAATCGGTTAATGTTATAAAAATTCTTAAGTCCCGTAGTTATCACATTAATCGGAGTCTACTGTACTACTTTTAGTGAAAATTTTGTCTTAATGTGCTATTTGTATTTCAGGTCCTTGTCCCCATTATTTGACAGTTCAAAGTTGGACCCAGAGTTGCAAATTTTATTAAAAGAGACATTTCCAGAATTTTGTTCTCCATCTGAAAGTAAATATATGATGTTTGCATACAATACTAAATACTGCAAATTATTTCTCAAATTTAATTTTGAGCTTAACCCTTTGGACTCGGATATCTCCACTCGGGCACCATGTCAGACGGTGCATCATTTTGACATTTTTTTATTCTGATAACTAAAGAAAATACCTACAGCATTGTAAGAAGATTAATTTTTCAGGAAAAATCAGTTTATACAGTTACATTTTTTACTTTTCAAAGCAAGAACATGAGCTCTTGTATTTAGTGAATAATTATACATCTAATTAATTTTCCGAGTGCACAGGATTAATTGCACCAAAAATACTGCTGCATCTTATGTGATAAAATTACATAGACTTGAATGTATACAATTTACTTTTATATCGTGTAGCTCTTATCATCATGCCTTGTTAAAATCATATTCTTGTTCTACAAATTTCTTTTTTTCCCCACTAAATGATTTTTTAAATTGTTTTGCAAGAAAGAATTCATGTTGTTGTTTATTTTCTTGGAGTTGAAAATATTTATGTATTTGAATGTCAAATAATGGATGAAAGAACTCAGAATTTCAATCCAAACTATTTACTGTTGTGACAATCAGTTACTTTCACTCGTTATCCACTGTTATCTTCTTGCTGAATCTTTTTATTCAATTTTTATGGATACACCTGAGACAAAACTTTGTAGTAATTAGAAAAATTTAACAAACATGAGCTGAAAGAAATTGTATCTTATTGCGGTGAAGATTAAAATTGAAAAGGGGAGAAGTAAGACTTGAATTTTGGGAAAACAGGTGCAAAGTGCACTCTTCTTTTACAATCTTTGGGGAATCTATGACATGAATTAGAAAATGCGAAACTTGCAAAGACAGGCTTCATGAAGAGTTTATTTTGACTATTAGTTCAGAAGAACAGAGAATCATTAAACATTAAATGAGTTCTCTACAGAGAATTTCTCGCATGCATGTTGCTTACTTATTCCCAGATTAGTATTTTCCAATTTTAGTAAAGATTAATGAGGCTCCTTTTTTTATTTTATTATTTTTTTAGTGTCATTGATTTGCTTTTGTTTTATTTTCAGTTAAAGTTGATGAGCCTCTTAAAGATCCTTCTGATCTCATCGTTAAAACAAATCACACATCCATGAATAATACTGAGCATGAAGCTCAGTTCAGCGAGGATGAAGATGACATTCCATTAGGTATATTTTCTATTATATTTATTATTTTCTATGATTTATTTTGCGGTTTCTTTTGATTAATATTTATCCCCTACACAAAATTTTGTATATTTTTTTTTTTCATTTCTGTTCCTTTTTTTAAACAGCTGTTCACAAGTTAAATAATCTCAAAAAACATATATGCGGGAATATATTATTTAAATGAACATGGTACATCAGTTATATGTAGTTATGAATTTAAAAAAAGACTTCAAATGAGACGAGTTAAAAAATTTTTGCAATATTAACTAATGATGCAGCATAGTTCATGATCAATTGGTGAGGTAATTAAATTTGAATAAAGTTGGGTGATAAATACATACATAGTATATTTAGTATACTGATATAAAATGATGGTTGGTAAACTTTTTGTTAAAGCATATACTCTTGTATTACATGTAAGCTTTGCATCACTGCCTTAGTCGCCAAATTTTTATGACTATACATGCAACTTTTTGTTTAAGTAGAGGAAAACTTTTTAAAATATTGTTCAACATATTTTAATAATAATCTATTCTTATAGCTTTTAATTGTAACAAAAATCTTGAGTTACATCCAATAGTGGATAAGAGTTGTTGAGTTGCATTTCAAAAAGTGAGAGAATGTTGCATCATGGAATTAAACTTTAAAATATTGCTGTAATAAATGGCTTACGGAAAATAGCACTAGTTCTGTCACAAAAAACAAAGATTTTGAAACAAGGATTATAAAAAAAAAAGATGGGAGGCTGTCTCTGCGAAATGGCCACTGGGATTGAGGGGCATAGGTGTACTTACCTTACTCAACTGTGACGAAAGTTCTGTGTGACTAAAGTAGCTCTATGCGACTTTGACCTATTCTCTATGACCTTTCTCTGTTAAATGAAACTAAAACAAACTCGACTCAATTAAATCAATGGAAAGGACAGCTCACTTAAATCAGCAATTCGGTGCCTTGGTTTGACGAGGTTCTAACTGCATCCGAGTAGGTTTTGAGAAAAACAAGTTTAAAGTTTTCACCATTTACAACTTTTGAAATTTATGATATAATTTATTAATATTTTAATAATTACATTAAAAGACTTTTTTTTAGAGGTTCCATACTTTTTTTTAAAAAATTATATTTCATTCCTTTGTTTTTAAACACAGCAAAATGCAGTTAGAACCTTGTTCAAAACAGAAATAGCTTTCGCAAAAGAAACATGGTTCTAACTGCACATAGAACTTTGTCAAAGTAACACTTTTATTATATAAATTACAATGGTGTGGTGCTGAGTTCTAACTCTATTCGAAATTTAATGGAAAAAATAAAAAAACGTTTTGTTTCATGATAAATGGAAAGGCACTGTTTAGTAGGTTTATTAAAAATGTAATATAGCATTATAATATTCCCTATCCTGTATAGACATGAAAGGAAATGCTGTTTTCATATTATTCTTCTTTTGATCAATTACTTCTTTTGCAGCCTATTGAACCTTAGGTGTTACTTGAAACACACTCAAATTGCAGTTTTCTGAGGTCTTTTCCTGTTTAATTTGTTTTTTTCAAGCCTCTTATAGATGTCTCAACAAATATGATATTTGCAGAATTTTCAGGTTCCATTTTGTCGTGGGATGTTTTGAAATTCACTGTGTGCAGGGTTAGAGAAAATTTTTAAATTACCACACTAGTGAATGGCACAATGTTATAATTTAAGAGCTTTGCAGTTCCTTGAGTTTTTAAAGTCATCAGGCTGCATTTGAATGACACATTATGGTGTCTTGTATTGACTTTTTAAAAAATTCTGATTAATCCAATTGGAGATTAGAAGTCAGTTTTGTTCATAGCATTTTCAATGTTGCTGTGAATGTTATCAACTTCTTGAATGCATGAATCTCCTGGTAAAGAGTACTTCATAGTTACTGATTTTTCTTGAAGAGTATCCTTGAGAAAATGTAGAACCGAGTTTGAAATGATTGAATTCTGTTCTTGTGGAGCACACGAATCCGACCATGTTATCAACTCGGTTATGTCATTTTCCTCAGTTAAGTACAGTCAGTATTTTGTGGAAAGCACTAGCAATATCATTACCAGCGTGGCCAGATAAATTTTCTCTCCACAAGGCACAATATACTTGTTTAGTAGGCATGTAGTGCGCAGTCAAGTTGTAGACGTTTAATTTTCTCTGGTAAAATAAAGAACTAATATTAACATGTGGAGTCTGTATTACATTTTGTAAGTCCAATAGCAATACAGGCAAATCTTTGTTTTTCTTCTCCTCATTCCTAACTTCTTGCATGTTCATCTTTGACATTTGATGCATATCATACTCATATTTAATGTCATCCGTCGGTGTTTGAGTTTGTTTCTCCACTTTGAATTTCTCGCAAAGGTCACTTTTTGGGGAGTGAAATCCAAGGTTAAAAATTCTGTAGTACATTGATTTTCTAACTGCAGTTATTTTTTCAGTGCAAAACTGTTGGAGGTACAATTCATACAATTTCCCAATACTGAGGTGATAATCCAGATATTCTCTTTTTGTATGAGCCCTGCAGTAATGGGACTCCGCTATGGGGAAGGATTTTATGTGTTCTCTTACTAAAACTGGGTCTCCTTTGGGTACTCTTCTATTTCCATTCTTTCCTCTTGGTTCTGGGTTGGTTTGTTGGTATCTACATTTTTAGTTGAATGTGCAATGTATACTGGCTTTTGCGATATAGATAATGTTCCTAAGTAGAAAGACTTGCATATCTGTATTTTCTTTCCCTTCACAAAAAAAAAGTACTTAAAGGAAAACTTTCTTCTTGATGACTTTTTATTTTTTTTTCCCCCCTTCTCATTATCTGCTTCATCTTCCATCCAATCATTATCTTCGAGTCATTGTTCGGTTCTCAATCTCTTTGGTTTTGCCGTTAACAATTGACACGTTGTGCTAATAAGAAAATGCCTTTTTTCCGTAGCTGTGCCTAAGGAATAGCATGAATCGTGAATGAATACCATGTGCACACTTAAATTTACATTGCAAATTACAGTTTTTCAATGTTTTCACTCTTCTTTCTTGCACATTTTTTCTTCTTTTGCTTATGTAAGATTTGCCTATTTGGTGAGCTATTTTCCTTGCATTACACTTCCATTTCATGGGATTAGCCACAATTTTCCTAGCTTTCTGTGGGGTTTGGGTCATGTTCTTGTATTCTAAAAATAATAATAAAATCATTAGTATCGAGTTTGAAACAAATCTTTTACAGTAGGGCACATATTATATAGTCCAAAGGGGATTTTATTCTTAAGTCAAAAAATGTTCCCTTTTAGAGATGAAAAGAATAATAAAAACTAACACCATATTATGGTCAAATATTTAACAAATAACCTTAAATTATAAATTTAAAATATAGTGGCCAGAGTAACTTTACCTTTATGAAAGTTTATTTTGTTTCTCTTTTATTAATTTTTTCTCTTAAAAGTCGTAGGCCTAGGCTATTCCAGTTGGCACATCAAACATTTACAACAATATAAAGTTGTAAATAAATATAGCTATCACAAAACTAAACTTACTCATTATTCTCTGTGTTTGGAACATTCAATTTGTTCTTTGTCTTCGATTCCAGATGAAGTTTCATTTTAATTTATCGTAGTTTGATTCGGCTCGGGTGATGGCACTTCTTTAAGCGTCCAATGCCTTTTCTTCTTCCAGTTACCAAAAAAGAAAAAAAATTAGCTGATAATAAAGGGCGTGTTTAGAAATAGTATGCTAAAACAGTGTAGCTTTATATTATAGTTTATGCAATATAATATACGTAAATATTATTCTCCTTAAAAATACAGTATTACAAAATAATTAAATATTACATTAAAGAGACTTGCCTCAAACTCTGAATGAAACTGTCATCGCTGCTCTCACTTGATGTGGAATGGACGAAATCAATTTCATTGCCTGTGTCGCTGAATAAATCGGACAAACTTTCTAGATCACCCAACTTATTTTGCACGTTGCTATGTCAATGAATTTAACTTTGTTCTATTTAAAACGGTACACAAAACTTTTATAATTAATGCAAATTCTCGTTAATACTCAAACAAACATTCATAACCTGCTAGATTAATTATACAGCTGATTAGTGGTCAAAATAAAAGCAGACAGAACCTTCTCGCAGAAAAAACACAGTTAAAACCTTGTCAAACTGAAAAGTATAAATATCGTCTGCAGTGATAGAACCATGGCACACTAGTAGTTTAGTTGAATAGTAGTGGTAAATAAACAGAGTTGGTTCATTTTATAGATCTAACTTAGTATGATACTATAAACTCATAATCTCAATTTCAGCAAAAATGTCAGTTAGAACCTTGTCAAACCAATGGAGCGAATTGTTAATAATAATTAGTTAAGGACATATAATTAATCGATTACTCAACTGTGACTTTCTGCAACTAAAGTAGCTCCATGTGACTTTGACCTATGCTCTATGACCTTTCTTTGTTAATTGAATTAATCTGAATGACTTAATTAATCTGAAATGAATTAATTATTAATCTGTTAAAATCCAGTTATTATACCGCAACCGATGTGAGCTCGCGCGACGGTCGCTGTGATGTCATCAAAATTCTTCGTGTTTTTCACCAACTTTGCAGCTTGACTGTGACTAAACCATGATTACAAATTCTAAATTATTTTTGCAATCTTCAATGTCTCCCTTTCTCTGTTAAATGAAACTAAAAACAACCCTATGTTATTTGGTTGCGGAGCTATAAGCTTTTAACAATACCACAAAAAAGCGTCTTAATTTTTTCCTTTCCCGACACATCATTGGACCACTATGGAGAGACGCAAATCTACATCAAAATCTTCATGAGCATTCTAATGGGAAAGGAAAATCTTCCATATTATATGAAATTTTACTATTCCATATACTTTGAAATGGCATGTAGATACAACTTTCAGTGTGCCTCAAGAAAAGTACGAAATGGCCAGTCAGTTCTATTCTGCAACCTGAATATAACACCAATGGTATTTATATAGCTAGGGATATATATATATAAAGCAGAATATGTATCTGTCTATGTGTTCCTTATACAAAATCTACAGTTTTTGTCCAGTCTAGATGAAATTTGGCACATGTGCTCTTCAAAACTAGAGAACGATATCTTTCAACTTTTCAAAGTTCAATAGTCAGTTAAAATTTCAGTTATTTAAAATTAAGCAAGATTTTGGTGTTTTCACGCATTACCTTCCGAAAATATTATCTCACAAAAACTACTTTTACCAGGGTTCGTACGCGTCCTTAAAAGTCCTTACTTTTACATTTAGTCCTTAAAAGTCCTTACAAATCCTTATTTTTAAGCCCCATTTTTAAAAAGTCCTTGAAAGTCCTTACTTTTTACTCTGCCATTATTAAAAAATTTAAAATTTCACCGATTATCGTTTTTCTAATTCCTCCTTCTCGGCAGCTCTAATCTCGGTCGACGAGGCTCTCGCAGAATGGGGTAGGGGGACAACACGGCTCGCGTTCTACGAATCCATATCCATCGAATACACTTTGGGAAATAAGGGAGGGGTTACAGATGGCCTTTATTGGTCCATGGTTCCATAGGAATGATTGTCAAAAGTGCTGTTACCATTTTTAGAACAGTATCAAAGTGATAAGCCTTTACTTCCATTTTTTGCCAGTGATGTATTAAAACTTGTTAATGATTGCATTCAACATTTCAAAATTTTGGAACCAGAGAATGAAAGGATTGAGAAACCTGAGACTTTATGCAAATTCAACTTCAGTGACCCAAACTTGTATAATGATAAAAGTTAAGTGTATTTAGGATTTGCTGCAGAGCAACTAATAAAAGAAAAGATAAAAAAATAAGGAATTAGAGCAGACAAGGATGTTTTCACACTCAGACAGGATAGTCGGAAAAACATCATAACAATGATAAAACATTTCATGCAGAAATGTCCTGTGAATTACGCACTAGTAAGATCTGCGATTTGCATTGATCCACGAATATTGGCTGGATATCCCGAAAAAGTACAGGAAAAAATGAAAAAAGGCATTGATTGTATTGTCGCAAAATAAACGTATTTTGGGAAAAGATTGCGACGAAATTTTGTTATTCTATGCAAATTATTGTAAAGCCAAATTCATTTGAATTTACTTCTTTCAATCCAAAGAGTGATTCCCTTGACAATTTTTTACAAACTTATTTTAGCAGTAATCATTATGAAAAAGTTTGGAAGATTATTAAAATGGTATTAATACTGTCACATGGACAATGAAGTTTTTCGGTGAACAAGGCCCTGGAAATAGAAAATTTAAATGATGCTTCATATATTTTCCAGCGTGTAAATCATGAATTTATTAAGCCGTCTGGGGCTATTTATGACTTAAAAATTACTAAAGAAATGAGGGCGGCTGCCACCTCAGCTAGAGTAAAATACATGCAGTATTTAGAAAGTGAAAGATCCAAAGAAAAGACTGAAACAAAACAACTGAAACGAAAAGCTGTAGAGAAGGAAATAGATTTTTTAAAACTAAAGAAAATGTTCCTCCAAACGGACATGCACCAAACAAATGAGAAGGCGAATAATTTAGCTAATGAGGCTGAAAAGTCAAAGGACATAAATTTATTTATTCAATCGCATGAACTAAGAAAAACAATTTCTGAAAAAGAAATTAAAATAAATTACCTTGGATGTAAAATTGAATGAAAAAAACTTTGGAATTAAAAGATATTTAATTTGATTACCAGTTTCCTGGGGTTTTTTTCATCAATTTATTAACTCATATTTTTAGGAGTTTTGTTGTGTTAAATTTGTAATGTATCTTCTATATTTTATATTATACATTATCATCTAATAGGTTGAATTTGCAAAAACGAGACATTTTATTTAAAAATGCGTGCGACAATTCGTTAAGTTTATTCAATTTAGAGGTCCTTATTTTTTGGTTTTTTTAGTCCTTAAAAGTCCTTGATAGTCCTTGATTTTCTTTTAAGGAAATGTGTACGAACCCTGTTTACACCATCTTTAAGTTAAATAAATTAGTTTTCCAGTGACACTATTTTCATTTCTGTGCAGTTTTTTCCCTCTATTTTTAAAAAATAAATTTTTACACAAATATATAGACGTAAAACACTTCATGAACAAGAATACAGACTAGGAACTGCTACCAGGAAGCATGAGGAGAATTCTGGACGAACACTAAAAAAAAAAAAATTTTATTTCCGATAAATTCACAGGTGATTAAGAATTGAATTGGGAATAATTATTTATTTGTTTCAATTATTCCATTTTAGCAGAAGTTATTTTGAATTATTTTTGCTTTTCGAAGATGAATGAAACACATGATTATGTTCATAGTTTCCTGTCTCCCATAATGTTTTGATACTCGACTAACCAATGCCGGGTATTCTGCTTGTATAACATATGGATGTGTAGAAAGGTTATGGTTTCTTTCTGAACTGTTTGGTTATTTTGTCCTCCTTCCAAGGCACTGCCACGTTTAAGTGATTCAGCATTTATTACTATATCTTCAGTTAATGATAAAAAAAATAAAGTTTTGCATCTGAGAAGTTTGTTTTCATTCTTCAGACTTCATATAATTTATTTTATTCATTTTTCTACATCAAAAGTCTTATTCTTCCCCCCCCCCCACACGCACACACCACACCTCACACATAAAGGAGGGAAGCAGCTAAACTTTAGCAATTAAAAAAAAATGCCGTGCAACCAAAGTGGTGAGTAATTTTATGAAATGATATCATGAAATGTAAATTTTCATGATATTATTCTTTTTGCTTCGTGGATGAAATGATTTATACCAGGGATGGGAAACCTTTTTGCCGTGAAAGGTGTCATTAAATGTCGGCAGTTGATCAAAAGGCCTCGCAAGCAGAATCTTAAAATTTATTGTTCTGCAATTATTATTATATAAAAGACAAGTTTATTTTTTCAATGCAAATTGTAAATAACTGGTAAGGCCGCATAAGAAATTAAAAAAGGCCATTAGTTCTTTTACCCCTGGTTTATACATATGTGTACCACATTATTCGGAAATATTTTTTGATTTTGACTCCTCGGTACTTTTCAGGATTTTTGGAATGAAGTTGCTATCAATATTGCACAACACTGTATATATACATGCATAATACGAGGGGGGGAAGGGGGCTTTTGTAGAATTGAAGCTAACTTACCCAAATGCAGTAATTGTGTTCATTTATGCAAGATCCAAATTATTTGTGTGATATTGCAAAAAAAAAAAAACTCTGTTTTGATGACATATTTTTCTACTCGTCTTTAGTTTTTTAAATTCATGTCACTTGTGGAGGTACTTGTATCATCTAATATGGTAAATGTTATTTCTTTCTTCTCTTTCTATCAATATTCAAGCAGAAAAACTTCGCATACGAGACATGAAGTTCAGACCTATTAGAGAAACCAAAGTAGATCAGATTGTAATTACAGAATTGATACAGCAGCTGAATGACAACATAAAGCAACATATTGTTGGTTTACAGGAAGAAAAGTATGTATTTCCTTGCTTCACATTTCACTGTATTAATCGAAATGTTGTTTCTTTTATTTATTACATTTTCATTCATTTGTGTGTAGAAAATTTTTATTCATGCATACTCCAACTTTTTTAGTTTTAGAAGTTTATCAACAGAATTTTTCTATATTTTATGTTATGATTTTTAATATTTTGAATTGAATTTTAATTAGTTAAATATGTGATAATTATTTCTCGAACTATATTAACTCTTTCAAATTCAATTAGTGCTATGACATAAAAAGTGTTGTTAAAATTATTATTACGTGAAGTCTTTTGATAACTTGCCACAAATTCATACTTTAATTAGTGCAGAGTCTAATATAAGTGGTCTATACTGTTAAAAAAAAAAAATGAATTTATGGCTATTTTCTTTTGTCTAATGAAGATTCAGGGATTTAAAATTTTTACATAATATAACAAACCAAAGTGAGATCAGTATTGCATTACAATCTTTGCCATTGTATGAAGGCTTTTATCAGGGATGAGATTTTTCCGCTTTTTCGCTGATTTCCGCTTTTTTGTTATTTTGGAGAAATTTCCGTTTTTTTTCTCTCAAAATTCCGGTTTTTTTTTTCTTTTTTTTTTTCGGTTTTCCGTTTTTTTTTTTTTTTTTCCGCCGCAAAAATTTACTTTTTCTTACGAAAATTCTAGACCCCTCTCACTTTATAAGGTACAAAATCATTGTGCTGTTACTTTTGAAAAAAAGTATAAAAATGAAAGAAATAAAACAGAATTCAGTATATGATACATTATTATAATTTATAAAGAGCTTACTTGACACAAAAGCACTAAGTGTGTAAAGAGCACTTTACACAATTGCATGAAGCAAAAAGAAATTATTTGTTCTTATTTTTATTTATTTTTTAGCCAACTTTTATCAAAAGGCTATTAAATATAATTCTTCTCAGACTTCTGTTAGGTGAATGTTGCATCTCAGTGATGCACAGGTGGTAAATATGTTTTAATGTCTAATTTTGTATTTTCTGATGCCCCTGATGATGTGTTAAACTTGTTTGTTAACTTTTAATGCGAATGATTTAATAATAATTTAATATTCTTTTTCTTATTTATACATACTGAATTATAAATAATAAAGTTATTAATTATTATAGTGTAATATTTCATCATGTTGCATGTTCTGATGTTTTACTTCTTAAAAACGTCTTTCGCGTATAAATTATGATACAAATTTTTTCTCGCGTATGATTTCAGTCTTTTTGCTTTTTTGCCAATCTCATCCCTGTTTTATATAAGGCGTATATCTTTCTTGATTTGAAACTGATAAGCATCTTTTCTCAGTTCCCTAATATTCATAATGTATTCAAAGAATTTGGCTTAATCAACCAATTAAGAAAATATATTAATAATTACAATATAGTTTTACTTTCTGCTTTTATATTAATTTATCTGTGGTTACTGTTTGCCTGTTCTGACCTTGCTGCCAATGATGTATTAAAATGACCTGATAGCTAGTTTTTACTTTGGTAATAATTTATTTTTATTTTCTTTGTTAAACTTGTTATAGTAAACTATTTTCCTCCTCTTTCTGCAGAGATTGTGAGACTCGGTGTGAAGTCATAGAAAGGCTACTTGAAGCTGTTTTGCAAGAGGTATGTTATCAACCTTTTTACAAGGGTCCAAGATTACAAATGATTTCCATTTAAAGATGGAAAAAGCCAGTCTTGGCTCCTAATTTAGTTTTGAGGGGGAAGCAGAAATCAACTCTAAATGATCTGTGTGGTTAGCGAGTAAATTACATTAATGGGTGGTTTCTGTTGTACCATCCATTGCGGAAGCAAAAAGTGTAACGTACGTCGCAGAACAAACGTGGTCTTTGCAGAACATTTCATCCTTAAAAAAAAAAAAAAAAAAAAAAAACACAATATGTTCTGCATAATAATCAAAGTGAGGCGTTCTTTATGCCATGCCTTTTCTTCATGTTTTGCGCAACACAGCCTCCAGAGATTGGAGCAATGGCAAAAATAACTCCTTCATCGCGTGGCTTACGAGAAAACCACGCCTTCCTCGGGGCTGACGTCACTGGGGTTGAAGATCTGAAACAGGCATGTTGAAAGCTGCATGTACAAGAATGTACTGGAACTACAGAGTTCCTGTTATACAAATAGGGCTCATTTACCTAACTGGAACCAGCTTTGGATACGTTTTTTCCACTTGCTTGTGCATGAAACTTTACTACATATGGTTTGTGAAAAATGTCTGTGTGAGATAAAGTCTTTTTGTTACGATTGTAATGCTGCAGTAATTTTGAATAATTTAAAAGTACATTTTACCAGTGGTGCCATGAAAGTAAAAAAGTTAAACACACTTCAATTTCTGGAAATAGTGCATTGAATTTTTTCAATCCAGAAAAAAAAAAAAACGAAAAATTGTGGAAGAGCAGCAAAATACAAAACTTTCATCTGAAATGTTTTATGAACTAAGTACATTTCAGGGAATTCCTCTTCCTTCCCTTCCTGTGAGCTCCAAAAAAACTGCATTCTACCTGTGATAATTCGGAAATCACTCCCTTGTGCTTAGAACTACAAAAAATGATAAATTATATTGATTCCTTATTAGAACAATATAGGGTTTATTTTGAAAGAGGATGATATAGATATTATCATAAAACAATCAAATGTTCTGTTTAATTTTGAATATCTGTTTTCCCCCAAAAATGATGTCAATTCTGACCAGAAAGTAGAATTGGAAGTTCTTTCAAATTTTATGATGTTCATATCAGTTTTTCCATGTGTTGTACCACACACAGAAGAAGAAAAAAGAACTCTGTTCTTTGAGTACAGTATTTTTATTGTCTGGATTTATAAAAATATTGAAAGAGTGCAGAAAAAGTGGTTCATTTTTGCTTATTAAGGCTCTGTTCAAAAAAGGCCATTAAGGAGCTTGAATCAGAGATCCCCAGATTAATGAAATTTATAGTATTTAATATTTCTATTCCCATGTCGTAAGCAATTTGTGAATCGTGGGGATCCACAATCGACAAAATTGTTCAAAAAGGACCCACCGCAATTGATGGGGATGATGCTTCAGTTGGAACAACTGACAAAAATATGTTTATTTATTCCAATGGTCACCTGGTCATAAATCTGTCAGAAAGTTGTTACAAGCGGCCATTGTCGCAATGTACTGGCCAAATTTTCATAAACATTTTGTGAACAGTACTTCCCCATTAATGTTGCAGTATCTGACTTCAAAAGTCATTGACAGAATTGCAAATTCTGAATGTATGCCTTGCTTGTATTTTAATATAATGTTTTGTCATTAATGAGTAATAAAGATTTTACTAGTCAATTAGTATTTTTATATCTATTTTCCATTTTACTGTGGTCCGCCAAATTTGGACAAACTGCCTGCAGAACATTTCCAACTGAGCTCATGTTGCAGAACACTGGATATAGTTCTGCCCCTGGGCCATTCATTACATTTTACCCTGAAATGATATGGGGATGTGCTTTATTTACAAAATAAGAAATTACGCATTGAAAAACTACAAAACTGTTATTGAAAGCTTTGTACAGAAGGATATGTCATTAAAATAACAAGAAGTAGAGGACTGCCTAGCTGTAGCAAGTCCAGTTCATGTCTAATGCTTCATAAAAGCTTCAGTGTTAATGGGGGTTTATGATCAGTTTTATGCCTTTGGCAAAGAGTGAAATGTTATAATTCACCTTTAATATTTATAATGAACTATTTTTGTCTTCACTTAAAAATTAATATTTGTTTTACGTGTTTGCATTGCTTGTTCATTGTCGTCAGATAGCTTGCCTTATCTTATCGTTGCTTAGCTTATCCACATATTTTATAATTCTGAACTGAAATCTGATCATGTTTGCAAGCACCATGTTTTTAAATAATAGAATTTTTAAAAAAATGAACAAATTAATTATGATAAAATTAAGAAAATTAGTTGATTATTGGCTTTTTATTTTTGGTTATATTTTTTAAGAAGTAAGAATTCTAATATAAAATTATTGCAGTTAATGAAATTTTAAGATTTCTTTGTCATATTTTGTAACAATGCAAGATTCTCTGTGTGTGTTTGGGGGGGGGGGGGTATTATTTTGATTTATTTTTACTGTTGCTTTTCAAACATGAAAAGGAAAGTCCTGCTCGGGTCTTAGCATATTCAGATGGGAGAAGTTTCACTGTTAAATTCTTGATGGAATGTATAGGCTAGTGACAAAACAGCCCTTAAAGAAAAATTCATTTTCAGTGAAATTTTACTGCATTGTTAAAATTTTTGCAAGCAAATTCATTTTGCATGCTATTAATATTTATGGACAATTTTGTTTGATAGTAATGCAAATATTGTTTACATCTTAAACTAATTAATTTATCTTTTTGTTTTTAGGAATTCGATCAAGATGTAACCTCAATTTTAGGTGTGTGTTTAGCACAAATATTAAGTGATGAATTCAACAGGAAAATTTTTCCTGATGAAATAGATGACGAGTAAGTTCAAAAATAGGTTTTTTCGTGTTTTCATCATTTTTTGTTGGAAATTTTTGTCTCTACAAGATGATTTTACTTTTAATATTTATTTTTATGAATTTTCATGCCTTGTTTTCATTTTGGATAGTTTTGCATTTGTTGAATATAAAACATATGATTCCTGAGGTGCATAAACTGTTTAAGTTAAATGTTATTATTGGGTTATAAAATTGTAGTAAAAGTATTTGGTGAATATTTAACACCAGAATTACAATTTGTATGCACTTTTAGTTATTGCTGGCTGTATGAAAGTTTGAAATATAAAATTATATTCATTATCACTTCAAATCATTTTTCTGAAAAATTTAGTAATTTCTGGATATATTTAATTGCAATGCAGAACTAGCATAAAGGAGTTATACTATTTAGTATAAATGACATTAATAAAATATAAAAAAGTGGGTACAAAAAATTATTAAGAATTTTCACAAGAAAAAAAGAAATTCATTTTAAGAGGAATTATTCCCATCATAGATTTTAAGTTACTTTTGTAATATGTAGAAATTATTTAATTTCATTCTTGAATGATGTAATGTTTAAAACAGTTGTCTCCTGTAGAAGAAAATATTTATTATGTATATTATATATTTATTTCATTTTGGTGCATTGTCATATGCATTCCGGTTTATCAAATAAATCTATTGTATATAATTTTTTAAAAAAATATTATCTTGCTTTTTCTTAACAGTATTCACTTAACTTTCATTTTGCCAGTGTTATCATTATTCTTTACTTTTTTGCTATACAGTTTAACAAGTTCTTTTATTTTTTGTAATTTATTTTCCTTTTAATATTCATTATATGTTTTCACAAAGGAAACGCTAATTTAACCATTCTTTAACATCTATAACCTCCTCAGTCCTAATGTCGTCTGTAGGAGACACTAAACAACATTTTTTCAAATTTTCACTACAATTATTCGAATGCCTCTAGATATATTAGAATTGATTGTAGATGTTGTCAATAGATGGCAAAAAATTATTAGCAGTCATTTATCTGCTGAAACGTGTTTGGATTAGTTTTACAGTCATTTATAAATTGCTTTTTCTAGGAAATGGAATATTTCTCACACGCAAAACTAAGTCATTATATCATTGGCTAATTATTTGATGAAAATTACTTTTACATCGTACTATGTAGGGTAACGGCCATATTTTTATTAGTTTTGTGATACATCTTGCCTACTTGGAGGAAAAAAAACCTAA
This sequence comes from Araneus ventricosus, assembly GCA_013235015.1. NCBI lineage: Eukaryota > Metazoa > Arthropoda > Arachnida > Araneae > Araneidae > Araneus > Araneus ventricosus. The sequence goes on from BGPR01000859.1 coordinate 129,045, forward strand.
TAATTTTTGTGTCTCCTCCAGGAGACATTGTGTCTTTTATAAATGAATATTGGAAATATAATGTATTGAAAAGTAACCTTAACACAATTTTTTTAGTTGAATTAGTTTTTATAAAAGCGTAGGAGTGTGATTAGTTCCACACAATACTCACCTTATTAGGTTCCCTGTGCAAAATGTGGAGACTTATTTGCAAGGCATTATAAACCCTTTTTTAATGATTTGTATAATGTTTTACATTTACATTTAGCAAGATTTCTAATAAATTTGTAATCTATTTTTTTAGTAAAGAACTTTCTCAAATTAATAAAGGCAACTGTTTATAATTAAAATTCTGCTTCAGTTTGTCAAAATATTTACATTTTTTTTTTCAAAATATCGTATTAAGTATCAATAAATTAAGATCTATTTACTATGGCATATATGTCTGCATGACCCATCGTCTCCTGTAGGAGACACTAATTTTCTCAATTAAAATAACTGAAATATTTTTCAATGTTTGTTTTTGAACGTTTTGATGTATTTTAGAAACTATTGGTGCAAAAATTAATGAAACTTAAAATTCAAAGGTGGTCTTGGGTCTTAGGAGGATAAGTTATATATCTTATATCAAGACTTAATTTTCAGACTATGATGAAATATTTTATTCAGATCCAATTTAAATCTCTTTTCATTTCAGATCAATTGAAGACTCAATTGGAACACCTCTTTTTGTAATGTTTAGGTAAGTTAAGTACAGATTAGAGAGAAAAGAAAACATATTCTTGTTATACTATACTGAAATTGTAAAAAGATGATTAAAAGTCAGTTTATTCCGTGTAATGTATTATTTTTTAAATGTTTTTCAGATCTTGAAATGGTTGCTCTAAAATGTTGTTGTAAAGTGTAGCTATTTAAAATTTTTCTTCTAAATATATATGTAATAAATTAACACATTCCTAATTTAAAAAAAAAAAAAAAAAACACTGCTCAAAATTTAATTTGTAGCATTACTTCTACTTAAGCTCTAACGCACAATTAACTGTCACTTTAACTGACTGAAATCTAGTTTCTAACGCTCGGGAATTCCCCTCTTTTACAATACTACTTAATCTCGCTGCGATGGTGCAACTTCCTTTTTTTTAAATCATGTAACCTTCCTACCAGACGCCTGCTTCGGCGTGGCTTGTTTCTTCTCGCCGGTGACTATGCATCTCTTAATACTTTAGGTATGGCTTGATATTATTCATAAATTAGACCCAAATCAGCTTAAACCTTTAAATCAATTAAAGAAACTGTTCATCGTTCATCAACGACTGCCGTCTTCTTTGGAATTGCACTTTTATACTGCACAGAAACCATGATGTTATATATATATATTATTTTATATTACATCTAAATCATTCCTATTATTCTTTCAGAAATTTATGTCAAACACCAGAAGATGACCCCAACAGGCAACCTTTATTAAATATTCTTGCTGAAATGTCTATGCATCAGCCTCGACTGGGTTATCTTCTCTTGTATTATTTGAAAGCAAGTAAAGCTCAAGAGAATAGGATGACAACTTACAAAGATTATGTAAATACCCAAGGCTCTTGGGCGCCTGTTACGAGAAACAGTGAATCGAAAGATTTAGCAACTAGTTTACTCAATGACTTAAAAGTATGTCATTCATTATTTTTAAGGAAATATTTTTACCGCAATGTTATGGAGTTCTGTTTAGTTATTTTTGAATTTTCTCAGCATTATTCTGAAACTCTCTTTTTGCTCTTATTTTTTAGCATTTATTTTTCAGGAAAGTTTAAATTTTAAGCAATTTTTTTAATAAAATACCAAGTTTGCACATATATTGAAAAAATATTGGAATAATTAAGCTGTTTATGGAGTGTTGTTTTATAAGATTTTTGCCAAACATCTAATTTTTACATTTTAACATGCATTAAATTGATTGATTAATGATTAGCATTCCTTAATGATCTAATATATATTATTCTCAAGTGTTTTTTTCTGAATTAAAATTTAAAACCAACTGTCATTTTGTTACTAATTTTGTTTCTCTTCATACTGCAATAAAATTTCTTTGCTATATTTGATTTCACTTGAATTTATATGTGGAAAAAAGAAGGGTTTAAAAAAATGACGGGAGGCTGTCTTTTCGAAACAGCCACTGATGTTAAAGGCGTAGGACTACTTTACTCGCGTGACTCCTTTCCGATTTTTTTTTTTTTTGTAACTTCTGTTGTTACCCTTTATCTCTAAAATAAGACATTAGTTATGCTTTTAATATATGTAGTTACCGAGATATAGAGGATCTCCCATACAACGTTTTTTGTGGCGTTTTGGCGTGTGAATCAAATTCCCTCTTGAGACCCAATGGGAGGAATGTAGTCCTACGTTAAAAAATTGTTTTTATTTGTGTAATGTCCCCCTCATTATGATCTTGCATTCTTTTCAATTAGTTTTTGTTAAATTACCATATTTCTTACTATGTCTGATTATTACTGTCCAGTACATTTCTGATTAACAAACAAGCTTTCCTTCCTTATAGCAAATATTTTAGTAGAATTTCTAATCGTTTAGATAAGTTTACTTTATTCTTTCCTTTCTGTTTAAATTTTGATGAACAATAACATTATCTTCCAAAGTTTTCTAAATTTTAAGCATCTTTTATTCACATTTCAAGAATGCATGTTGGTAATCACTTTAAAAAGTTATACTAATTATACAGCACTGTGATTTCTGCTTATGTTCTTATATTTAAAAGAGTTAAGGATTTTTCATTAATATTTAGATTATTTACTTTTGTTCATTTTAATAATTATTACTTTTTATTTTAGATTTGTCAAGAAGATGATGTTCGTATGTTTTGTTATATAATACCCGATATTTATGTACAGGTAATGATTTTTATCTGCATATTTCCATACCATCTACTTCTTAAGCTTCAAACGAATTTGTCAGTGTGCGTTCATTGTCATTCTCAAACAATTTTTATGAATATATTTGTTATTAATTTTATATTTTGGAGTAATTATTTTTGTAGAATTTTTCACTATTTTACTGAGGTTTTCAATTTGAATGGAACATTTTTTGGGGAAATTCTTCCTTCCGAGTTCTTTATGGGATATATTATAAATGCTACAGTATTAAATCAGCTTGCTGGCAGCTCTTAAGCATGTCACAAATTTATTAAATTTTATAAATTTAATTTTAGAAGTTATAAAACTTAATCTGAAAGATTGAAGTTTATAAATTAATCAGTCCTTCTGATTAATTTATAAACTTTTTGTATACCAAAAAGATTTGCAAAGCATATTTGAAAGTTCTGTGAAAGTAGTTGAGCTTTATTTTTTAAATAACTAATTTGAGAAAATATCAGAAATTGGTCTTAAATTTGCCTGAAGTATAATATTAATGTTTTAGCCCTTGCCCCTATCTGATTCAAGAAAAATTTATCCATGCAGTTTTATTATTACGTCTAAAAACTTTTACTGTTCCTGTGTCAAAAAATATAAGTTCAAACTTTCATTCGATGAAGTGTTTGATTAAGAAATTCATCTAAAAAATATAGTACAATACATAAATCAAGCATAAAAACCATGTGTAATGTGTGACTAATCAGTCCTTTATATCTGTTTTTTTAAATTTATCATCACAATTTTTATTTGAAACAGCTTTTTTTGTTTTGTTTTGTTTATGAATACTAAATATGTGTTTTCTGGGTTTTAGTTTCAAAGCATTGCAGTTGGAAATGCAAAATTATTGAATTTAATTGTGTCCTGTATAGATCCAACACAGGTAATATAAAATTTAATATTGGTTGTTTTACTTTAATCTTTATAAGTTATGTTTCTAACAGTTTAATATTGTCCTATTGGTACAAGTAACTTTTTTTTTTGCCATAGTTTAATTTTTTATTGATTTTTTTTTTTCACTGATATTATAATCTCTTCTAAGTAATTGATTTCATGCTGTCTCCAAAAGAATATCTCTGATGTAATTTGTTTCCTTGCCCTGAAAGTTACTGTACTATTTTAAATTTTGTGTTGAATGTATGAAGTTGTGCTTATTTTTATTAATAGAATTATGATGAATTTTTATTGGGGGTTTTTTTGTATTATAAATACAATAGTTACTGAATATCAAATTGTGTTATTGTCATAATAAATCATTGTCAGAATTATTTGCATCTGCAATTAAAATTGCTAAAATACTATTTTATGAGAATTACAGCTTTAGACAGACTTTCTGTCTTAGTGAAAATTGTCAATGTAATACAGAAAAAAAAAAGTATAGGGTTATTTGAAAAAACATATAAACAGTCATCTCTAAAGCCTGTTAATTTTAAAGTATTTTTGATTACATTATATATCATGGAAAATATTTTCGGTGTTTTTAATTTCTTGTATTATAAGAAAAGTTACTTTTGCATCATAAATAAAAACACTCGTTGAAATTTGAATAATAGGCAAGATGCAAAAAACTTATTTTAATTCATTAAAATAATTTTTATTAGAACTTTTATAAAACTTTTCATTTATCTTTCATCAATACTGTTTGCAATTTCGAATCGGTCATCTTTGATATTTTTATCTTAATTATGTGAATAAAGTGCATTTATAGCTTTTGAAAATATTTTATGAATTCACATTGTAGACATTTTTGCCATTATATATTCTTTTTCAAAAGTACTACTGAGAGATAATTCTTACCCATCATTTGTCATAGGAAGATGAGAAATTCTCAAATATAATGTAGATTTTGCATTATCTGTGTACCTTTCTATGTATTAGATTGAAACCCAAGTAATAAAGAAACCTAGACTGTGCTTTTGAGATTTATTTTAAAAGAAAATTATTCTTAAAAATATTTTTACGGCATCTTTTATCTATTTTTCTCTTCAAACGTGAAATTCAGAAATAGATTGAAAAGGCTCATGCCTTTTACTAATAATTCATTGACAGACAGGTGTATGTTTCTAAAAACTGGATTCGACAAGTTAATGTAAGCTTTGTTCCAAATGCCAAATAATTTTTTTTTTTTCTGTTATAGCTTCAAGACCTTATATGCCTTCTTATACAAAAAAATATTATTATGTTCAAGAAAGATTCTTTTCTGTCTGTGTTAAGTGAGTATTACTTCATCTTAGAATATTTTAAGGGTAAAGCTTAATTAGTTAAATTTTGGATTTAAGCTCTATACAGATAGATGGTACAAACTGAAGTTTAAAAATATTTTTTTCAGCTTAGAATCTTTAAGGGTGTGTGTCCTTTTATTTCGAGTTCCTTTGAGATATAGAATAGCCTGTTCTCACAGATGTTTGGGTTTTTCTAACAAACTTAGGATTTGCATTAAGATCCTGTGACTGTTGATATCAAAATATTTTAGCAAAAGTTAAAGTCTGATATGCTTTGAGTTATAGAACTTAATGTAAAATAATAGGTTTGATCGATCTTAATGTTAAAGCAGAGTGTGGTAGAGCAACTTAGTATTACTGAATAATGGGGGTATTGAAGTGAAATTATTTATGAATGGAAAGCCATTAATATTGTTTATGTATTGATAAAATAGAAAATGAATGCCATGGAATACTTTTATCGTAGAAGAATTTATATTTTGCCTTGTAGGAGAATAACATCCAAAATTTTCTGTAGGCATTTTGATCAAAATTTGTTTCAAATTCTGAAATTCTTGAAGGATGTTTAAAGGAAATTCTAAACTATTCACTTAGATTATAACTTTTTTAAAAATAAAAGTTTCCTGTTGCTGAATGGTTTATTCACTTTTAAAATTTTATTTTTAGTGACTTGTTTTCATTGAGAAAAATGAGTATTTTCTGTGTTTGAATTGGATTTAATCTTTTGAGTTCATACAATTCCATTCTGTTCCATTTCTTTTTAACTTAAAATATGTTTGTTGGAAATTGAGTCTGAAAAATTTCTCATTTCTTCTTTGCATTCCTTCTGTTTTATTTATTTATTATTTTTTTTTTTTAAAAAAAAGGGCATTTCCTTCATTTTCTTTCAAAAGAAATTAATTGCTTTACTGGCCTATACTTCAATATTATCCAAAACATTTCTCTTTCTTTCTTTTTTGTGGATATTATTGAGTATTTCTCTTCCAAATCTGGCATTTGTTTCTCTTTGAAATAAAGAATTTCTCTATATTTTCTCAAACTTTTGAGTATAAAAAAAAATCTTATGCTACATTTACAAAATAAAATTCTGTAGGTCAGCGTTGAATAAAATTATGCTGATTTACTATTATTTTGCTGTTTTTTTTTTCATTTAACAATTTGTATTTTTTTTGTTGCTTGATCCATGAAGCATGTACAAAACAAGTTTTCAGTTTACTAGTATAATAAGGTTTAGAGGTTAGTTAGAGACTACTATATTATGGCTTTTATTAAGAGATGCTTCCCTTGTAATGACGAAACTTAAATTTGTCCATATATTATTTCACTTGTAGCAAAACATTGAAAGGCTGGTGTCAGTTTCCTCCATAATCCCCATGATGCTGGCTGCCAAATGATGTTTGGTATCCAGCATTATACATCATGTGCGTACTTTTCTGATGCCAGACTTGCAATTTTGCATTTCAGCAGTCATAAATTTGGAAAACGTTTTCCTAATTTATGTGTTTGACTTGTGTCTATACATAAAGAAATAGTCTTCTATCTTATGTAAGATATTATATTTTCAGGGTGCAAATTTTACATTTGCCCACACTTGTCTAGAGCCAGTAATCTACTTCTCAGGCAAGTAGTTTTTAAGAATTAGAATTACTTGCCCTCTGTATGAATTTTGGCATTTATAAAAGTTATTATTACTTTTCTGATATATCTTACTCATTGCAGTGAAGTTGTAGTCGGTACATTTCGTAAATAATTTTTAAATAAGTATTTCCGAAGTCATCCTTATTTTACTAATATTTATATTAGTCTAAGTGATTATTCCACACACACAATTCTTCTGCATGGTGGAAAATGGAAATTAAACACATCTAAATGGCTAATAATTCTTCTACATTGATAGAATTTTTTTCTTGATATTATTTACATGAAAATTTTTCCCATTATACTAGTTCAGGGCTTTTTAAATTTTTAACACTTATGATCTCGTTCTAGTTCAAAAAAATTTTTTACAACTTCAATTTTGGTTGAAAATCTGTATATACAACCTCAAGCATACATTTGCTTGAGAAATATTTTTAAAAAAATGAATTAGTTGACTATAAGTAAAATAATTTAATACTATTTGATATAGAATTTCAAAATGGTTGCCTTAATTATATTTATCACTAATATTAAATAATCTTACTCTAACTAATTGTCAATGTTATGGTGACTTCAGTGGGGTCAGGATCCATACTTTAACCCTGTAAGCAGCCATTTAAACTTTTTTAGTTTTTCATGTTGAGTTCCAAAGCGGACAATTCAAGTTTATATGCATATTTTCTGAAAATTACACCAATAAAAAGTTCTGTTTTTTTTTTTGTTTTTTTACTTTAAAAATAATTGTTCAGATCTTAAAGGTTTTGGATCAAATTAATTGGCTGCTTAGAAGGTTAAGAAGTCATGTATTAGCCTATTTAGCATAGTTAATATTATGAAAACAGAAACTGGACTGAGCTTATCCATTCCCAATAAATATGCTTACAGTGATGAGTGTCACTCGGATATTAATTTATTCAAAAGTTGTAATTAATTTGATTTGGTTTATCAACATATTTTCTTGGCTAGTACAGCTTCCAATAGAAATTTTTCCTGTTATTTCTGCTGTGGTTATAATTTTAAAATAAATTATTTAGAGTGAAGTTATTGTGGACTGATTAATAATTACCACATATTACCAGTACATCGTCAAAAATATATCTATATATATTTACATGGAAATTTTGTACCATTTATTTTCTGCTAAGGTTCCATTTTGATTATCTACTATATCATTAGTTCTTAGACATTAATGAAATAGAAAGTACATTTCCAAATTTGATAGCCCTATTTCTTACAATCTCTAGTACAAAATGGTGCTACTAAATACCTAGTGCTCTGGGTCATGATATTTTATAAAGGTCACAATTGGCTTTCATTTCGTATTGGAGTGTTACTCATGAGTTGTCAAAAAAATGAAATATTTTTTATTGGGATCAAAATTACTAAGAACTTTTCTGCAATTTTGGAAAACTTTTTTGTTAAAAAAACAAACCATTTTTGATATATTACAATTTCTATTAGTTCATTAACACTGTTGCATTTAACTGAAAAAGTTAGAAATAAAAACAGAGTTTATATTCTCACTAGGGGCTTTTTGAGTCTAAAAAAAGGTATTATTAATTAATTTAAAAAATTTTTAATAGAAAAAAAATGAAAAAGCTTTATAAAAAGTATCTGAATAGATTTGTCTAAGCTAGCAGAAATTTTCTTGGGAATCTGTTGTTAAAAATTATCAATTGCTATTTTACGGTTCCAAACATTAGTGACTAATTTAAACTATAACTGCTGTTCTGATTTCCAACTCAAACTACTTGAACTGTTCACAAACAGAGTTTCTTTAACTTTTTGGGAGTGAAGATTTTCTGTCTTTGTTTGTGACCACATCACTGAAATCAAAAGTTAACTTATTTTAATCAAATTAGCTGTAGCTTCACATGCTGCTTTTATTTACTATTGATTCATTAAATTGGTTATTGATTGAATAATTTGTTGAAACCTGTTTAGACAATTTAAGGCTATTTGGTTCCCGATTTAGGTATAAGGGTAAATGATGACATGTTGTATGTCTTTTTATTTATTTAAAAAGGTCCACTTCACAAAATTTCATAATGTAAGACTTCATTTTAAATAATGTAAGAAGTTATTCCAATTTTATTGACCACTGAATAATCAAACGAGAGTACCCTTTTTTCCTTGCTGGTAAAAATCAAGGTTTCTGTTTAGAAGTGATTTAAAAAATTAAGAAAATTTCATTACTCAGAAAATCAGAATGATGTATTCCATTAACTATAGCAGTAGTATTGAATTGTTGGTCGTAAATTCAAGAATAAGAAAGTTTACGTAGAAAAATTCTACTTGAGTGAAAGCTTTCATATTTATGATATTTTAACCCTTTCGGGACGACGCACCTTCGTAGGGACGGAGCAGAGGACAAAGGAATTGCCCCACAGGACTGGGGTTTTGCGTCACTAAGCCTAACTTCAGGAAAAAAAAAATTTAAGTGTAAGTCCTAACATCGTAATTTTGGTAACATTTTAGATTATTACTTAAGCTGTGATATACTTTAAAATTAGCATTAAATACTCTCCTTTAATTTATATGAAAATATATATAAAAAATTTGCTTACCTTGAGAATAATTTTCGAAAGCACTATTCTAATTCTTCTGAAATTTTAATAGGCAAAATACATAAACTATAAGATTAATAAAAAAAATCCACAAAGACTATTTAGAAGTAGCAAAATTTTCAAATGAAAACGGAGTGTGAAAAACCTGGAAGCAGGGAGAAACATAAAGAAATTACTAGAAATATCATTTTCTAACTCTTTAAAAAATGAATCGTTACTCTCATCTATGTCTCTGATTGGTTCATTTATATTCTTCCTTCATAAATAAAGCTTTCCGAAATAAAAAGCAAAGTACGTGATATATTTTATACGAAAGCATCACAATGTGTAACTGGGCTGACGGTAAAACCCAAAAGGAACCCCACATAGTAACGAAAAGAAATGCATATATGCATCGCCCGTCCCGAAAGGGTCAAGAGGAACCAGAATGAAAATGAAAAGCTTTTATGTTTCGATAAAAGTGGCTTTGTAATGAATTTGTTGCTTTTTAACTGATTTGTTGCTTCAGTTTAAAGAAATTAAACGATAAATATTGTTAAATATACATTGCTGTCACTAAACTGATTGTTAAAAAAAATGCTTTCTCTCATTAAAAAAAAGTGTTTAAACATCGTTAGAACCTGCAAATGCCGGCCTTCACTTTTTAAAACCTCTTTGGATTCTGAAGGCTTATTTATAAAGATTGTTATCATTGGAATCCATCACACCAAGAAAACCAGGCTCTTAAATTATGTGAAGCCATGTGTAGCATTCACAAAATGGAGACTAAAGGCAATTTCACAATGCCGATAAATATGCTAATAATTATTCCTTTATTTTCAATTCACATGAAGAACCTGTATAACTACCAAAACTTCATCTTTGAAAAAGAAAAAAACTTGATAGCCTGTAAATACGTCTATTTGGTAACACATATTTTAAGAACTATTGTCCCTCTTTTGTGGTCTAACAGTTAACACTAATGCAAATTATACTTGATACAAATTGGTATATAAAATTTGAAATTTTTATTAGCATTAAGTTTTGCTGTGCTCATGGTAATATGTTTATCATTCTTTATGTAATATTTTTTTACTTGGTTTGAACACAGTGCATCATACTACCGGTTATCTATTTTTTTTTACTGCACATATTATTTTGAGTTTCCTAATATATCTGCTTGGGTGTGGTCTGTATTTAATATTGGATAGCACATGTATATTATTGGAAGAAACTTGTGCCATTTTTCTTGCATGGAGCAAGGCTTCTGTTTTTTACATTCAAATTTTTACTTAATTATTTTCTTTTCATTTTAGACGCTAGTTTAGAGTGGGAATCTTTTGAGCAATTCTGTCTGTGGCAGTTAATATCTGCCCAAAGTATTCCCATAGACTATATTCTTCCAGTGCTTCCTAAACTAGAGTTTTCTGGTAAGACACTATGATTTATTTTTAATCATTTTGTGCGTGTTATCTCTATTGTAAAAGGATGTCTTTGCTGCCACATTTCTCTACAAAGGAGTGTTTTGTGTTCGAGATATGATTCCACCATTAGCCCTGGTGTTGCTTCAAAACAAAACATTAATGTAACTAAACTAAGCTAGAAGGGGATTCAACACCCTATTTATTGAATTTAAATCTTTATATATACATAAAAGGCAAATACCATGACTCACTCGTCATGAAATCTCCCAAACCATGAGGCCTTAGACACTCCAAATTTGGTAGGTGGTTGCTTTTTTGGGTAGTAGGTGCTCACCAAGAAATGATTTTTGAAATTTTAATTAATTAGAAATTGCCTTAAATTTTAACGTTTTTCTGCAATAACTTCAGAGCATATTGTTGCACAAAACAGTTTTAATTAACAAAATTGAACAAAGATATTAACTATAAATTTATTAGTTAAAAATTAATTAAAACTCTTTTAATTACATTACTCGCTCTTTTAATTTATATTTCTATTATTTGTTGCACAAAAATCATTTTAACATAATCTTAAAGTTAAAATAATTGCCTTTTCAGTGTTACCAATTTTATTTCCATGCAACATTCTGTTAAATTTTAATTAATTTTTGAAAATGTTTTCACACACAATCTCCAGGGGAGAAATGGTGTTTGTTCACGGTTCCTCAAGGTTCTAGCATTGGAGGGGAGGGAAGGGTGTGTGACGTTTTACGATCTAGTGAGAAATGCTGCCCAGTCATAGTTGACATCAGTGGCGGCGACTCTGGGTCAGTCGCCCCTTACATTTTAGGGGAAGATGAATTTTTTACTTCATTTTAGCTGCCTGAAACTAGGAATTACAAAAAAAGCAATAGTGCTCGGGAAAATTAACTAATTTTTTAATTAAACTCTTAAAATTTTATTGTCTATCCTCTATACTCCCGAGTCTTTTAGATGTCTATACATTTTTTGCCACCTCACTTTTTCCACAAAATCTGGCATCCACTGGTTCACAAGGGGCACACACAATGTATGGCTTTCATTACCATATTCAGCGTTAGATGAATTGAATGAGAATTATTTGAAACGCAGCTTTTAAGTTTCGTTAGGTGTTATGCATCATATTGAATTATATCGCTTACATTTTTAAATTTACGTCTTTATATATTTTACTATTTGCCAATTGCAAAAATAAAGATTAATTTAAACGGGCGAACCAGCTAGTTAGAATAATAAAAACATCATTTATCCCCTTCTGAACTTTCCCACCATCCTCTCCAAAAAATATAAATACCAATAAACAATGGATTAACTTGTTATGAATTTTCTGTGAGAAAAATATGCTTCTGTTTTTTCAGATTTTATTCTTTTTCATCTGACCCAAAGTCTTGCAAATAAAATTCTGTAAAATAAAAAGCTCATGGTTTCCCTCCTATTTGCTTATACATAAGCAGCAACTAATTTTTTAAAATTGTTTTGTAGTTCAGTAGGCTTGAGTTATTATAAAATACTCATTGCAAAATTAGTTGTCAAATGTCTTGGATTGTTTTTTTTTAAAGTTCAGATCAGTGCACAAGCTTAATACACATAAGCGTAATGCATTCCTACCAATTGTTTTAAATTTATTGTTATGTATACTTTTTAACCCATGCATTCTTTATATGTTATTAGCATAAAAATAAAATTTTTACTTTACAGCTCATTCTGAAGCATTAATCAGCATTGCTTTGCTGTTAAAGCAAGAAAAGTAAGTATTCATTCATCTTTATTTTATATCTATATTCTTTGTCTTGTGTATCCTAATAATTTGTTGCTTTTTCAATGCACAATTAAAATTATCTAAACATTAAAACTGTATATCTTTTGACAGAAAAGTAATAAAATGGTTGAAGTAATTTATTTATTTTTTGGCAATGCTTCTATCTTGTAAAAATTTTAATTAATGTAAACTAAAGTACAAATTCTAGTTTCATTTTAAAATGTTTTTTTTTTTTAAATTGAATTAGACTGGCGTTTCCATTTATATTACTAGCTGATATACTCGGCATTGCTCAGGATAAAAAAAAATATTGAATAAAATATTATAATGTGCAAAATTCTTTTATTGTGTGAAACCTTTTTAAATTAAAATGAGATCATCAATTTGTAAAAAATGCTGAAAACTAATTTTCTCCATAATATTTGTTACGTAAGTACTTCAAATTTTTTTCACAAATACTGAAGTATAAGAAAGGTTTTAATGGACTTTTGGGGAGAATTAATTACTTTTTGATTAGTAAAAAACATGAAAATAAACCAAATCAAAAGTTTTTCCTGGTATAAAATTCTGAATTGTCTGTTTTAAACTTCTCTTTTATTGTTTTTCAGAATTTTGTTAATGTTTTTTGGCAACAGTTCTTCGTATGTGCATTTTTTGTTCATCAACACTAAATAGAATAATATTACAAATTGTTTATAAAATTAATTTTGAAAAGTTTATTAAAATGAGAAAAAAATTGTACGGAAATGAAATTAGTGTCGCTGAAAAGCTAATTTTTAAAAAATATGATGTAAAATTAGTTTTTGTTGGATAACATTTTCAGAAGGTATCGCGGAAAAACGCCAAAATCTTGCTAAATTTTTAATTACCTTTTGGACTTTGTAAAGATGACAGTGACCTTGATCTTGTTTTGAAGACCTCATGCGGAATTTCTTCGAGATTGGACAAAAGCTGTCAATTTGAATTAAGGAACACACAGAGAGACATACACTCTGCATAAAAATATGTACAATAGACACTTAAAACCACGGCCTCCCAACTACGGAGATTAAGGCTACAACAACTTACATTATCCAATGCTTGCCTGTAAACGACATTTATTTAGCGTGCTGTTGTCAAAAATCTATTTAATCCGCTTACAAAAGCTTTACTACCTTTGCCTTTGTTGGAATGTAAGCGATTGACTTATGTTTTATTTTAGGCATCATTAAAACACAACTCTGAATCTCATAATACTCAAAGTTATATATTTTCAATTAAAATATTGCTTTTTTATTATTTCGTAGAAAACTCGGGTAAAGATGACAGGCTATATTAACTGCAGTGATTTTTTAATCTAATTAAATAAGCTTTAGAATTCTTTTAGAACCAATGGAAAACATTGTCAAATAATAATTGAAAAAAATAAACATAAACATCAAAATAATGGTAAAGTAATTGCACTTTTACCTAACAACTGAGTATCATTAAATTTGCTTTATTTCAAAATCGTCTGCCTGTAATCAACTATTTATTAAATTTTAAAAATTGAAGGAGAATGTCAGATATAAAATAGGTATCATTGAAAAGGTAAAATTTTGAACTTTAAGATAGTATAAAAATAATTTTCATGGGATAATTTGCTTCGAGAACTTACAGTGGAAAAACGGTTTTGATTAATTTCTAATTAACTGACTGTTTAATTAACTTTTGCACTTTAAAAAGTTCACTGGTGTCTTCCCCTTGTCTTAATTAATGAGTGTGCAAAGTTTGGTTGAAATCGGTTCCGTGGTTTAGGAGGCGACGTGAAACATACTCACAGTGACTTTTATTTATATTAAGATTGTACTCGTCTAACAAATTATATTTGATTAAAAATAGTTTCTTTTGTTGTACTTAGGCCTACTGCTGACCTCTTAAAGCACATAATGAGCAGAGAAGTGAAACCTAATGACCAGTTTGCAGTCACTGTTTTAACATACTGGGCAAAAGAACATGAAGAAGTTTTAGCTGAATTAGTTTCATCTCATATTTTAAAATCGGGGTCTGCTCTTAAGCGAAAAAGGTAACAATTTCATTCACTTGTTGTAGAGGTTTCTTTTCCTCCTGTGTTAAGTGTAATTTTATTATATTTTTATCCTTTCTGGTGTTGTTGTTCATTGCTTTGAATTTTGTTTGAAAATTCATAGCCATTCATAATTCATTGGCTTTAATTTATAATTTGTAGATAAAATTATATTTGTAGATTGTTTGAAAATTCATAAACTGGCATTTCTATCAGGGTTCTCATGGTCCTTGAAAATTTGTTGAATTTTATTTGCCTTACTCAGGGCCCTGGAAAAGTGCTTGATTTTTCATTCGGTCACTGAAAAATAAGCAAAATGTCCAACCATTAATTTTTTGGGACAGAAGAGAAAACCAGTTTGAGACTTGGTTTTGTCTTGAGAATTCCACCACCAGAAAAAGGGTGTTTGTTGGGGAATGTTGTCAATCATCAGTATTTTCTCTCTTGGGATAATCAAAGACAGCTTAATTTGACAATATAGTAAACGCTTCAGGAGGGTATTTCTCTGCTGAATAAAATTGTCGTGCAATCATCCTAATGTATTTTGAAAGTAACTGATATATTTGAACAAAATTTTGTTTTAAATACCAATAGTCGATTTTCTCTGCAATGAAATCTGTTTTCAAAATGTATGTTATTTAATTTCATAGAACTTGATGGATAAAATTTGGTACACAGTTTTGTCGCTAGAATTGTTGATCCATATCAGTTTTTTTTTATTTCAAAAATAAAAATGTGAATGATTAATTTGATTTAAAATTTATCATTTGCATTTTTATGTTAAAATGTGTAATTTTATGGTCCTTGAATTTTCTTAAAAGGGTCCTTTAAAATCCTTGAATTTTTTTTTCCCTCAATAGGAGTGGGAACTCTGTGTATTAATTGCAATTTTTATTACTAGAATTTTAGGATTTGCTTTTTCAGATTGTTTCAAAACATTTATTGATTTTAAAATCGTATGACTTCATTATATTGGTTTTAGAGGACATGCGATTATATTTTTACTAATCTGCAAAATTTTATATGTATTATTGTATATGAAGTCTTAATTATTGATGTTTTCTGTTGATTTAGGCAACCGAATAGTAAAACACTAGCTCCAACTGTTGATCAAACACTTGCACATTTGGATCAGCTACGAATTACATGCAAACAAAATGCCTGTGAGTATTATCTTCTGTTTTCTTTTAACTCTCTAGATTTTATTAATCTTTTCAAAATCGTATGTCTGAGAACGAAAGAAAAATATCCACGCTACTTTTAGGCATTCATCATAGATTAAAAATTTTATTTTATATTTGTTCCATTTTTGAATTTGTCCATCTCTTTATATTTTTAGTAAAGCACTGCTTAGGTAGTCATCAAAATTCAGTGTAAATATCTGAAGAAAGGAAAAAATGTAGGCAGTGAACATTAAATTCAATAAATATTACAAGAGTTTTTGTTATGGAAATTTATGTGAAAAAAATCAAAGACATGAATTAGCAATCTAAATAATTTAATAATCATATGTTATCAGAAATTCTGAAGAAAAATTAATGAAAGAAACACATTTACTAACGCTCTCTATTTAGGCAATGAATTAAAATCAATTAGTATTATTAAAATTCAAAAAATATTGGTCAGATCTATTTAGGTTTCCTGAAAATTCCTTTGACACACTCCACAACTGTTTCTACCAAGGAAATTTTTTCGTTTTAACTTTTGAAGATAGTTAAATTTTGTCTAACAGATTTCAATGTTTGACTAATAAAGATATATAAATTTTTAAAAATTTAAACATGAAAAATTCATGTTAATCGGAACTCTGTGTATTGGGGGTGGGAAGAAATAACTCTAAATTCATGACAGCCGTGCAAGAAAATAAGTTCCTTTTAAAATTATTTTCACACAGGATTTCCTGTCAGACAGAACTGTGAAAATCACTGTGTTTACATCTTACAGTGTGAATGACTAATGAATTTGAAGAAACAAGTTTTCAACTCTTTCTTTCTTGTATACAATTTTAACTTAATCTGTCAAAATATT
Organism: Araneus ventricosus; assembly: GCA_013235015.1. NCBI lineage: Eukaryota > Metazoa > Arthropoda > Arachnida > Araneae > Araneidae > Araneus > Araneus ventricosus. Next base: position 145,618 of record BGPR01000859.1, read on the forward strand.
TTCTCTGGCATATCCTTACCGTAGTGTAAGTCTTGCTAAATAATTGTAAAGATTAGGTAGTTTTCATTAATTTATATACAAATGTTGTTCCATTTACTTCAAATTTTAGCCAATGGAAGGGCAGTTTAATTTTTTTTTTCTATTGGAAAAATGTTGAATTTTAAAAATGTAATGCATTTGTTCTTAATCCTTTGTAGACAGGTTGGCGTATAGTGTGCCAGTGAATATGCACCAATTAGCCAAATAAAAACTAGTGAAGGTGGAAAGCTCACTACCCCTCTAACCACGTATTAACATTCCCTTTACTCATTGAAATAGTTCTCATTGACCTTGAAGAAGTCCATTTGGTCTGATCATGCAGACAAGTGAATGAAATGCTCTCCATAACCCAATATGACAGTCATGAAATAGTGGGAAATCATCTCTCCAGAGCAATATTCAGCTGTTTTGGGAGAATTAATCGAGAAAAGATCAGCTGAGGACTAATCTGATGCGTCAGATCTTGGTGGAGAAGTGACCACGAAACGAATTCCGAAATTGTTGTGGAGGACAATCCAGTTTATGAAGAGTATAGCAATTCAAACTAGGACGCAAATGTGTGAATCATCCATCCATTCAACCTCTAATCTTATTATACTGTAAAAAATAAAGTTGTTTATGATTAAATAAGCATAAAGTTGGAAATAACAGGAGGGCATATAAAGTGTGCCAACCTGGTTCGAGCGTTCCATGAAAGTAACCTGTCTGCAAAAAAGTTAAAAAGTGCCCGTTCCTTCTCTCTTTCTTTTTTTACCTTTTCAGCTGTAAATCATGCTAAAATATTTTAACCTTTATTCATTTATATTTTAACTTGAAACTGGGAGGTTTTAGTGGGTATAAACTGCATTTTTTTACATGTTATCGGAACTTTGCTTTTGATTGAAATTTGAAATCAGAATTTTTATATGGAAATTTTTTAGAAAATTTATGAATAATTACTATTTAACCATCTTGGAGTTGAATATACAGAACAGGGGGAAAGTTGATTCAAGTACTTAGCAACTTTCCTTTTTCTTGTGCTTCGACATTCTTTCATATTTGAATGAGATGATTCCTTATTTTATCAGAAATTGTTTTATTATTTGAGCTAAAATTCTTAATGAAATGGGTGGCGTTAAATTTGATAAATTTTTCGTCTACAGAAATTATATTATCTTGACTGGCATAATGGTCTGATTGTCTTCTTTTTTTCTCATTAGTTTTTAATTCAGATGTCATCCAGTCTGCTCTTTTACAAGTACAAGCATCTTGTTCAGATACTCAAAAAACAAAGTAAGTTTTCATCTATAAAATTTACCTTGCTTGTTATTTTTGATAACATTTATTGTAGAGACTACTGAGAAATTTACTGTACTCAAGTATTTTCATGCCACAGATTCATAACTCAAATTGTATAGTTTAAACTAAGTTACCATTCATAGAAATTTTGCAGTTGAAGCAAATATGATTTGTGTAAATTTGAAACTGTTTCAGAAAAACTAAATGTAACAGATTTTTAAAAAAATTGTTTTTAAGGCATATTATTTTAAGTAAATGTTGGCACTTTATCTATAACTTGTCTTTAACCGTACAGTTTATACATGGCCAAAAGTTATACATGTTTATTACTGTTACCACTTTTATTATTTTATTACCAACTGTTAAAAATTCTGTGCTTGCTCTTAACTGGTGTGTCTTCTGCTAATCTAATTATCTGATTTATTGCCCCTTTTTCATATAGATTTAGTGACTTATTTGCCTTAGTAGAAGAACTGGATGATATAAAAACATCAAAATCTGGTAGAATGGGAGGTAGAGGGAAAGTATCAGGACCAAAGAATATGAAAAATAAACCTGCAATATTAGATTCAGATACGGAAACAGACAGTACAGAGGTAAATATATACATTTATATATATATCTAGTCTGTTGATCATATGTTCATAAGTGTAGTGTAGATATTAGCATGTATTTCTTAACCCTTCTTGGTCGACTTTGCACGTCATATGTTTGCCTTTTTTGTGCCTGTACAGTCGACGTTGCATGTCATGTGACGAAGAGAAAAATTGCATCATTGAAAGTGAATTCATTACTACTTGCATGTCTCGTTATATTCCACGATTATTTCTAAATGTTGCTAAGAGATGGTGCAAATAGTCCTACTTTCTTCGTGTTTTCACGTAAGATTTCTCCCCTTGAATAGAAAACATAATCATTTAGTGTTTTCTACAATTTAAAAAAATCCTTTTTTGGGGTCAGAAATTTTTAAAAAATCTGACCAGGAAGGGGTTAAATCAATATTTTTTAAAATCTGTCTGTAAATTAATTGTTTGAATTGGTTTAACTTGCATACAAATCAATTTTGAATTTATCTTAATGCCTAGCAGATAGCTGTTTAAGTTTTTAAATTAAGTTCATTGCTTTTATTCCAACATTTTCAAAATTGAATTGCTAAATAATTTAAAATATTTTCGTGTCGAAGGCATGAATAATAATTTTTTTCTTTTCAGTTTTTAAATTTTTTATTTATTAAATTTATGATCTTCAATTATTTAATTTAATTATTTGTTTGTTTTTCATTTAGACTGTAGCTCATAAAAAAAGAAAGTACAAGATTTTTGTAACGGATTCTCATATGCGTGAGGTTATTTTTATTTTTATTTATTTTTTTTTATAAATGCATGAATTGCACCAAACAATTTCACATGTTAAAAAACTACTGAAATATTACTGTGTAGTCATTGCTTTGAAATGGAAATGATGAATACTAATCTGTGCATATGGGATACATAAATCTTCAGATTAATTGATATTTTTTCAAAGTAATGATGAGAATTTCTTTTACGATAAAAAGAAATTATAATGATAGATTTACTAACATTAATTTTTATACATTGGGTAATTGGTTAACAAAAGGTTTGCACTGCAAATAAATCAAACTACAAGCACTTTCATGAATGATTTGTATGATAAAAAAAAATTAAACACTCCACCATATAATAAAAAGAAGAAATGATTCTGTCTGGAAGATTTATAGAACTGCATCTCATTGCTCCTGCAGAAGAGATGAATAGATGAAAGTCGATGGTTGCCAGGAACACAATGAATTCATCAGGTGAACACATGAAAATGAAATACCACAGTTTTGCAAGGAGCAGCAGCAAACTCATCAGGTGAATAGAAGAGAAAAAAATATGACAGTGAGATTTGTCAAGATTTAAATATCTCTGAATGGTCTGTGGAACGAAATTCTGGCAGCTGCATGTACAATATTTGCACAACAAATTGCAGCGAGTCAACCCTTTACAGTTCACTACATGTTTCGTTTTGAAAATTACTAAATGTATTTCAAAAATGAGTATTAGACATGTAGCTGATCATAAATATGTAAAAGAAAAAAAATTGGCATTTTTTATTTTCAAGCAATTTGTGGTTTCACACTGAAGCCAATGAATGGTAACGAAGTATTTTTCCTCCGAATAAGTTATCGTCAACATGCAATTTAAATTATGTATTTAATTTATAAGTAGACGTGAGTATTCAGGATATTCATAAAATTCGAAGATTCAATTGTAAAAAGTATCAATTAGTGCAAAAACCCTCATTATTTTGTTTCTCTTGGAGATCAAAAGCAATTCAGCTCTTGCAATGTCGATATCTTTGTGAATACTAACGGTACTGAACTGGAATTTTTATATAAGTTGTCCTATATGTCTGACTCTTAAGTTATGAAAGAAAAATTATGCTGCGTTTCGCCCATGCGCAGTAAAAAAATGCTCAATGTGTGGTTTCACTGCAAAACCAATGAACATTATAGGGTTAAGAGTGAGAAGTGTGCTCACCATACAAACCAGAGATATGTATAACTGTTATACATATAAATGAGCATAGTAAAAGATTATACTCTCTCTCTGTCCAATTTCCAAAAAAATAATCTGTTTTTTATTTCAAAATGCATGGAAACAAACAAAACTAAACTATTTGAACTTATATTGAATATTAAGCCTAGACAAGTCACACCTTTGAGAGTTTAATCATTGGTCGTATGGTGTCTGATAAACACTACCCTGACTGGAATACCAAGGGTAGAAAGGAGCCATTCCATAGGTAGATAGCTCCCTGAAGACAAACTTTTTTTTTTTCAACTATGCTCAGCAACGAAAAAAGAATCGCATGGCATCTGTCGGATGCCATTGTCCTATCCAGGGTTAAATATGCCAGTGGAACATTGTGTCTTTCACACCAAGTCGAATCGGAGAATATTGCTGAAGAGAGTTAGTTGATTGTGTCTTTCCAAATTGGAATTGATTATGATTATTTCCATTAATTTTCATTGCTTCATCTTTTATATATTTTTAGTTGTTTGCACAATTCATGTTATAAAAAATTTTCATGCTCATAAATAAAATTCTTGGAGAATCGATAAAACTGAATCAAATATAGCAATTTAACTTATCAATAAATCCGAATATGGTGTTCTATTTTGCCATTTTCAATTTAAAAAATGTGCCCGTTTTACATTTATTAGTGAAAAGATACTGGGTGAACTATATGAGCTGAGTCTAACTAAATTTGATGTTCTTTTCTTATTAATTTGGGGGGTTGTATTACGAATCGGACAACTAAAGTTGGAAGGAGAGCGTATAATTTTTTATTAACTTGTAGTGCCTCCACTATGAATAAATCAAATTCCCAGAAATAAAATCGATGATCAAATTACTAAATGTCTATCTTTGTGTTTGTTAATCAATCACCCACTGTATAATAAAATTCACTGCTGGAACTATTTTTATGTTTTTAATTTTAAACAAGTGAAGCTAATATATTTACATTCTCTTTTAGGATGATGAAGCAATAAAACCAAAACCTAGGAAGAAAAAAAGAACATTGTTAGGTTTTGATAGTGATTAAAAAAACTTGTGTGTATTAATGAATTTTAAAAACTTTTTGATCCTTAACAAATGCAAGTGCATTGTCCCGAGAGCTATTTGTGAGAGCAAGAAAAGTGTATAGAGACAAGATGTAGTATGGTCATGTTTTGTTATCACAACAAGGATCCACATCATTACATATTCATCAGAGACGATATATTGTTACTGTAAATATTTGTATATCGATTGCATGAGGCCAAAAATGTGATCTATTGTTTTTAAATAAACTTTTACAGATTATTTATTGATACAGATCAGAAGCTTTCTTGTCCTTGTTAGTTATTTGAATTCCTCTTTTATCACATTTTGTGTAAGATAGGTCTCTCTTAATGTTTTGAAATGAATTGGCAGTTGCAGATGAAATAAAGAAACAGTAAGTGCCTACACTTTATTCTCTTCATTTTTTATTATTGTTCTCTTCATGACTGAACCGATATGAAAAGGTTTGAATTACATTTTTAAAATTGTTTGTCTTTTTAACTAAATACTTATGCAATTTTTTATGAGTTACAGTGAAATCCTAGTTTTCAAGTGCCTAAAAAAAATATTTTGGCTTACAAATTTTTCGAGTTCAGTTCATTTTTATTTTCTCATATATGAAATATAGAGATGGAAAGTATTGTCATTGTCAAAAAGAGTTGGACTTCTGGATTTTGATAATCTCTATATTTTGGAACTCCCCGATTCTGAAAAGACATTTTTTGAATTATATCATTCTGTCTGTATTTGAACATGACTCGAAAACATGAGCTAGATGGATGAAATTTGTTATGTGGTCTTTATGCCAAGATTTTAGATTTCTATCAAATTTTAGACGAAATCCTTCTGAAGGAAATCTGTCTGTCCTGTTAACATGTGAACGTAACAGCTCAAAAATGCAGCAAGCTAGATGAATGAAATTTGGCATATAGTTTCATTGCCAGAATTGTGATCTGTATCAATTTTTCATCCAAATTGATGGAAGGATTGACTATCTATTCCTGGGTGTATGGACACAATAATTCAAAAAATGCAGCAAATTAGTTAAATGAAATTTGGTATGCTGTCATTACATACATTCGTAGATCAAACTTTGGACCTAATTGGCCAAAGGAAAACTTCAAATGCATACTCTTCACCATACCATGAAGATTGACAAAAAATGCACCATATATGAAAGTGATGGGGAGAATACTCCCACTGGTAGATGGTATCCTAATTGTAAAAATGTAACACCATTAGCATGTCGGGTAGAAAATTATTTACTTCTATGAAAAAAAGCTGTTGGATTCTTCTGGGGCGATAAAAACTTTTATAATTCTTTCAAATCTGCAGCCTTAACATTTTCAGTGATGATGCCATGTGTCACTATAAAGATTTTTAAAAAGGTTGATTTAAGAAAAAAGTTTTATCAAAAAACGAAATTATATAGGGCAATGTTAAAGTGAATATGAAAGACTATCAAGTGGTGCCAACAGATTGAAGAAAGAAAAGAATCCTCTTTCAAACAAGAGCATTTCCTTTTCTCGCCATATTCCTCTTACAGCATCGACTCTCCTCTGTACATGTCGGAAATAGTTTTCCATTATATTTTGATCTTTTTAGATATTTAATTGCAAAAAAGAAGAAACAGAAGAAGTAAGCGATAATGATATACCTTTTGCACGCAATGCAGCAGTCCAATATTTCAATTATTGTATAAATTCAGGCCACAGAGGGAATATTATTTGACTATTAAGTCATTCCCACGACAGAAAATTTATCCAGATTAGAACTTCTATGGCGAGTGGCACTTTGAAAAAGTTCACCATTCGAGTTCTCTTCCATTTTTTCCATTTTATTCGTTTAATCTTAATGTGTTATAATTTTTATTGAAGCATGATTCTTGTTGTTTGGTTGTATCTTAATTGGTTAGTTGATTTTAGGCAATATTGTTAATGCAATCACTGGATGCTGCTGCGTTGCGCTGAAAAGGTATATTGTTATCACTATTGTTTACTTCTTCTGGTTTTTTTTTTTCTTCTTTTTTGCAATTAAATATCTTTCTTTTGTATTTTATTGGAACTTGTTGCATTTTTGCGCCATTCTGTTTAATGCAAAATTTAATTTTTAATATCTCTTGTTAAATTAGTTCACTTGTACTTGATCTTTTTAGTTTTGTTTTGCGTTAGGAACTTTTACACAAAGTATTGTGCAAATTTAAATAGGCAGTCATTTAACAATCCAGGAACAGATTATTTTACTTTGCATTAATCCTATATAATAGAATATAAATTTTTTACAAACAGCCATTAAGATCAAGTAAGTTTATGGTAATAGTGGGTTTGACAGTAAAGGTAATCTTTGTAAAGTTCTTTGTGTTTTTTTTTTTTTTTAACAGTGTGCTATTGATCTATGGTTTCATAAATTTAAAATAACACTATACATCAAAAAATCAAATTTTTTGCTGGAAGTCGTAGATATAAATCTGTCGCTTACAAAGTAGCAAATTCTATTTGGTGAAAATGTCTTTAGAGAGCTCGAAAAAAAGAATTTAATGTATATAGACCTAATTTATATAGGTGTCATAACTTATATTTTAAAAAAAAAGCAATTTTTACAATATAGAATCCTTATAGCTGTTTAAAATAGCTCGTAATTTTGGAAATGGGTTTAAGTGTGATAATTCTTGAATAGTAAAATAATTATTTTACACTTAAATGTTTGATTTCATTTCTCATAATTTTTAATTAAAACTTACCCTGAAAGTTTAAAATTAATGCAACTATATGTCGTCTAAATTTTGTGCAGATTATTTCCAAACTTGAATCTTATGTTGAAGGGGTCACCATCCTTATTGTAGGGAACATAAACTTTTCTTCACCGTCACTGTCACATTCTAATTAAACTCACAATTCTCAAAATATTTTGTTTCTCTTACTGTTTTCTGCGAAAATACAGGTGTGATTTACAAAGATATTTTATGGCTACCACCAATGCAAGAACATATTTTAATTGCAGAAAATTGCCTAAGAAGATCAAACTTCAGCACAATCATGACTGAACTCTTTTACACTGCTCTTATGAATGAGTTTGAATCATTAATTTAAAAGGTGTAGTTTTTTTTAAATCGGAAGTCGTTAAGATGTTCATGTACAGTTTGAAGCATTTCTTTTGTTTGCAGAGTAATTTTTTAATGAGCGAGTGAACTTTTGCTTTTGAAACAAATATCTAGTAGAACATCCACTTAAGCTGACGAACAACATGCCAATCAAATTGAAGAAGTATTATTTAAGGAATATTAAGCAATTTCCTTTACCATTTGGATTATTTCAAGGAATTTCAAAATACTATTTGAGTGTGGGGTGTGTTATAGGACAAATTATACCAAAAATGTTTAAATTCTTACCAAACACATTGTTCAGGTTCAACAGGATGTGATGCTGTGTTCTTTCTAAAATACATTATTGTCTGTGATGAAATATGGATCTATTCTTTTAGCATAGAAACAGCTCGTATCAAATAACATAATCAAATGAATGGTGATCAGATGAAATGAGGTCGGAAAGAACATGTATGAGGGTATTGTTGTAAAGTTGTGCATTAAAAATTTGTGCAGGCTGTCCAAACTTTTACCAAAAAATGGAATATTGCATGAAGCAGTTTTGCAAACTTATCTGAATTTTATGGTTTTAAGGCTATTGATTTTACCTCATAATTGAATTTCTTTTCAAAATGCTATTTTTGTTTATGAATTATTGGCAAAGAATTCAATATGGTGAGGCCCCCTCATGTAATATCTAATGGCACCATGCAACTTTTCCTCATTTCCATAGTTAAAACTGTCACACTTTTGAGTCTTCTGATGCAGGTAATAAAGAGATATGCCTCAAATCATGAAATGATTTGTCTAAAATTTTGAACACAAGTTTTGAGAATCAAAGAAATGAGAAGTATAGGAACACTGCAGTTGGAATGAATATTTTTAAAGGAGAAATTATAAATACTAATCAACCTAATTGCAATCTTGTGTTTTATCATGCTAATATATATATATATATAATATTTCTCAATACAGTATTATATGCTTTGTGCATGAAGTCTTTCAAAATCAATGCTTGGAAATTAATGATATGATTAAAATAAAATGCAAGGATTTTACTTCATATGTTGGTCATATTTATCACTTTTATAGAATTTTGATGTTTGAATGATTATTGACTAATTAAGAGAGATCTGTACGGGGACAATAAAATTAAGAAGCTAATTGTTTGTAAAAATAAGATGTACAAACCATTTTGGCAAGCACGAGTTTCAGATTAATGCAATATGATCATAGCTTGTTTTAATATTATAAGGTTTGTAATAAAATAAAAAAAAAGGGGGATACTTATTATCTAAATGTAATAAAAAAATTTTTGATGATTTAAAAAAACTAAACTACACTAAGTAATGTAAAAAAAAGCATCTTTATTTATAACAATCTTATTTAGTATCCCCCCCCCCCTCTGCAACTTGTTTGCCGTGTTCAAAACTTTTAGAGTAAGTAGTTTTTAATTTCCATAATAAAGAAATATTTGCTCAGTATTTGATTTTTATAAGGTAAGTAACACTTTATTTATTTTTTAATTGGGTAAGTAGCAAAAGAATTTTGATTTGAATAAATTATTTTAAAACTTAATTACAGTAATGATTGTCTACTTTTTATGTGTATGCATTTATAATCTGTTTTGACAAAGTATTTTTGTATCCTGCTCTATTTTTTTTTTTTTTTTGGCACTTATTAATGAACGATTACAATTAACATGTCTATTATGATTTCATATTAGATTGGCATGTGAGTATTATAAGTTTGTACCTTTTTTCTATTGTAAGCTTACAGTTTTGTATTGTTAACACAAGTAACATATGTGTAGTATTGTTTTCATGATATACAGTTGTTAAATAAGTATCCTTGAACTAACAGCATGTTAGGATTTTCCTTATATTTTATTTTATCTTTAAAAGTAACTTAGTTCATATCGATAATAAAAATATCAATATTTAACTCCAGTTATAATTTTAATAATTCGGATAAAGGTAATTGTGTTTAACCTTAGAGTATTAAATTATTTGCAAATGAAGCTTACTTCTTTGCAAGTAAAATCACTACATTGCAACATTTAAAAAATGGCATATCTGTAAAGAAACTTTTGCAGTTTAGGAAAAAACATAATTGAATATGGATTCCTTATTTGCCATTTATTAGAATATGTTGCAGTTGCACATACATACATTAAAGCATGCATAGCCATCGATCTAAACTAAGTTTTTTCAAATTTGAATTTGTCCTTTTCTTACTTTGAGGAAAAAGTGCTAGTTGGACAAAGAGAGTATAATTTCTTTTTTAATCAGTAGTGCTTCTTTTATAAAACACCCGTTTTGCATTGATCACACTGCATAACACCATGAATTATCAATCAGGAAAAAATCGACAAACATTATGAATTGGGTGAATAAAAAAAGTTTTTGAAATAATACAGAGGGTGCTACATTCCTGATGGACTAAATCCAAATATGATCGTTTTTTTTTTTTTTTTCATATTTATGATAATACTTTACAAGTCATCATTTGTAAACTGATAATTTAAAATTATTTTCATTAAAAAGTGCATGATTTCATTGCATGGATTGAGGAGTTATTTAGGAACGAAGAATTGTTGCGAATGATGTTAGGTTATTATTCCAAATAACCTATTTTCACTATTACTGAAAAAATATGGAAAGTAGTGTAACAATATATCGAATGAACTCATTTGGATAAATTTGCATGCATCTAAATAAGTGAAATTGCTTGCTTTTCAAATAAAAAAAATGTGTGAAAAATATATAACCTTTGTCGTTTTGTTTTTATTGTCTTTACATAGTACTTGCCTTCCCCCCCCCCCCCCCCTTCTATATCAGTTATGGCTGTGTATGCAAGATTCTATGCATTAAATACAGTTTCATAAAACTAAAGGTGGTCTGTCAAAAAATGTTTTTTTAAATCAGTCTTGCGAGTGTTGAAACGTCTTTTAATGCATTGTTTACTGGAATATTTTTGTAGCAATGAATAAGAAAAAATCGGACGACATCATATAACATCTCTGCTCAAAAATATATTGAAAGCACCATATGACATCTTTGATCAATCAATAAGTAATAAGATTCATACTTATGTCTCAAGTTGTGAGACTTATTCGCGAGTTGGTATGGATCAGATTCGACTTTGTGAAACTGATCTGTTGAAGTTTGTTCTTCAAGAATGTCTTGTTTTGAAAAAGCCTTTAAGAAATAAAATTCATAACAGTAACTTTTTTATATATAAATGTTTAGTTTCCACAACCAACAGAATATGAAAAAAGTCATCAGCATGTTTGATTATACTGATCTTCTGTTTTCATCAGTTCCATTAGACAGTTTCACTATAGTAATGAAAATGCAGATCTTGAATTTTTAAGCTTCAAAGTATTCTGATTTTTCATTATTATTTTACATCATTGAATGGCATTGGTTACTAGATTTTCATTGCTATCTAATAAACAAAACTCTTTCCAAAGTTCATCAAATACTTACTTCTAGCAAAGATTAGGTGGTATCTATTCTGTCCATTTATATTTTTTTCACCCATTGATGCAAATTTTCACTGCTTATTTTTCTTAATAAATAGCTTGATTTGAAAACTTTTTATTTTTAAAAATTGATTACAGAACTTATCAGTTTTAATGTGAGCAATGAGCACGATTCAAATACAACTGAAAAACTGTTAAAATTTCTTATCACCCTTAAGAAATTATCTACAATTGGAGATGCCTCAAATTGACAGTATGTAGAGAGTTACAAGAGACTGCAGCACTGGTGTATGGTAAGTGGGTACAGATTTTACAGCAATACAAATCGATTCGAAGTTTGAACGACTTGCTAACTATAATTTTCTTTCTTTATACTGTTGTAATGCATAAAAAGGTTCTGTTCTCTTTACCTTTAAAACTGGCGTATAAAACTGCTGAGAAGTCCTTAGATCAGTTGTGTATCTAGACAGTTATGAGGCCCTATTTTTTAGCCCTGGAGAGTAGAACATTATCATTGTCTGTTGTAACTAGAGTTCACAAATATCGCCTGGTGGTGCTGCGTGCTGTTCCGGGTTATTATATTATACTGTAACTCTCTCACTAAAGGCTTCTTGTTCTGTTCTGTGTGTGTTATGTGTTGGTCTTCTATGTTTACATCAATAAATTTTATGTGACTTAACAATTGGAGTATGTCTAACATGTTGCCTACGAGTCCTTTACTGACAGGTAAGCAAACTAAATGAAATTAATACGAATTGTGTATTTGTGACTATTAGAGTTTGCGAAGTTTGAATAGTGTCTATTGCATTTATAATTGCAAGACCTTGGATCAGGGCTCCCTAAAACCATGGATCACAGGCAATTTGCCAATCCTGTCATGATAATATTTATGTCACTGCCTTAGACGCCATTAATTCAGCAGATATGGTTTCAAGACTGAGGATTACAAAATATATTAACTTAGTAATTTGGGGTAACTGGGTACTTCCGGAGCCAGTTCCGCAAGTTCTATTGTCCAGTTGCCCGAAATTAGTTTTGGAAATGGGTCAAATGGGTACCACTTTATAACTTTTTAATACTAAACAACAAAACTGGAATAAAAGTAGAAGCTAAATCTACTTAGTATTATCTTTAAAGTAATCTAGTTATTTTTGTTGTAATTATAAAATTAGCTCTCCAGGCTAACTTGAATCGAGTAGTATCTCAAATTGCGAGTAGAAATTTTTTTTCCTTTCATGAATAGCCTCTCCTCTCAACTGATGTAGTGCTACTGGTGATTTGGATATTATTTTAAAGGGAAGACACCAAATCTTGCTAAAACATGGTTTGGAAATGTCTGTAATCCATATTTTAAAAAATACAAAGGGTGTGCCCTGCATGTAGCCAGATACCCCTGCCTTCCCTTAATATATTCCCTTTATATTACACTTATTCAAACTGTAGAAAGAGCTCTATGAAATTTTATGTTACTTTTCTGATACAGAATAGCGATGAATAATTTTTAAAACTAAAAATATATTCAGGTACATCAATTATTTTTAAACACATTGGGTTCATGCTCGGGACTATTTACCTGTGAACTGATACAACACATATTTTCCTCTTTGCTGTCAACTTAACTTGCCTATGGAATGTGACTTAAAAAAGAGCTAAGCACATTCTACAAAAGCGATTTTATTGAATCGTTATAAAATATTTCTCATACAATTACTTCCATAAATCATAAAAAATTGTAGAATACAATAAGTATAGATATTAAAAATTGATGCGCGAGACTAATTGTATAATTCTCAATTCTGAGTTCATTTTTCTAAGTATTCATCACTGTAATTTTTTCATTCCTGAGTATATGAATAAGATACGGTAAAAGTTTTTCACATTGAAAGCAAACAAAAGTCCACCTGGATTAAACAAAATTTTAAAACACGATTTTTTCTTTTTCTTTCTTTCTTGACCAACACTTCTTTTTTTTTTTTCCATTTACAAACTTGTCTCAATTTTCTCTTCACATCATTGCAAAGATTAAGAGACAGCATCAAGTTCTTGAAGTTGGTTGGTGAATACATTTTGCAAACGTCTCTCTTACTGTGTGAAGTTTTTTATTTCCTTTTAACTTTCCTGAAAGCATAGCTTGTTGTAAATTAATTTACAACAAATAGCTTTCGTCATTGTCTCCATTATTTGCTTACAAGTTTTTTTATCGGATAAATTTGATGAAAACAATAATATTGATTTCGTATTGTAATTTAATTGATGTCTAGAAAATTGGTGCATGCTTAAAGGCAAGTTTGTATATTACAAGTTTTTAAAATTTTTAATCAACCAAAAATAAAATAATTCCTGGTAAATTATAAAATCGATGATAGCAAATTTAAAAGAAATAAGTGCAGTATATATTTTTTTAAAAAGTCATGCTGCCTCTTGTTCCATGCAAATAAAAAAAAAGTTGCATAAAAATCTTTCATACTCTTTTAAAGATATTTAAAGAAAAAATTATTTATAAAAGTTATATACGAAATAATGAGATGAATATTAAAAATATTTTTATTAAGTTCCAAAATTTTAAAACACAATTGGCAAAACAAGGCATTCTTAAGTAGCGTGTCTAAGCATAATATTTTGTATACTTCATGTTAGAAAAAAAAAAGCAGTTGCAAAATTCTTTAACAACTCTAAAAGCAGTTATAATGCATCATCTCTGTTTGTATAAAAAATATGTGCATGTGCATAACTGGTGTTAAAAGCAAAAAGTTATTGACTTGATGTATAAGATGATAAACACGTTAATGAGTTAAAATGAATTTTTCCAGAAAGTATTTAACTGATGCTGTTGCATCAGAAAAATACTTTTCCATCGATCACACATCATTATACATTTTCAATGCATTACATTTCTGTTAATCACAGATTAAGTTCATTTAACCATGTTATTGTGCTTGTTAGTGGCAAACTATTACCTTCCACAAAGCAGATATCTAAGCCTGAGCTTTTGGGACATAAAATATGTGTCCATTTTTCTCCTCATTAAATGAGAACTGTCCTTTTGGAGCTTGTAGGTCAAGAACTGGACAGTGGTGCTGATGGATTTTCTCTGTTTCGAAAGTGGTCCTGTAAGTAGTGGATCCCATAAATCCGTTTTCGGTGTTGAATATGTTGTGACTTTCGTGCTTTATTGGACGAGGCTTCTCAACATTGCCTTGATGCGACTTGAATGTGCTTCTTGTTGTGCTCTGACCTTCAAATGACCCTTCTCCGATCTTCTGATTGGTTGTTGGTCGGTTAGCCACTGATCTTCTGCTGGTGGTATGGGTAACGTATGAAGCGCGGGAAGTTGAAAGCATTTCTTGACTTTTACCAGCGGATATCTCCGGGTTGGATCTGCTGCTGGACATAGTTTCATTGGCATGGTCATCAGAGCCCAGTTTGAATGAGGATCGTGGTCTTAAGCTTTTTGTTTTAGCAGAACCTTGGTTTCCTGTGAAGGAGGAGTTTGCAGTTGTTTGGAATTCCATTGAACCACCTTGGCCCAGACTTCCTTTTTGGTCAGCTTTGCCTCTGTAGAGAGAACAATAAATAGAATTATTTCAGAAGTTCCAGTGTCGTTTCTTGAATAGAATAATTTAATACCAAATCGTCCAATATATGAAAACCGTTACTTGATTTCCAAAGAAGCACTTAAAATGCTAAAAAATAAAGGGAGAAATTAAAGTACTTTAGTTTTACCATGAAAGCTTTGATGCAAACAGCATCGCATCGTGTGGTAACTGCAAATCAGCTGCGATAGTCGAGTAAAACTTTCTTTCTTCCCCCGTGAATTTCAAGTAATATGAGGACCTGAATGAGCGCACAAGTAACCCTTGGGATCCGTCTAGAACTGTTATCCAGTCTACGTTATTGTGATCATTCAATAATCCTAATGACGTTGTTTGTGAGGTTAGCCATAATTTGCCAATTTTGTAATTACGATGGGAGTATCGAAACGTTTCGAGACTAGCTCTATTATCAAGAAACTGCTTCATTTATGTATGTGGACACACTATCACCTTCAAAGTAGTCTCTCCTTGCACCGCAATACAGCATTCTTGCCAGTGGCAGCGATTGGGGCAAAAAAGTAGGGGGAGGCAACAAATTTATAGGAAGCTAAAAGTACCCGGGAATACAGGGGTAGACAACAAATTTGAAATAAAAATGTAATTTTTCTGGCAAAAAAGGAAGGGATAACTGCCCCCTGGCTCGCCGCCACTGGTACTTGCCACTTCTTGATTGTGTCCTGGAAGTTCACTTCTTGTATTGTGTCAAGTACTTTCTGCAATTCATGTTGGATCGCTCCTCGTCATCCAGTGGTCTTCTACTCTTGAAGCGCGTGAACACCTTGCACAACTCATGGCAGCTATCAACGTGAACTTTGCTGCATCATGTGCAACGTCTCTGTGGCAGATTTGCCAAGTTCCACACAAAATTCTTCGCTTGCTCTTTATTCACTTTGGAAGCACAAAAGTGGTAACATACATGGTGCACAGCTACCGATGCACGCAGTATGTCTCTTGGCATGCTGGCTTGTGAATGCCTATGCTCCCAGTGATTGTGTGTACTGCCTTGTGCTGCTATCTGGTAGCATGTTATCAGGGCTGGATTTACACATTTCTACACCCTAGGCCAAAACATATGCTGCACCCGGCTCAGCAGAAGTGAACAAATAATTTTCAATTTGATATACAATAATTTATCTTTGAAATATACAGGGTGATTTTAAAAAACGTGGCCAAACTTTAAGGGTAGGTCAGGCATACTATAAGCATCCAGAATCGCTTAGGAACATGGGTGAGCAAACGTCATCTGGAGGCAGCAGATGGTATTTAAAATGAAACGGCTCTGGGCAAAATGCCGATATCGTTCTGAATCTTAGCGTTATTGAACTGGAATTTTTATATAAGTTGCACTATCTATATGGCTCTGAAGGTGTGAAAGAAAAATTATGCTACCTTTCGAGCATTCGCAGTAAAAATTATTTACTACAAATGCTAATATCTCCTTTAATATTCAACGTATTTACATGAAATTTTGATACAATGCTCCTCTAATTCATTGTCACGTACTCGATAATTTTCATGCCATTCGAAGGAAACCTCTCCAAGTTATAAGCAAAAAACGTGGGAAAATGTAAAAAAAAAAAATTATAAAACCTTTATATCTTACCGAATATTCGCGCTATTTTTACCAAAATGCATGTAAAAATTGTTTGCAGTTACAAGTTGGAAAAAGCTGCGTGACATTAGTTTTCTGTGAAGCCGATGAATAGAAACTCCACAACGACTTTATCACCTGGGTTGTGGGATTTGGTCAGGGGAGATTTCTGGTCAGTCCCTCAATGCCCTCGTGGGCCAGATCTTCAATGTAAATGAGTTTGATGTGATCGAAGTTGAGGGAACCATCCAGCCCCAAGTGATATCTGAAAAAATGAAATTTGCTTCTGTAAGCCTCGCCTTGCTTTAAAATTTTGTCAGACACAAGCGAGGGCATTTAGGCTGCTTCACGGAAAGCTGATAATGCACATTTTTTTAAATATCTCCCAAAAACTGGATGTTCTCCTCGCTGTTTCATAAATAGGTTTAACTCACAATTTACTCAGAAAGATTCTGCCATGAGGCATCTAGGACTGACCAGAAATGATGAACTCTAAGAGAATTTTGCCTTACCCACTTCAGAAAAAACGATATGAAGTTTGCAAACTTTCTATCAATTTTTCGTGTGATATAAATAATTTCATAATGATTGCTAAAAATAGCACGAATATCTGAAAGATATAAAGGTTCTTTAAAAACCCAAATTATGTTCTTTTTTTTGCTTATGTTCTGGGTAGAGTTTTCCTTGAATTTATAAGGTAATCCTTAATTATAATAACAACAAAATAGCAAAGATTGTGAATGAAAATTTCATGTATATATTGACATTAAAATAGACAGGATTAGGTAAGCGTAGTAAATACTTTTTACTGTGCATGCGCGAAAGTAACGGTTTTTTCCTTTCCAACCAGATTATTACAGCACCATCCAGCAAAACTTATCAATACCGTTGAGTGATATTGCATTTCCATCCAGTGCTGGTTTTATTTTGCTACCAATCTGCCATCTCAGCACAAATTGAACGAAAAGGTTGTG
>BGPR01000859.1:178913-206292 GCA_013235015.1 Araneus ventricosus
ACAATATTTGCTCGTATATCAGAAACTGAATCAATATTTTTGGCTAGGAATTCCGCTTGGTTCATAGTTGTATAATCGACAGACCCTTCTTGTCGCAAATTTCCTTTTGGTTTAACAATATTTGCTCGTATATCAGAAATCGAATCGATGTTTTTAGCTGCATATTCTGTTCGATTTACAGTAGTATAATCAACAGATCCTTCTTGGTGTAAATTATCTCTTGGTGTAACTACGTCTGGCTTAGATAGCTGCCATTGTTTGAATTCTGAATTATTTGTTGTTTCTGAAGCAAATGTACCTTTCTTGAGCTCTAAATTTCCCTTAGGTTTCACAGCATGGGGCCTTTCCGAAGTCTGAGCTGTGAACATAACTTGATTAGTTGTAGTTCCGTCAAACTCTCCTGTTAATTTTGTTGTTGTCTGAGGTCTAAACTGTTGAACTCTTTCTATTTGTTTTTCTTCGAATTGCAGCTTATTCATGGTTGTGAAATCCATGGAACCTTCCTGTGTCAGATTCCCCACGGGCTTAATTGGCTTTGGCCTTTCTATACCCCAGTCTTGAAATTGTGACTTATTTGTTGTTTCGGCTTCAAAAACTCCAGAATTCAGTCTTAAAGTAGACTGTGGCACTATCGGCGGTGGTTTCTGTATTTCCCAGTGCTGAAATTCCCTTTTTGCTGTTGTTTCATCCGCAAAGGTACCATCTTCAAGATGGAGATTACTTTTGGGCCGAAAAGGCGTAACTTTTTCTCCTTGAGTTGCCGGAAACATAACTTGGTTCATAGTTTTCGAATCGAAATCGCCTTCGAAAAGCTTCGTGTTCGTTTTCGGTCGAACGCCTTTGACTCGCTCGACCGATCGTGAAACAAATTCGCTTCTGTTTGTTGTATCAAACTCCATTCCTCCTTCTTGCCGAAGACTGCTGTGTTGTCTTATAGGTTTCGGTCGTATTTGATCCCATGTCAAATATTGTGCCTGATCTTCACTCTGCGATGCTATTTCGCTGGTCTCTTCATGAGTTCTCTGCTCAATTTGTGTTGATGTTTCAGCGACGTTCTCTGTGTGTTCTACATACGCATCGCTTCTTGTAGTTTGTTCCACTGCTTGTGTAGACGTCTCAATTGCAGAACTAACCTTATTATTTTCTGACAAACTTTCTGTCACAGTTACTTCAGAGGTCTGTCCATGGTCAGCAGGAGTCGTATGTGCTTCTGATTTTGCAGGCATTACCGTAGTTTGTTCTTCATGAGTGGATGGTGCAATAGATTCTGTTTCTGTGCGTTCTGTTAGAGATTCCAAATTGGAGACCCTCTTGCTTGTCACGTCCCGGCGGGACGAATAATCGGTATCAGTCGTGGTAGCAAACTCAGCACTGCCTTCTGATTTTAAGTTATCTTGAGGTTTATGTATAACAGGTCTTGTGACTTGCCAGTTTTTATAATCACTTATAGATGTTTCCATCTGGGAAGTTTCTGTTCTGGAGCTTTCTTTGATGAATGTCCTGTTCAAATCTACACCTTCCGGGTCGGTTAAATCTAGCGTATCTTTCGGCTTATGAATGACAGGTCTTTCAACTTTCCACATTTTGTAATCACTAACAAGTGTTGTTTCATCTGAAATCGGAACTGCTGGTATTTTTATTTCACTTTCTGGTCTGGCTTTCTTGGGTTTAAGAACTGTAACATCTTCAGCGTTTTCTGATGTTCTACTTATATGTGTGCTGACAGCGTTGTAATCCTTGGAAGTAGTTTCAAAAATCATTTCCCCTTCAGACTTCAAATGACTTACTGAGGTGCCTTTTTTGACTTTATAAGGAACATCTCCTTGCTTAGGTGTAAAAGCTTCATGATAAGAACTATCTGACTGAAATTCTCCGCCCAATTTAAGAGATGTACGAGGCCTTTTAAACGTTTCCGACTGTTCGCTTTGCTGCATCTTGCTTTGAAATGCACTTTCATTGAACATTGTTTGTTGCGTTGTTTCCAATTCCATTGAGCCTGATAGCTTCAGATTATCGGCCCTTTTGATTTTTTGGGTCTTCGGAATCTGACGTCTATTCCATGATTCAGCCTGCACCATCTCCGAAGAAGTAATCACGGAATCGGTGACATGAGATTCTACACTTTTCTCGTTGAAATCTACTTGATGCGTTGTTACGAACTCGGCAGTTCCTTCTTGTTTAAGATTATCGGGATGTCTTATAGGTTGGGTTTTGGAAATCTGCTTTTTTGTCCAAGTGCCATTGCTGACACTAAGTCCATTCCTGTTGCCTTTGTTTGCTACAGAAACTGATGTTGCGAGGTTCTCCGAGTCAGCTAGAAGAGCTTGAGCGTTTAGCTGGTCAGTCGTTGATGAAATTTCTTGCTTACCCCACTGCCTTCTTTGCTTTATCGTCTCTTCTGAAATGATAAAAATAAATAGTAATATTTATAAATACTATTGATTATTTTATTAGTAAATCAATCGTGTCTTGATCAACTAATAGCCTGTTTATTTATTTATTTAAAGAAAAGAACACTACAGAGAAAACTCCATTTACAGCGTGCTATAAACAACAAGCACACAAAGAACAAAAGCCACAACGAGCAAACAAAAAAAATGCGATAGAAAATAAAAAAGTTAAACACAGAGAATACACAAAGTCATAAAAATTTTGCAAACGCATATATAATTAAGAACGAAAACACATAATCACAAAATTTTTTAAAAAATTAAAAGACTGTTTAACACCAGCTATGAAATTTTCTTACTGAATCTTACGAAAGCAGACATGGAATCTTCAATTAAAGCCGAGTTTACAGTGGTATAGTACTCGGCTTCGTTAGGTGATCACGTGATCCTAATAGGCTAGCGTGTAGTAACAGTTGATCGGAAGACAAAGGATCTGGATGGGTTAGAGTGGTCTTCCAACCGCGAACTTTACTACGCCAATGTTAAATTCAGCTATATATTTGCAAAATTGTGCTAATATTTCGAAGTTTTGTCAATTCAATCACCACAGATCACTTTGTGTTTATCAAAAGTAAGCCTTAAAGCATCGCAGTCGTTTGTAGGGTTCAATTTAAACTCGTAGGTTGGAATCTAAATTTTTTATCGAGAATTAATTCTTATAAAATATTATAAATTCCAAATGAATTTAATTTTTCAAATCATTTTAAAACTCATTTAAAAATTTATCTTTTGAATATAATTATTATTATATATAGCATTAGAGAGAACCGCATTCTTGTATAATGTCACCGACAACTCAGATTGCCAGTATGAGGTTGTATGTATATCAGCATGAGAGAATGTATCATACACGCTGTTAAACAGGGGTATTCAAAACAACTGCACCGATTTCAAATGGCCTTGTCAATTACAACAGGGAAGAAAATTTTGAGCACAATATAGAAGGGAACTTAAAGTTTTGATTGCGTGCACAATAATTGCCTATATGTCATCCCTTGGTCACAGAGGCAACATCCACGAGATAGTCCATTTCACTCCAGACAATATGAACATATTTGCAGGCGCATGCGCGTTCGATAGCCACATGCAGAGAATGCATGTGGCTATCTTAAATCTTCTGAAATTACATCTTGTGTCTTCACTTCATAGCGATATGTCGTAGACTCTGTCTTAACGCTTTTGTGTCTAACAGTACACGAACTGATGGTACGTATAGAGCAGGGGTGGGGACTCTTTTCGGCACTGAAAGGCCTCATTAAATTTCGGCAGTTGCGCAAAAGGCCACACGAGCAGAATCACAAAGGTTACTGTTCTGCAATTATTTTTATATTGCAAACAAGTATATTATTTCAATGCGAATTGTAAATAACTGGTAAGGTCGCAGGCTCCCCACTCCTGGTGTAGAGAATGCCTCACATGGTAAGGAAATGGACTATCGCATGGATATTGCCCATGTGATAAGGGAAATCACATAGGGCAATTATTATGCACGCAAACAAATCTTTAAGCTTCTTTCAGTATTAATTTCAAAAGGTTTCGTCCTATCGTTGTTTAGAAAGAAGTTAGAGCAATTGGTAATCGGTGCAATTGTTTTGAATAAGCCTGTACTTGATGAGAGCATAGTTTTAAACATCACTAATCGATTGTGTTTAAAACTACGTTCTTATTTTTAGATATTTGGTAATCAGTCTTTTTCTAAATTAGTAATCAATCTAGGTTTATAATATACCTAGGCTAGATATTTGGCAATCAGTATAGGTTTCAGACTGCTTTTCAAATATTGATTATTATATAATGTTCTATTTTTAACATGGAAGTTTTTAAGTTTCATGGATCTCTTTCTAGCTCTAAGACTTATAAAAACACGTATTCCATCATTTATCAGTGATGTGATCATTCGTAGCTTTCTACGCCGTATCATCTTGTGTTGTCAATTTTTATGGTTTCGCTAATTATGCGCCTGCTGCCCCTCCTCACTTACTATTTTTGATAGTAAAAGAAATTGCTCAATAGAGCAATATTCTTCCAGTAATGTCGGAGTTTGATGACGCGTGTGTTTGTAATGAGTTAGAACTTGCCTTATTCAGGTTCTGAGGAAGCCATCAAGCTGTTAAGGTTAAAAAGAACTCAAAGAAAATGCTTCAGATATCGCCGTGCCTAAGATTCGTATTTCGCTGAAGAACTTCTCTCAATAATTGAAGACTAAAAGCGGTAAACAACTTAAGTGAGAAAAAATCAGATGCTGTTTTTCATGTTAAAGTGAATGCTTTATAATGTGGTAAACGTGAAAAGTGCCTGGTGTAGGCCTCTAAATAGTTCAAAAGAGAGTATAAATAGGTCGCCATTGTGAACGTTCCTGCAGCCAGTGTTAACGTTTCTGCAGCCAGTGCGAACGCTCCTGCAGCCAGTGTGAACGTTCCTGCAGCTAGTGTGAACATTGTTTGGCGATTTCCCAATATTTTGACTTTGGGCACTTACAACGTTTACCACTTTTAGTCCTCAATTGTATTTAAATTTGCATTTATTGGAGATAAATCTGAATCTTACGAGTTAATGAAAATGACAGTTAATCAGTTAAGAATTCATCTCTAGACATCATTTCAAAGATATAATCTGAACTTAATGGAAATTTATATTCGAATGGAAATTATTATGATGCATAAATGCAAAGTGCTCTGAATCAAGTCTTGGAAAATATAATTCCGAGACTATTTGTGCCTCGTGACTTTGATAGCAAAACTGCCATTAATGAAAGTCTCTAAAATTATTATTAAAACGATCGACATAAAATACGAATTCTGTCACGATATTATGAGACTCGTCGGTGAAGCATCCACTATTATGTGATTAAAGTTATTTAATTTGGCATGACGTAACAACGTAAGATATTTAACGTCTCAAATAATATGCAATGTAATGAAGGCAATTTATTATTACTCGACGCACATAAAATGCTATACGCTGCTTTAATTTTGGAATCCAGACCGCATCTTGCATATTCAATATAGTGTTAGACATCGTGCAGTTAGATGACACTCCCATATGAGTTTGACATGTAACTGGGATCTCCTGCAAATTGATTCCTTTGGATCAGCTTATGATTCTGGCAGCGGCATACGATGATAAATGTAACAAAAAGTATTCCT
Source organism: Araneus ventricosus (assembly GCA_013235015.1). Classification (NCBI taxonomy): domain Eukaryota; kingdom Metazoa; phylum Arthropoda; class Arachnida; order Araneae; family Araneidae; genus Araneus; species Araneus ventricosus. The sequence continues at coordinate 184,510 of BGPR01000859.1, forward strand.
ATCTATTCGGATCACTGGCACTAGACAAGAAAAGGGATATTTGTTTGTATTGTTTCCAGTGACTGAACGGCCACAATGCATAAAGCAATCAACAGATACAAACGTGATGTAGTATAATACAGATCATTCAAGTTCCTGATAATGGGTTCGCGTGCCCTATAACCAAGGCCTGCGATTATGTTGATTTGTGAAGTCAAGAACAACGAATTAACAATCTCTAAACAGCCAAAGAATTATATCTGTGAGATTTATAATGTGTTTTAAAGTTATTCATGGACTACTGGGACGGACTTTGTAGTTTTCAGACATTATCAGATTTTTCACACTTGCATTGCAATCAGGATGCGATTAACAATTGATTTTATCGACAGGGTGCCTACTAAAGTCCCTTACCACCCTTTTAACTACCGAATGGCTGCAGCTATCTTCATAAGAGTGGTGTCTAGGCATGGTAAAGTGACTATGCGCTACTGGATGAAACCACTTACAGCGCCACCTGGTGGAAAAAGGTGGAGTTAGCGTTATTATCTCTAAAACGGTACGAGATAGAAGAAAAAAGTGTAGAGCATAATCGATTTAGTACAAAAAGACGCCTTATCGTCATGAATGCTAAAAACAGAACGCTTAAAATGCACATTTGTTTGTTTTCAGCTCTGGAACGTATGGTTCCAACATGACGGTGCCCCTGCGCACAAACATCATCAATGAAGCAGTACCTGGTGGAGGAATTCGGGGAACAAATAATCGGGTATAGTGGTTTCCAAGAGTGGCCTCCACGTTCACCTGATCTGAATCCAATGGACTTTTTCCTGTGAGATACCTCAAACAGCAGGTGTATGCGACCCCTCCGAAAACACTGCAGGACCTTCAACCACGCATTACGGATGCTTGTGCCAACGTGACATCCGCTATGCTACACAGTGTCCAACATGAAGTTCAAGCAAGGGTCTAGATGTGCATTGTAGCTGACGGATATAAGTTTGAACATCGAAAATAAAGGTATCTTGTGATAACTAGTTGCTTTTTTTTTCTTTCTAAGAATGTTTTGTCACGTGTCAGTGTAGGAAATCGCGAACAAACAAATACGTGTTTTAAGCGTTCTGTTCTAAGCATTTTCGTCCACAAGGTGTCTCTTTGTAAGTCGATGATGCTCTACAACTTTGTAATTCACTGTTTTCCTCTATCTCGCACCGATTTAGAGATAATAACGCAAACTCCACCGTTTTCCACTAGGTGGCGCTGTAAGTGGTTTCATCCTGTAGCGCATAGTCACTTTACCATGCCTGGACACCACTCTTATGAAGATAGCTGCAGCCATTCGGTAGTTAAAAGGGTGGTAAGGGACTTCAGTGGGCACCCTGTATATTTACCACAAATCCACGGCGATCATGAAAAAAAGAACATGTTTCTACGATAACCGTAGTTCAGGAGCCATACTGATCAACTGTCACTAATGAAGCTAGTTTTCTTCGCAATGTGCTAATCTGATATGGCCGCGATGATCTCGTGGTTCAGTCTCGGCTTCGGAATCGGAGGGCCGCAGGTAAGGACCCGATTTCACCAAAGATCCGGTGTGTATGTGAACCTTGAGCATATTAACTCTGTCGTCGGAGGTCAAACGCCCTCCGGCTGGTAAGTTGCGGAAGTTTGGACATTTGGGTGTCGGTTCGGATGTAATTTTAGTCATTTGACGTCGGCTCGAAATTGCGAGATCCGTCCCGAATTAGCTCTCTTGTAGCTACTTAAAAATATGATTCAAAAAGCAAACTTTCTTAACCGGTGTTAATAAAAACGGATAGTGTCCTACCGCTACGAGAAAACCCCGAGAAGCGTTACTTCAAGTGGACGAGTCGAAGAAAGGAAGGAAACGGGTATAAAATCAACAGAAACATTTGGCAAACTAAGCGCGCTTCGTTAGGGGAGAAATTCGTTTCCGACCAAGTACAAAGCTAAATGAGACTTCCGCGGGTTCTATCTGCACGAAATGAAATAAAGCCCTTTCCTTCACCCCCAAAATGCAGTGGAATATCCCGTTTCCATAACGACCGCCACAGGCAGGTCTGGGGGTTTTCTCTTGGCGGTAGGGTTTTTCTCGTGACAGTAGACGTATTTGACGAAACTGTCTAAATCTTCGCGATCCCCTTTGAGATTGCCTCCAGTTGTTTAAAAACATTGACGCAAGGTATGGATACTTGATTCTACCGGGGATACCTTTTCCAATAAAGCACTGGCCGCGGTGGCATTGTCTCGGCTTCGGTGCCGGATGGTTCAAGATTCGAAGCACGATTCCACCAAAATCCGATGTGTATGTGAGCTTTGTGCATGCTAAATCCGATATCGAGGGTCAAACACCCTCCTGCTAGTATGGTGCGGAAGTTTGAAGAGGCCGCGCAAGCTCAGGTGTCGTTCTTTGCATCTGACCACGTATTCTGCAGACATCTAACTTCCAGTCACGTTTCAAAATTACGAGGCTTGTACCAAAATAGAACGTTAATGAGACTAAACGTATAAAGCACATTTTACATGCAGTTCTTTCTGTAAATATAACGCGGCATTAATTCACCAACAAAACTAAAAGACAGTAACAATTTATGAAATATTATCTTTTATTTCATTTACAACACATTTAGTTACTTCAGAAAATATTAAACCTTTTTCCATTTAAAGAAGTTACTTATGAAAATGCAGTAGTCGACGCTTGTAGTGATCACGGATGTAATGATCAATCCGTTGTACTGATCAAAATAGCGTGGAACAGATCTCCGTATCTGAACACACAGGAAATCCGCCGGTTCTAGTGATCAACAATTCGCTTGCAGCGATCGGCTTCGATGAGATAACGCCTCAGAACATGAGAATGGCGATGAAGAGGGGCCAGAAAAGATCTCACCATCAGCCCAAGAAACTCTGCGAGCACTTCTTACGTAAGATCAATCCGATACCATGCTGAACCTTTTGATGAGCATTATTCATTTGAACGATATCATTCATTATCCAATGCGCGAATGCTTGAAAACTAAAACATACAGGGTTCCCACTTATATCCGTTACAACCCCCTTAATTTCTAAACGGTGGCAGCTTAGGCCATAATTTGGTGTCTAGGTATAGTAAAAAGGCTATGCGCTGTCGATGAGACAACTTACAACGCCATCTATCGGCAAATTTTGAAATTAGCGGTCCTATCTCGTAAACGGTGAAAGATACGAGAAAAAAGTTAATTAGAAAGTTGTAGAGCACTCTCGATTTATTTAGTACGAAAAGATACCTTGCGCACACTAATACTCAAAACAGAATGAAAAAAAATGAACATTTGTTTGGTCACGATTTCGAAAATTGATATGTCATAAAGAGTGGAAGAAAGAAACTGAGACACGTTCCTGTCTTCTGGATCATTTATTTATACTCTCAAAATGCTCTCTGTTAGCCACTATACAAATTTGCACTCTGGGCTGGATTTCTCGCTTCGCTCGCGTTTCACGACGCCATAGTGTTGAAAATCACAATCAAACAAATGTTCATTTTTACATTCTGTTTTTAGTATTAATGTGCGCAAGGTATCTTTTTGTACTAAATCGAGAGTGCTCTACAACTTTCTAATTGACTTTTTTCTCGTATCTTTCACCGTTTACGAGATAGGACCGCTAATTCCAAAATTTGCCGATAGATGGCGTTGTAAGTGTCTCATCGAGTAGAGCATAGCCTTTTTACTATACCTAGACACCAACTTTATGGCCTAAGCTGTCACCGTTTAGAAGTTAAGGGGGTGGGGGTAACGGATATAAGTGGGAACCCTGTATTATTCCCTATAACGTTGTTAAGAAAGCTTAAAAATTAAATATGTGTATGAAATATTTTTATTAAAGGCGAAATGTGGAATATCTGAGTCAAGGAAAAGTTAGGTGATTCCATCTTCTTCTATTCAATCATTGAAGATAGGTTATCTTTTCATAGGTAAAGGGATCATTTTATGCGTAGCTCCATGACCAGGATTAAAGAGGTTACGCCCGAGTGGCGCGCTGTTGTTGTCAGCTTACATGCTTGAATCAAAAAGGGGAGTTAACAATGCGCGGAGAGGTTATATACGGAAAAAAGGGGATTTTCCCGGAAGACTCGTGACTCGAAATGAAAATCGTATTGCGCTTATTATTATGGAAGAAGAAGTAATTTAATTAAAAATGAGGTGTCGTTAAAAATGATTTAAGAAAATTAAAAAGTTAAAATATCACATATATATATATATAAGATCAGGCTTTAAAAAGGTGAAAGGCAGTCCTTTGTCATCCAGGAAGAGACGATATTTGTTTAAATCTTCTTTTATTAAGGCATCAGGCGTTATTTCTTCATAGGTGAAGTATTTAATTTGTATGCAGCTCCATGACCAGTATTCAGAAGTTTACGCCCGAGCGGCGCGTTGTTGTTGAAAGCTTACATGCTGGCGTGAAAAAGGGCAGAAATGAATGCGCAGAACGCTTAAGTACCCAGGAAAGGGAATTTCCCCTTCAGAAACTCGTGATTTGAAAAGAAAGTTGTAGTGCGTTTATTATGATGAAAGTAGAAGTATTTAAAATGAAGTGTCGTTAAGATTATTTAGGAAAGTTAAAAAATTAAAATATCACATATATATATTTTTAATTCTGTACATCAGTGGCGAATCCAGGGGGAGGCTATTGGGCTACAGCCTCCCCCCCCCAGAGCTAAACCAGAATTCTTGATTTTATTTAAAATCACTACATCTGTTTGTTCTTAATCTCTCTTTTAAAAAAAACGTGACAACATTTCTTCCTGGCTGGACAGGCTCGAAAATTTTCCCTCTTTTGTAGTGTTGTGCTACAACGCTACAAGTGCACTCGCACTTGTAGCGTTGACGCGGTCGAGGACATTTTTTGGCTAGTTATTTCAATGTTTTTTTTATTAAATTATCGGAAGTATTGTAGAGTTCTTTACGATTCTTATTGTCAGGTCAGTCAAGTCTATATATTTAAAGCGTTTTGGTTTACATAAGCCATTAGGTTCGACAGTCGTCACGACGATACACATTTTTTTATGACCTCAGCCTCCCCCAGACCCAAATCCTAGATTCGCCACTGCTGTACGTTGTATCGATCTTTTTTCGAATTAAAACGAATGAGTACTGTTCAGCAACGGATTCCTAGACTACTACTTTTGGACGACTTAACACCGGAAAGGGGTGTCAAGCAATGAGTCGTATGAGCGCATTTCCGGAGTTCTTTGTTAGATCACGCGCAGTAAAATGAAAACATCACCCTTCCATTCTTCACTTCCCCCCTATTTTCATGAAAATAACTCCGCCAGGCGCATGCGCAAGAGCGCGGAGGGTTTCCGAATTCCGTTGCTAAACAATTAATTACATACCAACAATGTTGTGTTTTGGCTTTTTCTTCTATCCTTGTATACCCATAAACTTATGTTATCGTTAAGGCATTGTGGGTATACTGATCATTCAGGTATAGTGATCACCTTGCCTTTGACCCAAAGTGATCACTACAAGCGGCATCCATTGCATAAATCGACCATTTTTTTAATGTTTTTTCATAGGTTGTTTTAATTTTGTACTCTGTTTTTGGCGCAGTGTTGCAATTTATTTTTATCTGAAGTCTTGCAATTTATTTTTATCTCAAGTGTGTATTTACGTCTTTAAACTTTTAAACTCCTGGTGTGTTTTTAGAGGATTCGGTGCTTGTGTGTTTTGACTTTTTAACCCTTGCCTTTTGGAAATGGTCTTCTATTTTTTTTTTTAATACGACTTTTAGAATCATAGTGTGTTTTAATGTTTTTGTGATTATGTGTTTTCGTTTTTAATTATATATGCGTTTGCAACATTTTTATGATTTTGTGTATTCTCTGAGTACAACTTTTTATTTTCTAGCACATTTTTTACTTTCTCGTATACGAAGTATACAAAGAGAAAGTATTGTAATCGTCAAAAAATTCGAACTCGAGATTTTCACGAATCTCCACGTTTTAGACCTCCCTGAGTCCGAAAAACACAATTTTGGAATTATGTCTGTCTGTATGTCTGTGTGTGTGTCTGTGAACACGATAACTCGGAAACTATTAGAGATAAAGGGATGAAATTTAGTATGTAGTCTTTAAACATAATTTGTAGGTTTCTATCAAATTTTGGACAAAATCCGTCAGCGGGAAGTCTGTATGTCCGCGGTCATGCGAACGCTATAATTCAAAAACTTGAATAGCTAGAAGGATAAAATTTCGTACACAGTTTTATCGTCATGAATCCGTATAAAATTTTGGACCAAATCCGTCAGAAGGTTGACTGTCTGTCGGTCTGTATAAGCGCATCTCCAACGCGTCCGCTGTCTCTACACGCTTGCGTATTGGACGCAATCTTCTGTGCACGATATTTATTGACTCCTGCATGGCGCTTTTTTTCATCCAATTCTCCATGCGCATGCGTACTTGGTAGTAATCTGTGCACGCGGAAGGATTGTCCTTGAGCGAAGAAAGAGTAGAAATCGGTATGCATTTAATCGGAACGCATCTCTTCGAATTTGTTTTTTTACTTAATATTTTCTGATAGTCATTGGATCCTGGGTTGCAATAGGTTCGAATTTTTTTATCCACACGTGGGGAGGGGAAACAGCACCTTTTTACTTTCTCGTATACGAAGTATACAAAGAGAAAGTATTGTAATCGTCAAAAAATTCGAACTCGAGATTTTGACGAATCTCCACGTTTTAGACCTCCCTGAATCCGAAAAACACAATTTTGGAATTATGTCTGTCTGTCTGTGTGTCTGTCTGTCTGTGAACACGATAACTCGAAAACTATTAGAGCTACGGGGATGAAATTTTGTATGTGGTCTTTAAACATAATTTTTAGGTTTCTATCAAATTTTGGACAAAATCTGTCAACGGGAAGTCTGTCAATCTGTACGTCCGCGGTCATGTGAACGCTATAACTCAAAAACTTGAATTGCTAGAGGGATAAAATTTGGTACACAGTTTTATCGTCATAAATGTAGGTCCGTATAAAATTTTGGGTTAAATCCGACAAAGGGTTGACTGTCTGTCGGTCTGTATAATCGCATACTTGTTCAGTTTTGAAACTAACTGCCTGCGCATGCCTACTGGTGGCAATGCGTGCGCAAAGAAGAAGGGACTCCGAAACTTGGCAGTTTGCCAAAAACCAATTCTGGCGCGATTTTGTAAGGAAGCAAACATTTAGGGAGTCTCGCCAGGTCCTGTTGCGCAAAAGAATGCGCAGGGGATTTGAATTTGTTTTGATCCTTCAAACCACGCGTGGTTCCAACTTTGGTTTACTTGCGACGGAAGTTTATTTGACGTCTTTTATTATTCTAGTTTTCTCTACATGTGTTAGGAGTATACGAGAAAGTTTAGGGGAGACCACTCCCGCTGGTTCGAGAAGTATACGAGAAAGTTTAGGGGAGATCACTCCCGCTGGTTTTATTTACTCGTTGTGGCTTTTGTTCTTTATGTGTTTGTTATTTAGAGCACTCTGTAAGTGGAGTTTTCTGTGTAGTGTGCTTTTCTTTAAATAAACAAATAAAACATTTTCTATTTAAAGAATTCAGAATAATGCTTCAAGCACGCAAGGCGTCAGATGTAAACTTACCTCGGACTGTTGTCTTCACTGAAGACGCCGACTGCTCATCACTGCCAATAACGATCTGCCCCTTTCTTCGATGTGGGCAGATGTGTTTCCTGGAAAGATGCAACAGAAATCAAATTTAATAAAAAAGTTTTTAAACCACACTTTTATTAATGTTCTGAAAAGGAAAAAAATTTATTGTAATTATTTTCTACTTTTTAGGCTTTTATTTAAAATTCGTATTCAAAATATGATAGAATCTTGAAATCAATTTATCTCAATCTCGCTTCTTAGGTGGCGCTTTCGAATTGAATGAAATTTAATTAATAATTAAGTTCTGAAAATATTTCATTGTCTTCTGGAACACTCAATTGTTGCGAATTTCAGAACTCTAGAACATCAGGAAGCGAGAGAAAAATCGATTACAAAATTCCATCTTTACAAACATGAAACTAGTCAAGTTGAATAAAAGCTTTTCTTGAAATGAGACCATTGGGAAAACACTGAATGTGATGTCCGAAATGTAGCTTGCTTAAGAGGCTATTAATGATAAAACTATTGTTGAAACTGCGATTACCAGTCATCCTGTTGTAAGAAATTCGATATTTTACAGCCTCATTTCGCTCTTAAAAGCCCTATTTTTTTCAAATGAATTTTAAAATGTTTTTTGACTGATTTCTTGAATAAAACGTGGGAAAAATACTTTAAAAATTCCTATTTTGCTTTAAGTATGGTTTTATGGCTAAAAAAACAGTTTGTTACCAACTGACAACACTGGGCTTTATTTCAGAAAATTGTATAATGTGAAACACAGATGAATGTTAATAAACAATAATACGGATAAGGAATTTCCTTCAACATTGTAGAATAAAATAAGGTTTTCTCAAGCGTACACACTACGCAAAAAAGATGCGGCTTCAAGTGAAAAACATCAATTTATTTTTACTTCTTCATCAGTACTCATGTTCTAACTTGATTTAATAAAAATTTCAGTGTGTATCCTATTGGCAAATACAGGCATTAGAGCTTCAGTCTTATTCTCAAGATTTTAGACAAAATTGGGTGTGTTATTTAGAGGCAACATTGGGCTTTTAAGGGTTAATCGAACTCATGTGGCAGGTACTGGAAACTCAATTGAAATATTTATTTGCTCAACAAATTTTAGTAGTGCCACGGCCACACGAGCGGTTTTTCGTCGCTTTCGTCCGATGATCTGTTGCGCAAGAAAACCACGGCCGTCCCCCCACACGTGCGGTTTTTTTTTATGCGAGCTCTGTCTTTTGTTTCTGCTTTCTAGTAGAACAGAGTAGTGAATTCAAAGAGTGATTTGTGTTAAAATTTTAATACTTTAAGACAAAATTGGGATGCTGCTTAATGTCAACACTGGGCGTTTAAAGTTAAGGACACTAGAATTCTAATTATAAGGACTGCCAATCCGTTATCCTAAATGAGCAGTTAAAACGTTTGAGAAAAATTTTAATTAAATTCGATTACATCGTTGTTACGGAGTGTGAGAAGGGGACGTGGTCATTTCTAACCAAAACTCAAAAGACGAGGCAATGGACTGTAACTGTTTTTTATTACTAAAAATAAATCTCTGTGACCAACGCAAACTCAATGGCTCAAGCGAGACTCACACGACGTGCGCTGATCACAGTCAAATTTACACTTATAAAGATACTGAAAACACTAGATACACACACAGAAAAGATTGCTAAAGGGCGTAACAACTGTTATGAGAAGTTAGGTCGGGTAAGGCCGTAACAATCGTCGATACTGCTAAACCAGATGTCACACGTTTAAAATAGGAACTATGACCGCTGTACTTTTTCCGTAACCTTTAAAAACAATTTCGCCATCTCTAAAATATATTCTTCACAGAAGAATTATGATTCAGCAGTAGACGCCGGGACATTTTAATTCAGTAAATGCTCCAAGAAGTATAAATTGAATTCATCAGAGATATTCTCCCGAATTAACCGCTGAACTTAAAAGCCCGAGAAGACTGATGCATCGAATTATCGAATTTGTTAGTATTAAAACTTAAATTTAATCATTAAATAGCTTTATAATTTTACACAAAAATTATGTAGAATCTATAAACATCTCAAGTATTGTACGCCTTCTGAGATGAATGAAAACGACAGCCCCTTTCCAAAACAGAAAGGATCATCTTATTAGACAGCAGCGAAAATGTTAAGGGTTGTCCTAGAAGAAATCCGGGAACGCGGTGGCCTAGTGGTAAGGTCTCGGCCCTAGGGCCGGACAGTTCCAGGTTCGAAACTCTAATCCACTGAAGATCCGCCGGGTATCTGATGCAAATCAAATCCGCCGTCGTGGGCCAAACGTCTTCCCGCTGCTGGTGTGGAGCGAAAGCTTGGAGAGGGGGCACCAGCTCAGGCGTCATATGTAGAAGTCCGTCGAAAATTAGGCCGCGTGTTGCTTCAAAGTGGGAAATCAATATAACTAAACTAAACTTAACTTAGAAGAAAAACACAATAAATGAATTCGTAGTTCTCCTTTTTAGAAACACAATGGCCCAACAACGGGCTTCAGTTTCGAGTAGCACTAATGAATCTTCACTGATGTAATATGTCAGAGAGTATAGCTATTCTAGTCTAGTTTATAATAACATACAGTTTCGAAGCAACTCGAGGGCCATTGTGGGACTGACCTCCAAATTTTCAACCATAGTCAGATGGCGATGGCGACACTAGAGCAGGCTCTCCCCTCTCCAAACTTCCACGCCGCACCAGAGGAAGGTAATTTTACCCTCGATGTCGGATAAAACGCACACCAGTCCCATAACCACGGGAGATCTTTGGTGTAATCGGGTTCAAACTTCCACTCCGCACCAGAGGGAGAAAATTGTTTACCCTCGAGGTCAGATTTAACCTGCACACATTCACGGCAGATCTTACGTGGAGTCGGGTTTCGAACCTGGCTATTCAGCGAGATGCAGTTTCACTTAAAAAATTTTAAAATGTAATACTCACATAATCATAATCAGAGATGCTGCAACGTTCGAGAACAGGAGAAATATAAAAATGCAAATAACGAAGCAAAACATCATGAATAGAAAGAACGACGCGATAATTCATTAAGAGTCTTTTATCCAATTGCACCAAGCATTGGATAAATTTCAAATCCTTATGCAAAATAGGGCCTTGTGTGAAACATTAGTTTTCAGCACAGCAAGCACTTGCAACTGTTCCAACTCAAACGACCCTTTCTTCAGCAATCAATGAAAATGAAGAATCGGCGATGATTTGGAACAGAGGTTCCCAACAAGTTGAGGGTAGGCGAAATCAAAGTTGGTTGTGGCGGAATGAAGAAAACATGGGTGATTAAAATGAAATAAAAGTTACATAATTTTGTTACCCCAAGTTAGTGTGGAATGCAAAAATGAAAGTTGCACAAGTAAGAAAGCTTTTACACTTGAAGAAAGAAGGAGACCTGATAATTGATTGGTATTTAGTTTTCAACCAGCCCCGCCCACCATCAATCATATTGCACGATCATGCTTGAATCATCATATCTTTGCAACAGCTAAAGCTTCACCACGCAACACTATTCTCAACATTTTTTCGTAGTTCTTGGCGTTTACAGTTAGGGAGGAAAGTCTGGAATCCTCTTAAAGTTTTTTGTTTTGACGTTTTTATTTAAAACGCGAGTGAAGCCAGGCATCATTAATTAATATGGAATGTTCATATAAATCAAGCTTTCTTTTCCATTAGTACTCAATTTGAAATGGTTATCCGAGTAAGGCCAGGCGCATTGCCTTACACCCTTTTTGGGTAGGCTGGGCCGTCGTGGGTATTAGGCGCATACATGCAATTTCGTCGGGTTGCCTGCACAGCGCGATTTCACGGCGAACTGTTTAGTTGCGACGGGTGCGCATACATGCGATTTTTACTTTCTCGTATACGAAGAGGAAGTATTGTAATCGTCAAAGAATTCGAACTCGAGATTTTGACGAACCTCCACGTTTTAGACCTCCCCGAGTACGAAAAACACAATTTTGGAATTATATTTGTCTGTCTGTGAACACGATAACTCGAAAACTATTAGTGCTACGGGGATGAAATTTGGAATGTGGTCTTTACACATAATTTATAGGTTTTTATCAAATTTTGGACAAAATTCGTCAACGGGAAGTCTGTCTGTATGTCCGAAGTCATGCGAACACTATAACTCAAAAACTTGAATAGCTAGATGCATAAAATTTGGTACACAGTTTTATCGTCATCAATGTAGGTCCGTATAAAATTTTGGTCCAAATCCGTCAGAAGGTTGACCGTCTGTCGGTCTGTATAAGCGCATCTCCACGCGCATGCGTATTGAACGCAATCTTTTGTGCACGATATTTATTGACTCCTGCTTGGCGCTTTTTTCATCCGCTTCTCCATGCGCATGCGTACTTGGTAGCAATCTGTGCACGCGGAAGGATTGTCCTTGAGCCAAGAAAGAGTAGAAATCGGTATTCATTTAATCGGAACGCATCTCTTCGAATTTGATTTTTTACCTAAATATTTTCTGATAGCCATTGGATCCTGGGTTACAATAGGTTCGAATTTTTTTATTCCACGCGGGGGGAGGGGAAACAGCACCTTTTTCGAGAAGTATACGAGAAAGTTTAGGGGAGACCACTCCCGCTGGTTAATCTTACGATTCTTTATTTTTGGAGGCGCCCGCTGTCTTTTCAAACGCACTGCGCACGCGCTGGGAGCTCCAAAATGATTTTTTTTATAGTGATACAATTTAGTTTTTCTCAAATCATTTTCAGCTAACACTCTCTTACGAAGCTATAATTTCAATCATTAGATTTTGTATGGTGAACTTTCGTTTTCATTGTTTTCTTTCTTTATCAGATGCTTTTGTGATCATTACTAGTAACAGGCGAGTTCTGTACATAAGCCTAAAATTAGAATTTATTTTGGTTAATTTTAGGTCAAAAATGAAAACGTGCTCATTTCTGAATTGTTTTCGTTAGTTAAATACGTCCGTATCTTATGAGTGCCAGGGAATTATCTTTAAGGTCCATAATTAACGCAAGACCTCACTCTTAGCTCCTGTTCTATGTATTTAATTAAAAAATAATTACACAATTTTTGCACTCTAGGCGCTGTACATATATTTCTTTATTTAAATTACTTATTTATTGGAATAACTAATATTGCTTTATAGATCAAAATTATTTACTGTTTATTAATTAATCACGTAATATTCATTAAAACTTTAAAATAAAACTTTATTGCTGTTTTTGGAATAAAAACTGTCGTTATCTCTTGTTTCGTTTGTTTTTAAACCCAATTTTTCTTAATTCGAACTTTTGGATACATCTAATTTTTATTGTGGATCCCTCAGTTTCAAATTAACCAAATTCGAATTTGTTATCAATATTCAATTTAAAAATAGTGCACGTAAAAATTTATCCAAGTACAACAGTTTTTTTCAGAGTAAAGTAGCCGAGCAGTGACAGTATATTTGTGCAGATGATGCGTTACGATTGCTTAAGTTCAGCATTAAAATTTCAATATGATTAAATTTAATTTTAAATTTGGTACATCATTTTAGCATATTCCTAACTAATTACTTTTTGCAAATTTTATATTATATTGTTTTATAATGCTAAAAAATGTTTCATATTTAAAAAATGCTCGATCCTATAATTAAATAGCATTTAGATTATGTTAAAAAAGTTTCGCTTTTTTTCTAATTTTGTATAAATTTTACATTTCTTTATACTCGGTATGCAGGAACCAACAGTCCTGAAAGAGATCTGAAGTTAAATGCTTAGCTAATTCAATTTGTTAAAATTTGAAACTTAAAATTGCTTGTATAGAAATTAAATTACAATAAATGCAAAATGATATGGTTTGGGAAGTTAGAGTAGGGAAAACGGGGGTCTCCTAAAGGACTTAATTCGGCCCTGCCCGTTTTAAAGCATCCAAAGAACATTTGAGAAATATCCAAATAAATACAAATTTTGGAAAATTTAGAGGAATCAAAGAAATTATAAAAACAAAATTATCTAGTAAATCTCTACTAATAATAAAGGAGAATGTCTGTGTTGGCTTTCTACAGGCCAGATCACTGGACTTAGAGCCACTAAATTTGGCACAAACATGCTTTGAAGGGTAGGAATGTGCAACTCGGAGCCATTTCAAAATTTTAATTAATTAAATATTAAGCGAAATTTTGGCGTTTTTCCTTTATAACTTCCGAAAATATTACAGCATAACGCCATCTGAAAGTGAAAAAATTACCTTTTCAGTAATATCAATTAAGTTGCCGTACAATTTTTTCTCTAATTTTAATGAATTTTTAAAAATATTTTTTGGCATAATTTACAACAATACTTTTCATTTTTGCAACGCAATTCAAACCGTTTTCATTGTTTAAACAAACATTTAATTGAGTGTTTCTCCTTCATTGTTGAAAGATAAGGTAATATCTTAATGTTTAATGCTATGATTTAATCAACATATTTTCATCCAGCTAACACGCGGCTGGAAGTAAAATGTGCCGCGCCATTTTAAAGTTAAAATCAAATGCATATTTTGCAAGAGGAACAAGAGTGAAGTTGATGTCGATAATGTGCAATTTGATGCTGCATGACACAGCCAGTTACCTGACTCTATTAGGGACATTCATGCAGACAACGAACAGAACAGGTGCAAAGCTACTGAAAGAGCATGAATTAAATGTCTATCACATTTTGAAATTGTTAAGGGAACCATGAATATTAAATTATGAATAAGAGATTCAATTGAAATTATATTCCAGGTGAACAAACTGGTCGCCGAAGATGGCTAGTACACAATGAATACAAAAAACATACAATGCGACACGATTATAAATAGCACGAGCTCATTACAAAAAGCGCACATCACTATAATTAAAATATTTTGTCTATTATTGAAGAATATTGAGTAAATAAATGTTTCATTTGTGTTTATAGCACAGGTCACATCAGTTAGATTAAGTTGGCCGAAATGACAACTTTTCTTGTAACTCAAAATTTTCTTTTCACTCAAATTTTGAAACAAAAAACTGTGTTTAACATAAAATGACTGTTTTCATTGAAATCTTTAAAAAAATCCTATTCAATGATACCTCATTCATCGCTTAGTTGAGAAAAAGGTATGTTGACAAGGAGAGATAAATAATATAAAGGATAAAATTAAAATTACTGATTTCAAAGCATCTGAAATATCAACTAAGAAAAGACCAATCATTCTAATTAAAATTATGTAATAAAACACATGCATTATTAATAAAAATGGAGTAACAATTATTAAAAGTATGCACAATTATTATTTATTTTAAAAGTAATAATTGAAAATAAATATAGCGAAAGCCTTCTTTCTATACACTCAATCAATAACTCCATATCAATCCTAATAATCCCAGCCACTTTTAGGGCTAAATTATTTTAAGAATAGCGCACGCTTCTTTAAAACGCCCTTAAGTAAAGCTTCGTATAGTTAACACACTAATTTCAGAGCTCGTCTTGACCTTCACCCCTTGAATGAACAGAGCAGAGCAATTATTTAGTTGCATGTATGCGCGCTCCAGTAGAAACCCGTGTACTTTACGAGAGTTGTGCGATTTTTTAATCAAAAGAGATCGCTGTAGTTTTACGACTGTTTAGTTGCCGAACTATAAAGTTGCTTGTATGAGAGCTCTAACTTGAGCCCATAGACTTTCAGCATGCAACTAAACTGTTGCCCGATTAATAATTGCTTGTATGCGCGCTCCAGTAGAAACCCGTGTACTTTACGAGAGTTGTGCGATTTTTTAATCAAAAGAAATCGCTGTGGTTTTACGACTGTTTAGTTGCCGAACTATAAAGTTGCTTGTATGAGAGCTCTAACTTGAGCCCATAGACTTTCAACATGCAACTAAACTGTTGCCCGATTAATAATTGCATGCATGCGCCTAGCTTAATTTCTCAAAATGGACAAGTGGTTTTAACTGGAATTCTTTAGACAGTGACAACTAGAATTGAAACTGAAACCCTGATTCGGAAGCTACGGATATACACTGATGGACAAATGCTAAGGACCATTTTTAAGATTTCGAAAAATTTGGACTTAATAGGAATACGATGGTTCGCAATCAGTTGCGGAGAATCGTGGGACATACAATCGTCAGAACTCACATTTTACAGTGAAGATTCGGTCACAAGGACATTTAGGGGACAGTCTACAAATTGCTGAAGACGAAAATTATTTTGGCCCACCCTGTTTCAAAGAAAGCTGATAATGAGTTGAAACTTTAGTCAATGGTTTTGTTTGATGTCCATAATATTTACATGTATGTTAGTGAAAATAGCATGGATATTCGAGGAGATGTAAAGGTTTTTTTAAAAATTCCAAATTTTTTCTGCATGTTTTTTGCTTATAACATGCAGAGTTTTCAACCAAATTTTACGAAACTTACGGAATATTTGATAATATGTGGGAGAAGCAATGTACCAAAATTTGAATTAAATAATTTGAATATTAAAAAAAATATGAATACTTGTAGTAAATAATTTTTACTGCGCATGCGCGAAAGGTATATAGCGCAATTTTTCTTTTATAACTTCAGAGCCAGATATGTAGACCAACTTATATAAAACTTCCAATTCAATACCGTTAATATTCAGAAAGATATCGGTATTGCATCCATGTGAATTTCCGTACACTCTAAGAGAAGCTAATTGATAAGGGCCCGTGCAGCAATTGTAATTTAATAAACTTGAATCCTCGAATAGTTATCATCGAAATGCAAATTAAATTATGTATTTAATTTGTTAGTATACATGCGTATTCAGGATATTCAACTTTCATAAAATTCAATATTACTGTTTGAAGTTTCGTACAATTTGGTTGAAAATTCTGCATGTTATAAGCAAAAAACGCGTGGAAAAATAGGGTTTTAAAAAAAATTGTATCTCCTCGAATATTCAAGCTATTTTTAGGAAAATACATGCAAATATTATGGACACCAGACAAAACCATTGACTAAAGTTTCAACTCATTATCAGCTTTCTGTGAAACAGGGTGGGGCAAAATACTTTTCATCTTCAATTTGTGGACGGTCCCCTAAATGCCCTTGTGACCGAATCTTCACTGTAAAATGTGAGTTCAGACGATTGTATGTCCCACGATTCTCCGCAAATTATTGCGAACCATTGTATTCCTATTAAGACCAAATTTTTCGAAATCTTAAAAATGGTCCTCAGCATTTGTCCACCAGTGTAACTATGAGGAAGTGTGATGATGACCTTATGATGAAAAAATGGAAGGGACTGACGTGTAGGCCTGTTCACATAGGAACTAAAGTTGATATTGTTAAGAAAATACTCTTAACTCAAATGCGTCTCTGAAGAAGAGAAAATATTCTAACGAATACTTAATACATGGATTTTCCGTCACGGGAGATGAACATTGTCAGTGGTGTTGTCGCAAAATAAGAAGTGCCGGGACGCTCTAAAAGCGGAAAGCAAAGCATCCAACTTATAAACGACAGTTTTTCCCCTGCGACTATCGGCCAGCTCCAATTTAACCTCCTGTTTGATATCCACAAAAAAAGCGGATGAAAATGCGATTGAAGCATTATACAAAACGTGCATCAGGCCCACAAGCACGGCGGATCTTCAGTTGAATCGGGTCTCGAACCTGTAGGCTCCGAAGTCGAGACCTTACCACTATGCCACTGCGGCCTCTGTATGTTAGTTTGAGGAAGAGGTGCTGATTCAGTTTTCATCCTGTTCAAGGTTCAACATTAGAACGCTTGTCCTTGAGCAGCCCTAATGAAGCTTCGCTGATCTAATAAGTAAGGATGGCGTTTTTTTCCACCTCCGGTTTAACCTAGTGGTTAAAACCGCTCAAAATAACCGGTTCTTTTTTTAAAGCAACGTTTGTGGACAGAATTTTTTATTAATAATATTATACAATAAGAAAATATTAATACAATAATTAATTAATGTAATAAGTAATGATTATAAATAAGTAATTAATACAATATGTAATAATAATAAATGAGTAATTATTGCAATAAGTAAGTATTACAGACACATTTTTTTATTAGTATTGTTTTTGCAGGAAATCAATCCGTATTTATCGGTTCATTGAGACTCTTTCAGTGATCCGCCAACCAACAGACGCCTCGAGGAAGCGGTTGTCGGTGATCGGCCTAAGATGATGAAATTCAAAGCTTTATAACTTGGTAAATTTTAGTCTAGTCGAACCTAAAATCGAGACTATCTTCCGACCCGGTTTTTGGATTAAAAAAAATAACCTGTTTAAACCGGGGCAAAAAAAACCCCCAAAAGCCGGTTAACCGAAACAAAAAAAAAAAGGTTTTCGGTTTAAACCGGTAGGTTTTCGCCATCCCTAAAGTCAAACCGCACTGCTGTTTTAATTTAGTTTAGTTTATTATATTAATGTCCCATTTCGATTCAACAGGAGGACTATTGTGGGACGGACTTAATTTTGGTCATATGACATGGCGACGCCTGAGATGGCACCTCCCTCTCCAAACTTCCGCTCTGCACCGACCCTCGACGTCAGGGTTAACGTCACCAGGCCTACAAACACGGCGGATCTTCGGTGAAATCCGGTTTCAAATTTGGAATTCTCCAGTCCCGATGTCAGGACCCTACCACCACCTGCTGCTATTCAATGAGATACATTAAAAAATTTGTTTTTAATGGAAGTGCAATACTCACATAATCACAGTCAAAGACGCTACTGCTTTCGAGAACAGGAGAAATATAAAAACGCAAACGCCGATCCAAAGAACCATTATGTTGGCAGAATGATGCGGAAATTCTTAAAGTGTCTTTTATCCATTTGTATCAAACATTGAAATTAAAATCTACATATCTGAGGCATAAAAGTATGGAATAACGACTTAAGAAAAAATTTTAGTTTTCAGCTCCATGGGCACTTAAAATTTTCCATCACACGTTTTACTCGAAAGACCCATGCTTTGGCAGTCAGTAAGAAAGAAAAATCAGTTGGGATCTAGAGCAAGGCGTCTTGAACTTGTACTATTTTAGACGCCGCACTTCATCCGCAAGAAATCGCTGTGACACCATTTAGATCTGATAAATGCTTCTGCGTCCTCATATTGACAAGCAAGTACTGGAAGGGGGGGATCCTATATACTATTTCTGTTGCAAACATTTCTTTTTCTTAACTAATACAAAGCCCACAGCGATGAGTAAGGTTTTTTTCACCAACTTCAATGGCAACATTCTCACTTTACGTTAAAACATATTGTTTGTTTCAAAATTTAACCCTCTGAGCGCCCAATTATTTTCATCTTTTAGCTATCAGGTTAGAAAACTTAACTTTTAAAGTAAATGAATCGATCTTTTTTGTATTTAATTATATCTCTGAAATCTTAAGAATACTTTATCCATGATTGTTTAAGAAAATATAAATATAAATGCGAGCTATCTGCTTTTGAACTGAACATGAAAAACGGAAAAAGACGTTTGCACCGCTCGAAGGGTTTTAAGGTAGAAGAAATATTTACACTTCCGCCCACTTAATCTAACTCATGTGACAGGTACTGGAAACTCAAGTGAGACATTTTATTTGGTCACCAAATTTTAGTAGTATTAGTCAAAATGTTATAATCAAATGATGTGCAATGTTTGGATTAATCAGTGGCGTAGCTGCAATTTTTGCCGCCCGGGGTGAAATTACCACACACCGTCCTTCCTTTACAAGCTTCACATGTCATATAAACATCAAATTTTTTTTCAAAAAATGAATTTTAAGAAAAAAATATTTTATTAGAAACGTAATTCGTCTGTCTCTGCAGAAAAATCGAGCATCCACCACCATTCCTTCACAACAAAAGCGCAAAATACGAAGCTATAAAATTGTTTTTTTTCTTGCGTGTCTGATTTTGCCACCCCTTTTGAAATGCCCCCAGGGGCGGACAGCCCCCTCCTTTAGCTATGCCACTGCGGTGCGCGCCATTTGTATCCAATTCTTGTTTACTAGACAAATTGTAAGGTGACCAACTGTCCTCCTCTAGGAAGGACAGTCCTCCTTTTGTAAGTTCTGTCCTCCCTTGAAAAGTGTCCTCTTAAATGTCCTCCCTTTTCGATATTTTAAGACTAATCTGTAAATCTGCGTATTCGATCGATGATAATTGGGTTTTTCCAATTGCTAAGGATTTTTGGACAAGTGAGAAAACGAGATTGAATGTTGATACTCTAGTCGCAGCACTCACTGTTCAATTCACTGTCTCAAATTCAATATGAAGCATATTTCCCAGAGAGCACAGCATGTTGCAGGATATTGTACAATATTATATGATATTCTACAATATTATACAATATTGCGAATGTTGTTTAATATCGTACAATATTGTACAATATCTTTGTGCTACTGGGGTTCCTGTTCAGATAATTCCAATATATTGTTGAAAGACAATACATTTGCAAAAAATATTCATTCAATGGAAAAGTACTCATCTAAATAATAATAATTAATAGGCATGCGCACCACCACACGACAACCATAACAACAATATAAAATGTTACAAATGTTTTTATTATGAATTTATCGTATTATGGTGTATACTAATAACATTTATCATATTATGGTGTATTTGATCTTATGTATTCGACCATGTTTTAATGTTTTTTATAAGTTGCAATTTTTGTACTCTGTTTCTGGCAGCGCGTTGCAATTTATTTTTTTATCTCAAGTGTGTATTTTCATCTTTAAACGTTTAAACTCCTGGTATGTTTTTAGAGGATTCGGTGTTTGTGTGCCTTGACTTTATAATCCTTACCTTTTGGAAAATGTTAATGTTTAGCAACGGATTCGGAAACCCTCCGCGATTTCGCGCATGCGCCGGGCGGAGTTATTTTCATCAAAATAGGGTGAAAGTGAAGAATGGAAGGGTGATGTTTACATTTTACTGAACGTGATCTAACAAAGAACTCCGGGAATACGCTCATTGCCTGACACCCCTTTCGGGTGTAAAATCGTCCAAATGTGGTAGTCTCGAAATCCGTTGCTGAACAGCAGATCACTCTCAGTAAAATGTAAACATCACCCTTCAATTCTTCACTTTCCCCCTATTTTGATGAAAATAACTCCGCTCGACGCATGCGCAAAAGCGCGGAGGGTTTCCGAATCCGTTACTATACAATAGGTCATATACGTTATTTCGTATAGAAACGATAAATGAAAAATTCTAATTCTCATTATTTATGTAAATAACATTATAAATGCGATAAAATATTTCAGATATTAGGATTGCACTAACATTGTAGTTTTTAATGCACTTTTCACTGTTGGAGTACGATATGTAAACAAATAGGATGGGGCGTAAACAGAAACATCAAATAAGAAAACTGAAATTCTTAAATTCAACGCTAATAGCTATGACATTTTTCTCCAACGAAAGCAAATAGAGAAGTGAAGCTTCTATAGTATTTATTTGACAAAGCAGTGAGAGATTTATGAGTTTCTGAACTGAGAAGAGATTCACTTTGAAATATGACTAATAATTAATTGACTACGTCCATCTTACAAACATTTGCCTAAACATCATATCGTCGTTGTTCTGGCAGTAGTCACGAAGTCCACAAAAACCTTTTGACGGACTACTGCAGTCAATTAGAATTTGTAATTAATTATTCCGTGACAGAGACCTGCTATCTAAACATAAGTAAATAAACCGTATGAGCTAGAAATCTGTAAAATTTCGTTTTACTATTTATCATAAGAACTCAAAATTAATTAAGTTTAAACTGACTACATCTGCAAACTATAGTTTTGGACTGAACGACGACGATATATATCTCGGAATCATTTATAATATCTTCATGCCAGACTAAGACCAACCATAATTTCAGATGACAATTAAAGAATTCGAAACCAAAAACTTGCAAGATATGAATAAAGATTCTACTATGATGCTCAACTTACAAATAGTTTACCACATACGTCTTGTAAACATTTTTAATATCATCTTATATATCTCGGAATCACTTATAATATCATCATACGAGACTAAGACCAACCATAATTCCAGATGACAATTAAAGAATTCGAAACCAAAAGCTTGCAAGATATGAATAAAGATTCTACTATGATGCTCAACTTACAAATAGTTGTTTACCACATACGTCTTGTAAACATTTTTAATATCATCTTATATAT
>BGPR01000859.1:212350-249041 GCA_013235015.1 Araneus ventricosus
GGCCTCACTTAGATCATTCTGATAGTTTGGTTTAGTTATATTTTCGTCTCGTTTTCTAAGCAATACGAGGGCTATCTTGGGATGAACTTCTTAATTCTGAACCGCGGTCAGATGCCTAGGACGACACCTGAGCTGGCAGACCCCTCCCCAAACTTCCACATATCACCAGCGGGAGAACGTTTGGCTCACGACGCAGATTCAACGTACACCAGGCCCATATACATGGCGGGTCAATAGTGGAATCGGGTTTCAAACCTGGAACCCTCCTGCTCCGAAGCCTAGATTTTACCAGTAGGCGACCGCGGCTCCTGTAGATCATTCTGAGTATAACATCAAGTCACATTTTGTTTCTAAAAATAAATACTAAAGAATTATTAAATCAGTTATTTTTTAATAAAGTAAAATTTAATTAGTTTATCTCATCATTAGTCACTTATGTTTTACATTGATTCATTTAAAGAAAATGCACCCTACAGAAACTTCAGTATAGTATCGCCTGACACAAAATGAGCATCACTCAATCAAAGAATAAAAGTTATTATCACTAAATCTTAAAAACATTAAAAATTTAAAAGTTATTAACACTTAATATCCATTAAAGAACATATTAAAAATATCAAGGTCTTCAAAATAGTTGTTAAATAAGCGGCTGTTTCAAAAAGTTCTGGTGGGAATAGCAAAATGACTGCACTATGCTGACTCATACAGTCATACATATGATTGATGACTTTACAAAAACCAACGCAATAAATACCAGCGCACAAGAAATACCCCGTTGGGATTTCAAACTAGGAACGCCAAAAATATTACGCAGATATATCCTAAGAACAAACATAATTACTTTTGCAAAGTTAATAACGCATTAATTTACTTTCGTACTGGATGTAGAATTTTGCTTTTATTTTTACAGTATGGATCAAGTATAAGACGATATTATAGGGGAAGGTCGGGTAGTATCGGACATGCGTTATTTCTTGCCTTTGCTGTAGGAGGCGGAACCTGTCAAGACACCAGGGTGTTGGGTGAAGGACGAAAGTTCACATACAGCCATATTTAGTCAAACGGAGGTGTTGTTGACACGTGGCAGAAAATTTAGTTTTTTTAACAGTTTTTTAGTGAACGAAGATAACTTCAGGTTGTCATAGCTTGTCTGGAAAGTGACTATAAGTTGTTTCTTTGTTTATTGTCTTTAAAGTTGTAGGCCGTAAATCTCCCTGGGCTTACTAATACGTATGTTGTAACCGATGTTTTGTTCCATTATGTTTCGGGTTGTATCGTACACAATAGTGTTGCATCTACATATACATCTACAACAATTTTGAGCTTGCCCTGTCATTCAAAACCAGTACCAGACGAGCAGATGGAGGAAGTTCGAGCAGTCTTGGAAAATGATAGCAGTACAACTATACCTCTCTTATTGAGGATTTTCCCAAAACAACTGCATCTGAGGATATTTTAGAGGAGATATCGCCACTTCCTAGCAGTTGCAATAGAGATGGAAAAAGGAAACCAGCGGGAGTGTTCTCTCCTAAACTTTCTCATATACTTCCCCCAAAAGGTGCCGTTTCTCCTTCCCCCGCGTGGCTAAAAAAATTCGAACCTACTGTTATCCAGAATCCAATGACTATCAGAAGGTTTTTCATTATAGTGATTGAAAAATATCTAGGTAAAGAATTCAAAGAGGTGCGTACCGATAAAACGCATCTATCGCACACTTGCCGTCTCAAGGACAAACTGACGTAATCGCTCCTTTCGCGAGTACAGACGTACGCATGCGTATGGAGACAGCGGATTGGTTTCAATGGTAAATTATACAGACCGACACACCGTCAACCCTTTGACGGATTTGGCCCAAAATTTTATACGGACCTACATTCATGACGATAAAACTGTGTACCAAATTTTATCCATATAGCTATTCAAGTTTTCGAGTTATAGTGTTCACATGACGTCGGACATACAGACAGACAGACTTCCCGTTGACGGATTTTGCCCAAAATTTGATAGAAACCTACAAATTATGTTTAAAGACCACATACCAAATTGCATCCCCGTATCTCTCATAGTTTTCGAGTTATCGTGTTCAGAGACAGACAGACATAATTCCAAAATTTTGCTTTTCGGATTCAGGGAGGTCTAAAACGTGGAGATTCGTCAAAATCAAGAGTTCGAATTTTTTGACGATTACAATAATTTCTCTTTGTATACTTCGTATACGACAAAGTAAAAAGTCAGTTCAAGTAGAAAGATCAAAACTGATTACACCTCGAGCATCCAAAGAAGACTTGAAAGTGAAAGCAAAAATGGAACTAAAATCTGCAGAAGAAAAGAGAGAAGGAGGCGAAAAGACTCACTACATCATCTGTGCTGAAACCTTTGAAGAAGACTGGATTCAGTGTGGGATTTGTGAAGGCTGGGCTTACGAAAATTGAAGAAACCTCGAAGGAAACAACCTGTTTTATGAATGGGATGTTTATTTTACAAAAAAAACAAACAAAAATGTAAACGCAGAATGCATTTGTCTTTAAAACGGATTGTTAAGTTTTCAAAGACTGCTAACTTTTTAATTTTTCTGATTTATACCTCTTTCTTATCATATATTAATCTAGTTTTAACATCTGTAATTTGTACTTTTATAAATTTCTCAAAAATAACTCTGCCTAATAATAAAAAGTTGTCTATGAAACCAAAAGTAATTCTCTTCTTGCATATATTTTTCATGTCCGATACAACCCTTCACAAGTAAAATTGATAAAAATGTAATGACTAGGAAAAGTGTGAAAAAACGATTGATATTTTTATCTTAGTAAAACGTGTGTTAAAATGTGCTTCCATAGAACATTAAAGTTTTGCATGGAATATAATCTGGTCCAATTGAGATGTAAAATTATTTTATAACTAGCAGTACGCGCACGGCGTTGCCCGTGGAATCAGGACTTCAAAAAAGTGCCCACAATGGCACGAAAAAGTTTTGGAAGACAAAATCAAAACAAAAAATACACATTATTGATATTCCCGCTTATTTTTCTTTGCGAATGACGTCACCTGCCGCGAAGAAGGTCGCGTTGCAACAATGCATTGTGGAATGGTCCGGAGAAGCTCTCGCTGTTAAATCTCGCTACGAAAAAACTGTTTCAACCGATCAGGGAAAAATTAATTTTTAAAAAACGAAAAAAGATATTTTAATAGTTCTTGTTTTAAATCCGACATAAACGTTCCATTTGTAGGCTGAAAAAAAAATGAAAATTATAGAGATGTTAGAACGCCAGATGCGATAATTTAAAGAAATCTTTATTGAAAATTACCATAAAAGTGACTATTTTTCAAAATTTTTCAAAATTCAGTAAATTACTTTAGAAATTCAAAATTAACTTCATTAGAACGGAAATCGCGTGCTCTTTCCGATGGTGTATCTATTTTTGTCGTACAGTTATCCGAAACCATGCTATTGAGAAATTAGTGCGAAAAATCACCCAAAACAACACAAAACATTAAATAAAAAATTTTCTAGATTAAATTTTAAAATTTTAGCTTCAAGGTGCATTGAGTCACCATTAAGACTACCTGTGTGCCAAATTTCAAGCTTGTAAGTGCGATAGATTCGTCTGGACATCGCACGCAGACACAAAAATTGCCTTTTATAAGTATAGATATAGGAAAAGCTTAGGTGTCCGATATTACCTGACCTTCCCCTACTAGTTATTTAAAACTGATAATAGAGTTATTTGTGATTATGCCAATCATGTTTTAAGTATGTCTCATTTCTAAAAAAATATGCTAAAATGGAGGTACATTTCAATATCTTTAAACATTTTAAATATAAGTAATTACATACTCCGATTGTTTACTTTTCAGTTACTATTAATTAAAATGGGGACGCATTAATTAAAAGCCTTTTTTTCCCCTAATAAGATACTCCTTTTCCATCTATCAAAAGAATAACGACTCGGGGGGAGGGCAGACGGACCACCATGATCACGATAGAAAATAGAATGTTGAATGCGTGAGTTCCCTGTTAACCCTGACAGTTGCAGGGTGAACCTGGTTAATGAATATTCCACGATGTATCGTTTAGTTAAGTAAGGTTAACAGAGTCGCTGCGGTGGCCATGTTGGTTATACTTCTTTATAAGAGGCTTATTTTCTAGTAACTTTTCATCCGGACTGACTTCTTTCTTTTTAACATATGGGGATTGCCTAGTAGAGAGCTGAAGCATTCTGGTAGATGGAAAAGGGGAGCGTGCCGAGACGCTCTCTGCCTTCGAGAAAGGCAACAAAGAGCAACCCGTCATGCCCACCGCAGCAAACGTGTTAACGTTCATCTTTGAAGCTGCAAGAGGTCCTCGTCGTTTGGGACTGTTTGGGGGTCAGATGACGAGAAAATCACGTGAAAAAATATTCAGATAAATACTAAATCTCTATAGGAGTTATCCTGATTCAGATTCAAGCGTCGGAACCAAATGACACATTCCTTACAAACAGATGATTTAATCAGAACCATTATTTTACACTGAAGAGCCAGAAAAACTGGTACAGGCGTGCGTTTGCAAATAACGGCGGTATGCAACCAATCAGCGTAACGCGATTCGGTTGGCAGCGTCTATATAATACAACAAGTGTCTGACAAATGTATTAGATCGGTTCCTGAAGCTGCAATAGCAGGTTATCAAGATTTAAGTGACTTTGAAAGTGGCGTTATAGTCGGCGCACGAGGGATGGGACATAGCATCTCCGAAGTAGCGATGAAATTTGGATTTTCGCGTACGACCATTTCACGAGTGTTCATTCACCGTGAATATCGGGTATCCGGTAAAACATCAAATTTCCGATATCGGTGCGGCCGGAAACCTTGAAAGAACTGGACCATTGACGTCAGACGCGAATCCTTAAACGAGATAGATGTGCAATACTTCCTCAAATTGCCGCGGATTTCAGTGATGGGGCATCTACAAGTGTCAGCGTGCGAACTGTTCGACGGACCGTCATTAATATGGACTCTCAGAGCCGGAGGCCCACTTGTGTACCGATGTTGACTGCACGGCACAAAGCTTTACGCCTCCCCTGGTCCCAGCAATACTACCATTGAACTGTTGATGACTGGAAACACGTTGCATGGTCTGACGAGTCTCGTTTCCAATTGTATAGGACGGATGCACGTGTACTAGTATGGAAACAACACCATTAATCCATAGACCCTGTTTGTCAACAGGGGAATGTTCAATCTGGTGGAGCCTCTGCGGTGGTATGGGACGTGTACAGTTGGTGTGATATGGGACCCCTGATACGTCTAGAGACGACTCTGACAGGTGACAGGTACTTAAGCAACCTGCACGATCACCTACACTCATTCATGTCCATTGTGCATTCCGACGGATTGGGACAATTCCAGCAGGACAATGCGACCCCCCACGCGTCGAGAATTGCTACCAAGTGGCTACAGGAACACTCTTCTGACTTTAGACACTTCCACTGGCCACCTAAATCCCCAGGCATGAACATTATTGAAGATATCTGGGATGCCTTGCTACATGCTGATGAGAAGAGATCTCCATCACTTCGCACTCCTATGGATTTTTTGGCTGCCCTGCAGGATTCATGGTGTGAATTTCCTGCAAGATACCTTCAGACATTAGTTGAGTCCATGCCACGTCGCTTTGCGTTACTTCTGCGTGATCGTGGGGGCCCGACACGATATTAAGAAGGTGTACCAGTTTTTCTGGCTCTTCAGTGAATGTTACAGTTGGGCAACTCGCATTAGACAGAATGAAATAAAACCTGTTCACCCATGTAAAACAATAAGAATAAAACAATAAATACGAATGGACAACAAAATAATACAGTGGAATTTGACAAATTTGAAGCTGAACGGACCATAAAAAATGTGATTTATCCAATAACTCGAATTAGGAAAACTACGTCCAAAATGAGTAAACAGAAAACGGCAATTTTTAAACTGAAAACGGTTTTAAATAATCCATAATTAATAAATAATCAGTAAGCAATTTTTAAAAAGTAATAATAGTTATAATTATGCTTTTTATTTTTTAAAATAATAATTTCATTAAACAAGTAAGTCATTTTAATAAGCAAGCAGTATACGAGACTTCGAATACAACAATTGCGCAATAAAACATCAAAATAAGAAGTAGTATAGCTCAAAAAAATTAAAAGGTCTTTATTTTCAACATCATGCCAAGATTTCTTCCAGCATTTTTTTAATAATGTGAAAAAAAATTATAATTGTTTTTTTTAATTGAATTTATTATAATGCAGTAAAATCCTCGAATAAATTAAAGGCCTTAAAAATCAGTCAATTGCAGTCACTGAAGAAACATGGTACAGACGTATTTTAACAGGAGAAAATAATTCAGAAATATAAATACAACTGTTAGTTTTTGGCTTCGAATGAACCAAAATAAATTCGACTTACAGACGATATTTTAGCAATATGTTAATTGGAGATTGAGTCAAGTTCCAGGTCACACGAATAACCCCATGTTGTGACATGGTAGTCAAGTTCCAGGTCACACGAATAACCCCATGTTGTGACATGGTATTCTGAAGGACGGCAAGGTCGACTCCGATGCAGGAAGTCGTGGGTTCTACCCTTGATGTGACGTTAGTTAGCATAATTTAAAACCGATAGACCGATGGTACGCCTCCGCTGCGGTTTAGGTGGAGTGTGCGGAGGTTGGCTTCCACCCATGCTATGCGCACGTGTCATTCCCCTCCGCAAGTGTGAAGAGTGGGATGCCCATTCATTTTTGTTTTGTAAACGACCGACGTCTCCTCTGCTTCTCTCAGTCGTAATCGAAGAATAAACAAGAATCGGCAGAAAACAGAAAGACCAAAGTTTAATATTTTGAGCGCCGTCGTCGTCAGAAATCAAGAAAAGAAATTATATTACATATCAACATTTATTTTGTGTTGACTTAGACCCCTTTCACATTATACGGTTGAACCGTTACGGCAAGAATGCATTAGGCCGCTTCTTGCTGGTAAACTGAAGAAATGAGTGGGAGCTTTCACACTAGCCGATCTCGGTTTGAGTCCGTTTGTTGGGGTTTAAACCAGCCGCGTGCGCGACTGAATAGAACGGCGCCGTTACGACTTCGTCTTGGTAGTAATGTATGAAAATATGCTGACGCTTTCACACTGCACGAATTTCATCCGGCTGCCGTCTGTCACCTTCACAAGGTCACTTGTTCTTTTTGCCTTCTCGAAGCTTTTGCCGTTAATTAATGATTCCATTATTTTTATAGAATGCTTCAAAATTTAATTTTACTATTGTCTTTGTCATTTTTAAATGATTTCATTGTTATTATAGAACGCACCTTCATTTAATTTGAGTGTTGACTGTGTAATTTTTTAATGTTTTCGTTATTTTTTCCTATTTAAAATTTAGCTATTTTATTTTATTTCGAAATATGCCAATGCTAAGTAATTTTTTAATTTTTATATTGTGTAAGATCAGGGCCGTCTTAAGATTTTACAGTGCTTGCCGCCCAAACAAAATATCTAGCTAAAAAATAATTCAGGAGCATTATAATGTTTTGATAACATTATATTCTCCTAGGTTATTTTATTAACTAGGTTCTATACCATATTATAACATATAAAATTGTATAACAAATTTAAAATTACAATTAAATAAATTTTTTTTTGGTTCAAAATCAGTATAGAAAGATTTTATGATCCTTTTGATCAATAGCGCACTGTTCTTCTGCCTAATTTGCCCTTTGGATAAGACGGCCATGTATAAGGTATTGGAAACGAATATACTATTTCATGTAAATTAAAAAAAATCTGGATAGCAGTGTCTAATAATCATGACTGAATTCTAAGATAACATATGTTTTATTTCTGAAGTCGCAATTTCAACCTTTACTAAGTAATTAACTTTTAACCTTTCATAAGTAATTCTGATAGTCTTATAGAATTCTTCAGTATTTTGAACTCTTTATAGAGATTCCATTAAAGTTTCCGATTTTTTTATGATTTTATTCGAAAATTTAAATCGTGAATATATCATGATATTGCACATGAGTGTACTTTAAATAATTGAGAAGATATAGTCAAAACCCATCTCAATATAAAGAGATGTTTGGTGAGTGATTTATACCTTAAATACTTACACACAGGATCTTTAAAATATTGTTCATCCAACACACAGAAATTTCCCTGCTATGTTTATATAAACACAATGAAAAAACATACAAAATCAAAGCATTGCGTTATAGTTTTTTTCAGTGCGTGGTATCTTACATATAATTTTCAAGAAAAAGGTATACTATTTTAACGTCATAAAAAGTGATTAAAGAATATCTGATTATTTACCATGTTAAATGATTTTAAAGCTGTGATATTTCGAAGGGAATTTTCATAACATTTGTTTGCAATGGGTTGCTTAGTTTTTTTTTTAATCCTGCGCGCAAATGAAATCCATGTTCCACAACTTATGTATAATCGATTTACGTAATATATTATTAATATATACATTTGCAATGCTTAAAATTATTACATTGACCTTAAAATCCATATCTAGGGAGGAATTTATTTTATGTAATTATGGTAAAAACAAAATCTATAAGTTTTTGCTAAGTAATAAACAGTCGCACTTTCGCTATTGCTTTTCATTGTTAAAAGGACCAATAACACTTTATGTTTTAAACACAAACGATTAAGATTTAAAAATAAGTGTCAGTTACTTGTGATTTTGTTTAGTTATATTAACGTCCCGTTTTGAAGCAACACGAGGGCTATTTTAGGACGGACCTCGTCATTTTGAACCGCTGTCACATGACTAGGACGACACCTGAGCTGGAACCCCCTCTCCAAACTTTCGTCTCACAGCAGAGGGAGGACGTTTCATCCCTACCTATGATTTAACAGGCAGCGCAGTTACTTCAGAGTCACAGCTACCATTTTTGTCGGTTGAATGCAGTTCCAAATGTTAGTATTTTGCCGCAGAGTATAATTTTTTATTCGATTGTGGAATTCAACAAAAGATGCTACAGACATTCCGACATTCATCTGCACGTTGTTCTTCCAAAAGTGAGGCGATTATAGTCTCGTTTCTTTTGATTGATGGGTGCAAGACCATATTGCTGCTATTTGCTTCCGATCCATACTGAAACAGCTATGAAATTAGAAACCGCACTCAAATACTGACGGCGCAAATCGGCAAGTGTGAAAGCAAACATGACGCGGCAAAGAAAATAAACAAATTTGCGCCGTAACGGTTAAACCGCATAATGTGAAAGGGGCCTTAAAAATGACATTATGAAGATCGCATATCAGCTAAATATTTGACTATGGTTTTTTTCGCACTGAGGGAGGCCTAAAACCTGGAAATCTATCCATATCCGCGGGTTGAACTTTTTGACAATTACTATGCTTCGATTTTCTCTACTTGGTCCGAGAAAGTAAAAATAAAATAATACAAATCTTTATCCTCAGAAAAATGAGAAATCATAAATTGGAATGGCATTGAATGAGCTGCGATTGTGGCAGAAGGAATGAGAATGGGCGAACATGGTGCTTTACACTCATCTGCACTTACACACTAATTGGTACGTTACCACCAATTAGCATCATGTTAATGACCTATTGGATTTCACTATTAGCCAGTACGGCGCAGATGAGTACAAAATCCGTCTTTGTATATTCTCACCCACCTGGCAGAACCGCATGGCATTCTACGGTTTTTACTTTTCTTGAGTTTCAGGAGAGATATAAAAATATTCACATTCATTGTTCAAAATTCTCGCCATCTTCTCGCTCGTGTGAATATGAGGGTAGGAGACTGAAACTATTTCGAAGGGCGCATGCGTTGAATCCATCTCAGGGTGTTCCTTTATGGACGAGTTTTCTGGTTTGTTTATTTTGGATTCACATACCGTTTTCCGGTAACCCTCCGATTTTAGCAATCGCCAAATCCATTTGGAAACTGTATCAAGCGCCAAGTTCGAATCGGTTCTTTAGTACACAAAGCGTTGAATACGGTGTTCTTTGAGTTTGTCTAATCCTTTCTTTTTAAATAAGTTAAAAGAAGCTCTGAAAGCATTTAAGTTCTAAATGGAACGATTGGAATTAGCTAAATCGTTTGGTTAAAAATTTAACCGCAGTGATTATTTAAATCGTATGGTTAAAAAATTTAACCGCCAAACAAACTTTGTAGTCGCCAAAACGAGGGATAAAGAATAATTATGGCAACCTTTCCACAAAATTAGGCTCTTATTTTAAGTAAACAATGAGCGCTAAAACAATGGGAACATTAAATTTAATATTTTCAAAGTATTCTTAAGGCATAAGATTGAAAAACTTCACTTTAAACATTAATTAATATCTTCAAACAGAGTGTTGAAATTTCGAAGGTTCCCACTGACGTAACATTATCACCGGAAGTTGATCGGCCCAGCAGAAAACCTACTTTACCGCAAATTAACGAAACAGAAAACTCGTCCATTCCTAAACTGTCCTTATTTTAAATATACAATAATGGTTTATCCACATCAGAATGAATTAAGACATTTTATAATATTAAAATCGGAATTTACAAATAGTATAGAACGGTGAGAAGTTTGAAATGTGCAACTACTGCTACATGGTCTGTGAGATATTGAAAGTGATAAGTTCGCTTGTTCTTTTAAATACAGGTAAATGATAATGAAATCAATTCGTGACGTCACAGTCATGTGATAAACAACTACGCATGTCATCTGACTGCGCGTAAAATTACGCTGTGTTCTGACGTCAAGTCTTTTTTGCCTGCAGGAAAATGAGCAGTGGATTCCTGACTTAAAATGGCGCATCCCAATTGATACCAATGTCAGCATGAATTGACCCCATTATAGCTGCAGAGTTTATAAAGCACTTTTATTCTGTCTAGATTTAAAGATGCGGATAAAATGCAAAACATGAACGCGAAAGGAAGTGCAATTGCAACTGGACAGAACTTTGCGATCTTTAACACAGTTAACCTGGATTCAAATTGCCTTCAGCCAGAAATCGAGTTCCGCCGAGAGTTGTTGCAGAGAGAGTATTTGCGTCATGTTTATTATTGAGCAAAAAAGTAATTATCTTCTGGTTTGGACCGGTATAAACCAAACTCAGCAGAGGGTACTTCCGTTACCAACCAGTGTCTGCCATTCAATTTTCTCCAACCAAACGATTAATGACGTGATCTAAAACCTAAGTACCACAAAGAAGAAAAACTGAGGTGTGTAATAGCCTTGTTTTGTACACATTAAAAAAAAGCAAAACCAAAAGTAATAACTAGAGGGTGTGTTCTCGCCTCGGGTTTCTCGTACATTTTGGCGCCTCGTCGTACAGCCAAGAG
The DNA here is from genome assembly GCA_013235015.1 of Araneus ventricosus. Classification (NCBI taxonomy): domain Eukaryota; kingdom Metazoa; phylum Arthropoda; class Arachnida; order Araneae; family Araneidae; genus Araneus; species Araneus ventricosus. The sequence continues at coordinate 223,691 of BGPR01000859.1, forward strand.
AATAAAGAACGCATTTTAGAACTCTTGTCGTTGAGCGATTGGGTCCAAAATTTAACGGATCCTCAATTTCGGATCAAAATCAGATGTTAAATTGCATTTATACAGGGTGTTCACACTTATCTTGGTCCAATAGCTAATTTCTAAACCATCAGAGACAGACATATAGTTCCAATTGAAAAAATTCTTTAAACGAGGGGAAGAATTATATTTCATGTTTCTTGAGTCTATAAATATATTCCTGAAAAAGTTACGAATTCTAATTTTTTATACGGTCCCCGGTCCTATCAGTTATATTTAGTGAAATATTTTTCACACATTAACATTTTAAACAAAAAAAGTGCCGCTCTTCGGCGACTAAAACTGATCGAGTTATTGAGCTTTGAACCTCGCTGACTTACACCACTTTACACCATTTCAATAGCCGCCTCGAAGACGATCCACCAATCAGAGCGTAACATTTACTCGTTGAGGCCGCTGATTGGTTTAAAATTATGAAATTCAAAGCCCCATAACTTGGTTAGTTTTAGTCGCAGAAGAGTGGAACTTTTTTTGTTTAAAATGTTAGTGTGTGAAGAATATTTTACTAAATATGACTGATAGGGCCGGGGGAATTTGAATTCGTAACATTTTCAGAAATATATTTAGTGACTCAAAAAACATGAAATATAATTTTACCCTACGTTTAAAGCACTTTTCCGATTGGAATTATATGTCTATCTCTAACGGTTTAGAAATTAGCTATTGGATCTCGCTAAGTGTGGACACCCCGAATATTCATCGAAAATTAAAATAAAAAGAATTTTTCAGAAGCTAAATTTTAAAAAAAAATAAATCTAGCTAATAAATGTTTTTATTTTTTTAGTATGATCTACTAACTTATATGTAAAAATAAACAGATAATTCGGTTAATATAATTCAGTGCAAACCCGGACTAAAAGCCAAAAGTCGAACTGACCCAGCTCATCTGGAACGAATGGTCACTTTCGTTAAACTTTCATTCAAGGAAACTACTTTACTGAAACGTTATTCAAAAAGGCAATTACGGTTTTCAATGGCATATTTTAGACCAGAGGTTCCCAACCTGTGGTACACGTACCCCTGGGGGTATGCGAAGGACCATTTGGGGGTGCGCGAAATCCAAGTTGTTAAAGGCGGAAACAAGAAAACATACGGGATTAAAAAACTCAGAGGATTTTGTTTCTCCTAGTGAATACTTGCTATTTAACAACTACAACACTTGAATACTTGATTATAAGGAAGTGTAATTTTTAGCTATCCTTATAGTATGTTAAAACAAAATAATTACAATACTGGTTTCATTTGCTTTGGCGTTGAACTTATACTATTGTAAAAATGGAATAAAATGTAAAATCAAAAATAAGTTCTGCAAATGTTATTAATTGGAGTCATTTCACTTTAAGCTAACCTTAAAATTATTGATAAAAACTTAATTGCATAGACGAATAATTGGGGGGGAGGGTATGATAGTAGGGGTACGCGAAAACAAAAAGAATAATCAAGGGGTATGCGAGAGAAAAAAGGTTGGGAAACCCTGTTTTAGGGGTCTATTCTGGTACCTCCGGTTGGGTTGGGAGACGCCACTTTTTCCGTCTGTTAACAACAGAAAAAATGACGTCTCACAACCCAACCGGGGGTACCAGAATAGACCCCTTAGATTATTCGGCGTACAAGTTGTAGCGCATTGGTTTAATACTTCCATTAAAACAGTATTCTGATATTCGATATGTACCGTCCTGCCCGCTATATTCCGCGCTAGCCATCCCTCTAGAGCCGAGGCAGAACACTGAACTACAATCGGACCTCTATTTAACGAAGTCGCTAAATCCCGAAAAAAAAGTTCGTTATATGGAAAATTCGTTAAATAGAGATTCACCTTTTAAAATACTTTAAACTACACAAAACATATTTTAAATTTATAAACATTTAAATATTATTAAAAAAGTAATTAATCACACCTTTATTTTGTAAATTAATATATTTGTTTTATATATTTTACCCATCAAAAAGAAATCTGCAAGGAAAACAAGAATAAAACAAAACATTGTCCGGGAATACACTGTATTTTCATTAAAAATAATTTTCTATTAAAATTAATGAATTTTAGCATTTCATCATGCGAAGGTTTGTTGATTTCTGCATCATGATCATTTCCATCTTCATCATCTTTGTCTTCATCGCAATTCTTTGCTGTATTGTTTTTATTTTTCACACCGGCCACTTCAAAACTGCCTCATCCACATCTTCATAGACACATGCTTTTAAACGTTTTGAACACGAATTCGATGAATCATAATTTTGCATCTTATCACGATTTTTTTATTATGGTTGACAAGCTGTTTGGAGGAATACCAAATTTTAAAGCAATATCCTTTTCTTTCACTCCTTTATCCGCCCCATGCAGAATTAAAATTTTTTCTTTGATGCTCAAGCACTTTCGCTTTGACATTTTCCAGCTTCAAGGTCATTGCTCACCATAAAATGTGTTAAAAGAAAGAATAAGTTTGAAATGTTTAGAAATATTTTGAGGAATAGGGAGAAAAAAAATATTGGATCACAAGAAAAAGTTCGTTAAATAGAGAATGCGCTTCGCTATTTGGAGGTTATTTTACGAAGAAATTCGCAAAATGTTCTTGGTTCCAAGAAAAAGTTCGCAAAATAGAGGTTCGTTAAATAGAGGTCCGAATTTCGCTCGAACTAATCTTCCTTCCCCAAAGGAAACTTGGGCGCTTTTCTCCGAGAATGTGGTTCTGAAGTGTGTGTTTCTGCCGGAGCCGCGAGAATGATTGCAAACTACCTAAACTAGGCTGAGATGCTATATTTTAAATTTTAGGATGTCGGCAAAAGTGTGATTTTATGTAAAGGACTGAATTTGATTCATATTGAGTCGATTTTGGGTTAATTTAATTATGATAAACTCGTGAAATATTTTATTATTCAAAATTTGTTTTTTATGTTAAATATTAATTTATATTGTCTTGTGTCTGTAAATAAATGTCTCGTGATATTTTAAAAGCCCAGTTTTTATTTCTAACACATTACAGATACAATTCCACAAAAAAGTTCTAGAACGCAAAATTCATGTATTAGTTCTTTCGCAGTCCATTAGTAACCACTAAACAATTCTTCAATTTTTTTAACACTTAGATTTCCTGTAATCCATTATTTTTAAATTCGTGCCCACAGCTCAAAAAATATTACAATCAGATGTCACTGCTCATTGTTTCCTTTTGAGTTATTGTTCCAATACATCCGAATGCGTTAACACTGCAGGAAACATCAAAGGAAAACCAAAAAAAGAGTTGAGAAGAAACTTCACAGTTTGAAATATTTATTAGTTACAAAAAAGAAAATTTGAATAGATTCAATAAATAAGAAAATCTTTGGAGACACCTTGCGGTTGTTTATGGATGAATTGCACAATTTTTTCACTAAGAAATACTGCCATTGTTATTTTCTATAATCTTGTTGAAGAAAGTTTGAGATTCACGGTATGATGTAAAAGAATAGAAATATTAGAGTAGAGAAATGTGAATTTTTCTATAGACGCAACCAAGAAATTTCCGAACAAAACATTGCAAAATTCGAACTCGAGCTGCTGAATTAAATTTTTTTACAACATATTGCGTCTGAATACGAAAACTAAGAAATGGAAAAACTCTTCGTCAATTCTAACTTCGAACGGATTTTTAAATTCGTCATTTTCATAATTTTCTTGTATACAAAGGAAGGAAATGTTACCGAATTCGGGCCACCTGGACATTTTTAATGCACAATGAAAGAGAAGTAATTTTAAATAAAGTAGTTATTAAACAAGTAGTTAATTTTTTTGTAGTTTATTTATCTTCAGAACAGTGCAAGTAATTTTTTATGAAATACAATATAAAGTCGAAAAAAATAGTTTAAAAAATTTGTGTCATCGGTCTAATTAAGGAAACTGGTTGCTCATATTGGACCACGTGTTTTCCAGATCGAACCGCTAATTTCTTTGAGTACAATCAAACCAAAAATATTTTTTGATTCTCAATGCATACCAGCACACAATGCATGAGCTTAAGTATGATATTTTATGCATTGTGGCTTCTTCTTCCTTCGTTTCCCCACATGTAATAGAAAACAGCGTAAACCTCCGTTTTTGTTCTTACTGAATCAACATTTGATGTTCTAAAATGTCCGTTTAGTGTCTTTTTACTTTCTCGCATACGAAGCGTACAAAGAGAAAGTATTGTAATCGTCAAAAAAATTCGAACTCGAGATTTTGACGAATCTCCACGTTTTAGACCTGCCTGAGTCCGAAAAACACAATTTTGGAATTATGTCCGTCTGTGTGTGTCTGTGAACACGATAACTCGAAAACTATTACAGATACAGGGATGAAATTTGGTATGTGAACTTGACACATAATTTGTAGGTTTCTATCAAATTTTGGACAAAATCCGTCCAAGGGAAGTCTGTCTATCTGTCTGCCCGCGTTCATGTGAACACTATAACTCAAAAACTTGAATAACTAGAGGAATAAAATTTGGTACACAGTTTTATCGTCATGAGTGTAGGTCCGTATAAAATTTTGGGCCAAATCCGTCAAAGGGTTGACTGTCTGTCGGTCTGTATAATCGCATCTCCATCGAATCCGCTGTCTCCACGCGCATGCGTATTGAACACAATCTTCTGTGCACGATATTTATTGACTCCTGCTTGGCGCTTTTGTTTTCATCCGATTCTCCAAGCGCATGCGTACTTGATAGCAATCTGTGCACGCGGAAAGATTGTCCTTGAACCAAGAAAGAGTAGAAATCGGTACGCATTTAATCGGAACGCATCTCTTTAAATTTGATTTTTTACCTAAATATTTTTTGATAGTCATTGGATCCTGGGTTATAATAGGTTCGAATTTTTTTTATCCACGCGGGGGGAGGGGAAACAGCACCTTTTTCGAGAAGTATACGAGAAAGTTTAGGGGAGACCACTCCCGCTGGTTTTGGTGAATATCGACGTTTTAGACCTCCATTAGTTCCAGAAACATTTTTAGAAGTGTTTCTTGTGTCTGTCAATGTATACAAGTGAACGGGAATTACATGGATGAAATTCGATATGCGGTCCTTACATCACAATTATGGATCTCTATCAAATTGAGGAACAAATCTGTCAAAGTAGGATCACTAGTGAATATAAAAAAATAATTAGTCATAGCTCTTTCACTACTAATCTTTAATTTTTGTTTTATTTTTCTGATGGCAAACTGAAGAACAAAATAAATTTAATAAAAACTGTTTTTAAAAATACACTTTTATTATGTACAAAAAGTATAAATTTTATTTTAATCTTACTTTAAATTATAATTTATTATTTTAAATATTATGGTTTCTAGAAATCATTTTCTGAAATTCACTATCAGAAGGCATCAATCGTATGGAATCAAAGTTTAATTAAATTCATCAAACAATGAAATTAATGAATTGATAATTAATTTCCTAAAATATTAAAATTGTGTATTGTCATTGAAAGCACATAAGTGTACAAAATGAGAAACGTTACACATAAGGAAACGAGTGAAAAATCATGTTTATACTAGCTGATTTATACAGTGTTGTTCGGGATGACAATATTTTCACAACTATAGCTATATTTTTACAACAATATTTTCACAACATATTTAAAAATTAATTATTTAATTAACTGTAATTGTAACTTCTGCTGAAACGTTCCCCATGCTTCAATATTTGTCAGCAAAATTTTAAACACTTATAATAAAAGCTACAGTTATCACATCAAATCATCTGTTGTCAGCATCAAATGCGAAAATTATATTTAATATTAGCAAATTCCAAAGCGTACGTAAATAGTCTTTTAACATAATAATTTTTTTAAAAAATATAATATTTTTAGTATAAATTATTAGTTTTCATTTTGTATAAAATATTAATAAACCCCAAATCATCTATCGTCGGCAAATTTATTTTTAATAGCTGTTACCCGCGACTTCGTGCGCGAAGAATTTGAATTGCTACTTTTTTTAAATTTACGAATGTAAATGTTTCGTTATATATAGAAAGGGGAAGTCAAAAGTTCTGACGGTTGATAATACATAATTGGACGACTAATTTAATTCTCTGTTACTGTAAATTACATCATTGTACTCAATGGTATCATCTGCTCTTTGGAATATATCATCCACCATGCTATATGTCATCTGCTTCTACTGTTTAAAAGAATACATAAGACAAAATATACCTTCCTATTATAAAAACTCTGACAACCATATCATATACGTCAATGGACGATCCTGGTTTGTTTATTTTGGATTCATAGACCGTTTTCCGGTAACCTTCTGATTTAAGCAATCGCCAAATCTATTTGGCAACTGTATCAAGCGCCAAGCTGGAAATAAAGGTGAATTAGTTCAAAGTCTAACCGTTGCCTAGCAACGGAGTAGCTATAAATATTCGTTATTTCAAAATCGTCTGCACGCATTTTAAAGTTTTGGAACTTTTAAAAATTAATAACAATCGAAGGGAAAATGTCAGAGAAATAAAATTAGTATCATTGAAAAGGTAAAAATTTGAACTTTAAGGTGGTATAAAAATATTTTTTGTCGGACAGTTTGCTCCGAAGTTACGGCGGAAAAACGATTTCGGTTATTTTCTAATTAACTGACTGTTTAATTAACTTTGGGACTTGGAAAAGTTCATAAGTGTCTTCCCCTTCTCTTAAATAATAAGTGTACAAAATTTGGTTGAAAACCGTCCATTGGTTTAGGAGGAGATGTGGAACATAGCCACATACATACCCACCCACATACCCACAATGACTTTTATTTATATTAAGATTAAAATGAGAATATCAGTTGCGCCAAACGATTTTTAAATCTCTGAAAATTACAGTTGTACCAAACGATTTTTGAAAACTGTCGAAATCTAATTTTTTCCAACTTGATATTAATAATTTTTAAAGAATGATACAAAATTTAATTAAACATTGCGAGTGGCAATGCGGAGGCAAATAAACCAAAAGATTTAAAATATCGATGCGATAAGAATGGCAATATTAATGATAAAATAATATTTTCTGTAAATAGAAACATAGTTTTTTATTTAATAAAAAAATAAGTATTAAATTTAATTGCTACGAAACCTTCTCTAAAACCTTCCTTATTTTTCATAGCATTTGTGAGCTAAATTTGAAACAATTCTGTTTACTACCGTTTGTATTTCTATAACGGACAAACTATTTATGAATTTTTCTTTTATACATTGATTTCCCAATGTTCTTCATCTTTAATTTTATTAGATTTTATAAGTCAGTTTACTTGAGACGGCTTCAAAAGACCGATAAAAACTTTGGGCAGAAACCGAATTTCAATTTATAAAGAATTATTTTCATTTAAATAAAACAAAATAAAATGAGGGAAACCTCAGCATGAGAAACAATTTCCCCAGGCTAAACTTAAAACTATAGAAATATTCATGTTTTTGTCTACTTTTATTTTCAAATTCTTAAGTGAATTAACAAAAGAATTAGTAAAAAAGATTTAGCATTTATTCAATATGTCTCATCAACCTTTTAAGGTAGAATATTCTTAATAGATGGATCAACTAAATGAAATTTTCGCACAACAGGATGATACAATTAATCTTAAGCCATGGTAATACATTTAAAGAGTCAAAAATGATAGCAATTCAGAAAGCGAAAGGATGAAACAAAATATTTATCAATAACTTTCTGGAAGACCATATTATTGATTTTCGAGATAAAACGTCTTGCTTGTATCAATTATCGACGATCTTGTATCATTTTCTCGTTCGGAAACCGTAATGGTGATGGTTGCGGTTTTGTTCTTAAATGGTTTGCTGTTACGTAATAGGTACAGTTACAGTTACTGTTTGTTATTAAGTAAAAATTACAGTTACAGTACATTAAATACCTATAGTCCGTTAAAATATAGTCGGTTAGGGCAAATGTAAGGAGAGTTTTTGATTTTAAAAATAAAGGCTTGATTTTTTTTGAAAATTAGTGTTATTTACGAAATAATACAGGGTATCCACACTTATTGTGGTCCAATAGCTAATTTCTAAACCGTTGGAGATAGACATATAGTTCCGATTGGAAGAATGCTTTAAATAAAGGGAAGAATTATATTTTATGTTTTTGGACTTATTAAATATATTTTTGAAAAACTTACGAATTCTAACTTTTTATACGGTCACCCGGTCTTATCAATCATATTTAGTAATATCCATGCACAGTTTTGTGTAATATATTTCAGTGAATCTACAAATAAAATTGGAAGCAAAAATATTCATTTTTGAAAAAGTAGTAGGGAATTTAAAAAAATTGAATTCTGCTTTAAAAACTTTAAATTTCAACTAAACAGGCAGATCAAAATGAATTTTTTCTCTTCAAGATGACTTAATATCATTGTTAAGTTTCAGTAGTATCAAAACTTTTGCAATAATACCTACTTCAAATAAAAAAAAAAAATTGAGATGTTTATGTGTCCCCTTTATAACCCAAACGACACCTGATACCTAAGTTATTTCTAAGTTATTGCTGCTTTGACTAAATTACAGATTTCAATATCAAATATTCTGTAATTTGACGCACGAGTCAGGCACCTCGATGTATATCAGGGGTTGAAAGATAAACTAAAAGAAAGATAGGTTCCAACGTAACTCAAGCATGAATAAGCTGCATGTAACGAGATTTTATCGCCATATAAAAGAAAGAGAACTATCGGGCGAACATAAAACATAAACATAAGCTCAGCGTAAGAAAGTGTTGTTTATCAGGATGAACGTCAACCTGTTGCATAAAACATATATCGCACCTGTTTGATGCTAGAGTTTGTCAGATTTATTGATACCCAGTGGCGAATCCAGGGGGGGGGGGGCGGTCGGGCTACAGCCTCCCAGACCCAAGCCAGAATTCTTGATTTTATTTAAAATAATTACAACTGTTTTTCCTTAATTTCCCTCTTTTAAAAAAATAATAAAAACGTTTCAACACTGTTTTATGGCTATACAGGCTCGAAAATTTTCCTACTTTTGTAGTCATTCCCCTTGTATTTGTAGTTTTGACGCGGTCGAAGGCATTTTTTAGTTATTTCATTGTAATTTTTATTAAATTATCGAAAGTTTTGTATTGTTCTTTATGATTCTTATTGTCAGGTGAGTAAAGTCGATAAAGTTAAACAGTTTTGGTTTACTACAGCCTTGAGGTTTGACATTCGTCAGGACGATACAAAATTTTTATGCCCTCATCTCCCCCTCAGATCGAATCCTAAATTCGCCATTGTAGATACCAGCTTTTTTCCATGTTTCCACCGGGCATACATACGCTCGCAAGCCGAAAATGCTTAAAATTAAGGCTTGGCCAAAACAAAAAGGCTGGGCTTTAAATACCAGACCTGTGAAGATCTCTTACTTTTCATGCATTTCGTTTCTTCATGTTTTATTGGAATGCCTGTTAGCAGGTATTGCAGCCCCTCTAAAAGGATGTAATGTTCAACAAGATAAGCGAAACAGATCTGATAGAAGCCAAGGTGTGTTTAAAGTCACCATGAATAATAGGTGGGCGTTCTGTTGCTTGTTCGTCTATGTTCAGTCTAGCATTGATGCATACCCCCATTCAAAAACCCTGTCAAACTAGATACCACATAATCCGTGGCATCCATTCACTATCCCACTTGCCCTGAACCTTTTTCACCTTGACACCCAGTAAATGGAACTTAAGTCCAAGGTCAAAGAGAGGACGCAAGAAGACAAAACAAGAGCGAAGAGAAGGTAATGAAGGATCCCAAAAGCATTTCATAACCGGGCAATCCTAAACGCAAAAAAAGGGAGTATCAGAAAACAAAACGGTGGACCCTTTTTATTTATTGTGACGCAACTTTGGCTCGGAAAAGTTGTCGAAGGCCATGTTTTATAGCGTGACTGCTTCGGTACTTACTACGTCGCTTCCTGTTTCTCAATATCCAGACGCCCTATTGATTCGCAAAGTATCGCCAAGGACACGAAATGTTGTGTTTATCGGTTAAATAAATTTAGAACGGGTGCCTTTATTTTTCCTTCCTGTTTGTTATCATCCTTTTTGGCTTAATTAGGTAATTGCAGGTTATCAGAAAGACTCGAAATTAGAGGCAATTTGTAATTAGCGTATTCGAAAGTGCCTTGAACTTTCTCTATTCTATTTTAGTCTTCTGCTAGGAAATGTGTTTTGAGATTAGTAAGGTAAGGAAGTATTTTTGTTTGAGGGACTGAATATTCTATTCCATTCTTAGCACTGAATATTCTATTCCATTCTTAGGACTGAATATTCTATTCCATTCCTTAGGACTGAATATTCTATTCCATTCTTAGGACTGAATATTCTATTCCATTCTTAGGACTGAATATTCTATTCCATTCCTTAGGACTGAATATTCTAATCCATTCTTAGAGCTTTAAAATAGAATACTTAACAGCAGTGGTGTAGTCGCAGGATATCTACTGTCCTACCGCCACGAGAAAACCCTGAATAGGGTTGCTTCAAGTAGACGAGTCGAAGAAAAGAGGGAAATGGGTATAAAACAATCCGCAACATTGGCAAACCCAGCGCACTTCGTTAGGCGAGGAATTCGTTTGCGACCGAAATACAACGCGAAATGAGACTTCCGGCCGTTCTATCTGCGCCAAAGGAAATAAAGCCCTTTCCTTCACCCCCAAAAGGCAGTGGAATATCCCGTTTCCATAACGACCGCCAGCGGCTTGTCTGGTGTCTGGAGTTTTTCTCGTGGTGGTAGGACAGTATTCTAACCTGGGTGACAAAAATCGCGCTGTTTTAGGATGGATTTTCACAATTTTTCCTTTTTTATGTCTCGTAAACAACAGAAGTGGAGGAACGGCGTTCCTGCTCCACTACATCCCTGCTTAACAGTTCCAACATTTAATCAGTCTATAATATTTGATGGTGTACAAAAAGGAAAAAAAAAGGAGAAAAATTGTGATGTAAAGAAAAGATTTATGTGATAAAATTTCATGCTCAGCAGAGCTACTTCTTGCCTAACACTCTGAACCGAATGTCGGTCATTATGGCCCCTAAAATACATGCAAGTAAACTAGGACTTAAAGGATGTTGTATTTTAGAAAATTATGGACATATCTTTTTTCGATGACTGACTTCTAACAAAAGAAAATGAATATATGTTAAATCAGGTACGTTTTCGTCGGGACGACATGAAATCGAAACCGAAACCAAAAAAGTAGCCAACCAGAAAAAGCGGGAAGCTGTCTCTGCGATTGTTGCAAACGGCCGCTGGGATTGAGGGGCGTAAACTTATTTAGTATTTATTACCTTAAAAATTAAAAAATATCCCGTTTTGAGGGGAAAAATAAATAGTCACTTAATGTATGCGGTATTTACTGAATGTTACTGCGTTCGTAGGGATGCGGAAAAATCGGCTGGTTTTAACCGAAAACCGTTTTTCTGTTTCGGTTAACCTGTTTTTTCGGTTATTTTTTTATTAAATTCAATAACCGGATAAAAAACCGGATCTGAAGATAGGCTCGATTTTAGGTTCGATTAGACTAAAAGTTACCAAGTTATGAAGCTTTGAATTTCATCATCTTGGGCCAATCAAAGACAACCACTTCCTCGAGGTGTGTGTTGGTTGGCGGATTACTGAAAGAGTCTTTATGAACAGATAAATATTGGCCAATGGATTGATTTCCTGTAAAAATAATAATAATAAAATGTTTTGTCTACAAACGGCGTTTGATTTTATTTTATAAAACCTCCCCGTAAACCGGTTATTTCAAAAACCGGTTATTTTGAATGGTTATAACCGCCAGGTTAAACCGGAGGCGAAAAAAACCAGCATAACTGAAAACCGGTTAACTGCCATCCCTAACAATCAAGCGACAGCCCGCTAATATAAGACATCCGGCAGAGGAGACTTTGAGGCCCGCCGTATCTTATAGTTCCCAAAAGCATCAAGAAAATGTGTAACAATTCAAATACAAAAAATGCGAATTTATAAAGTATAAAATCTGACAATATAACAAAATTATATTAATTATTAACTGGGGGGCGCTACAGCCCCCCCAGAGCTAACTGAAATTCTTGATTTTATTTAAAATCACTACAACTGTTTGTTCTTAATTTTCATTTGTAAAAAAATAATAAAAACATTTCAACATTGCTTTCTGGCTTGACAGTCTCAAAATTTTCCTACTTTTCTGGTCATGCCACTTGTAGCGTTGACGCGGTCGAAAATAGTTTTTGTCTAGTTATTTAATTGTATTTTTTTATTAAATTATCGAAAGTAGTGTAGTTTTATTTACGATTCTTATTGTCAGGTGAGGAAAGTCTGTAAAGTTAAAGTGTTTTGGTTTACATAAGCCATGAGGTTTCACATTCGTCACTACGATACGAAATTTTTATGACCTCAGCCCCCCCCCCGCCCCCACCCCAGACACGAATCCTGGATTCGCCACTGCCGCCATGTATGGGGCCCGCTGCACGCCAAATCATACACAGGGGCCAAATGTCCCCCCGCCGGTGTGGCGCGGAAGCTGGGAGAGGGGGCGGTAGCCCAGAGATCGATCTCGTCATCTCACCGCAGTTTAGAATGACAAGGTAGGTCCCAAAATAGTTTCGTATTGCCTCAAAACGGGATGTTAATATAACTAAACAAAGTTGACGATTACAACAGTTTTTTTCGATGAAAACGGGGAAAATACTTGTAAGAAAGATGCAAGAATTCCAGCAACCTTGCAGAAATGTAAAGAGCTGTAACTGATTTTACAAATGGAAATATTGCGAACACGTCGATATACTGCTAATAGCGACCAACTCAAAAGAGAACGAAAAATGAGTGTTCTTGTTTTAAAATGTCATCTCTAGGGCAGAAAAAGTCACTCCTATCAATAAATATATCGTCTGCATACAATATATGTTGCAAATATATTGATATGCACAATTTGCTCTATTACAGAGATGACATTTTAAGACAGCAAGAACATCTTAACTCATTTTTCGTTTTCTTTTAACTTGGTCACTTTTAGGAGCACACCAACAATATAAACAAATGCGTATTTTGGATATGGTTTACTATTGTATACTTGTGACCAATTTGAATCGCACTACAAAAAAAATTGCAGAATTTTATTTATTTATTTTTTATTATTATTTTCATTGAAGAAAAGCAGAATAAGTTTATAACTTTTTATACCAGTTGTATCTATTATTTCTTTATTACCTGATATCTCATTTATCAATATTAAGGTCATCAGAAATTACACGCGGTCGTTAATGGTTTCTTTGAAATTAAGTAGTCATATTTAATCACGAAAAAAAAGGATCACATCGAAACACACCCATTTTGCGACCTATTCCTTTACTGTGACCAGTGTGGGTTTCTTTACTGTTTTCATTAATTTAAGAAGGCTATTCAAATCTTTCAAAGCATAGCCAAAATTAGATTCCTTGTAGGAAATAAATGACCAGATTGTCTAAACTTTACGCCAAGATGCTCTAGATATTTGGCGCGGAGGGGAGGAGCAGGTCGTGACAGTAAATCGTAAACCAGAGCTGTCCCAGCTAATTCGGGAAGTCTTGTCGCTTTACCATTTATATTAATGATGACACGATATTCAAGAGAATTTCTGAATTATGGATTTGGGTTTGTTTATGAAATCGAATTGACCTTGTAACAAAATTGTCTTGTGGGTGTACGTGAATGCAATCCAATAAGCAGGATTAAAAAAATAAGGCTCTTTATTTTACAAATATTCTAGGAAAAGAAACGTAGCACAAGTATTAAAACAGCACTTGTAAAAATTCACAACAGAAATTACCGATAAATCTCAACGCAGTGCTCAAAGGTTTCTAATTAGCTCACCAGCTTGCTTGCTGATCAAAATCCAACTGACTCTTTTTGGCTTGAGAGCTAGCTTTTATACTTTTTCAACAGGAAGTGACTTCATTACGTAGGAAGTGACGTAATCTCTAGAAAGTTCATGAAGCCAGTAGAAATAGGTTGACAGTTCGAGGTCTTTCTTGAAAATTCGTTTTGTCGCCCAAATCGCCAAATTTATCGCCAAGTTTGTCGCCAAGATCAGCATCTCATTGAAACAACTTTATAGCTTTTTAACAATATTCTATACATAGTCGAGGAGGAGAATTCTACAGAATGTAATTTTTAATACAAACGGTTTTTATTAGTGAACTAATTCCCCCCGCCCATTATTCTCTAGTTTTTGTGTTTAATTTACAATTCATTATTATAAATACTAGCCGTCTGCTACGACTAGTTGTTCTCCCGAAATATCAATAGCCTAAGATTGAAACTTAGCGAAATAAATTGGCGAATTGGCGGTTGAAGAGGCCAATGGACTCTGCCAAAGTTTTATTTTGCGATATATCTCAAAAATGGAGAGTGGTGGCTGGAAGGCGACCACTGATGGCATATCTAGGCGTCATAAGCTTTCATATGAAATAAAAGTTGCCGAAATCGGTCCAGTGGTGGGGGCTGAGTGACTATCTGAAGGTTTCTCCCCATACAGAATGTACAGCGGAGAAGTAATTTTGCGATATATCTCGAAAATGGTGGGTGGCAGGCCTAGTGGTGGTGGCCTAGTGGCTAGGTGGGTGACATATCTAGACTAATAAGCTTACATATGAAATAAAAACTATCGAAATCGGTCCATCGGTTGTTGTTGGGGTACTGGTCCTCTGGTTTTGCAAGTTATTTTAAGTATATAGATAATGGAATTTTGAAATCGGTCTTTTCTCAAATTGCTATTAGGCCCCTCTTATGTAATCAAAGTTTAGTTAAATTATTCTATTAGCTAATAATAAAGTTCTAAAATATTAAAATAGTATATTTGTGGGGATACAAAACAACGGAGCAATAATTTCTCTATAGCTTTTTATTTCAACTACTGTTTTCTAAAACAATTTTATTTTCAACAATTGTTTTTAATTGCCACACTCAGGAAGGTAAATTTAACGAAAGAATAACATAAAATCGGCTGCAATTGACGCTAAATGAAAATTGAAACAAAGATTATAATATGGACGAGTTTTCTGTTTTGCTTATTTACATTAAAGTGCGGTGACTACGTAATTCCTGTGTAACGCTAAGTCAATGGAATCTTCAAAGCGGAAGTCCAAAAGTCATGCAAATAAAGTCAAGGTGTTTAATGTAAGTAAACATAACAGAAAATTCGTCTATATGCGGAGATGGCTTAATGAAATCGTCTGCCAGAAAAATAAAGCAAAAGAGGAAAAAAATTAATTAATTAAAAATGAAATATTTATAAAATGGTTATTAAAAGCAAAATATATGTGCTACTACATGTTGTCATAGAGAACACACGAGAGTACAAAATTTGAAAACTGTAGCCTATGAGAAAGTAATTAAAAACGATTAGAAAATTCTATCTTTACAAACACAAAACGAATCAAATTAAATGAAAGTGCGCATCAATGAAATCAATTTATTTTTTAAAATTCTTCTTACTACTTAAAAATAAAAAATGGGGCAATATGGGATATTTTATTTTTTTCGATTCTGGACGAAAATAATCCACGATGTTTGGTCACATTCCTTGTAGAATCCACAGACCGCAAGAATGAGAAAGTGAGCAACAAGATTTAGTGGTAGCAAGCAGAAGCAAAAGCCTTGAACCCAGACATTTCCTCACATCCTGAAAGATTATACAAGTTTTCAAAACAAAGAACTGTCAAATTACGGTACATAGATACGCTAATTTCGTGATATGCAAGGGCAATGCGATGTCTCAGAATTAATACGAATAATTCTGTATAAAGCGAGTGGAAATAAATAAATCTGTTATTGTTCAACAGACGTTACTAAGTAACTAACACGCAACAACCGTGACAAAAGCTGCTCAAAATCCAGACAACTATGCGTATTATATAAGAAACGAGCAGCAAAAAAACTTATTTTAAATAAAAGATGATATTTTTCATATATTTAGTTTGTATGAAAATTTTAATCTTTATGCGCAAAATAGTAAAGAAATTTTCGTAACTCTGTTTTTGATGTTATATACAAACAAATTTGATCTTTTTTATTTTCAAATCGAATTTTGATCTTTTTAATCATTTAAAGATCAAAATTTCTGCAAACGATCCATCGTTTGATTTTTGCATCGTGTTTGTAATAATAAGATTCAGAAATACTATCTTTGAAACATAACTTTTTACGTAAAACATGTTTAATGAAATAAAAGCTTTAAATGATGAGCTGCTTAAGTTAATTTATTTAATTTTGAATAAAGAATGATCCACATATATTGCATTTTATAATGAATAATAAAGTAGTGGCTCGAATTCCAGTTGATCTAGTATAATTAGTGTTCCTTAAACATCGATAGACTATCGATACTATCAAAGCCAAGTCGATAGTATCGTGTTTTCGGAACTATCGACTGAAACAATAGATAGTATCGATAGTTTCAAACTATCGATAGTATCGATTGTTTTCGCCCAGGCAGTACTATCGATAGGCGCATTTTCAGTCGATAGTTTTCAAACTATCGACTGGAACTATCGATAGTTTCTAAACTATCGACTGAAAATGCGCCTATCGATAGTATGGTCCGGTAGAAAACAATCGATACTATCGATAGTATTGAAACTGTCGATAGTCTGGGAAAATTATCGACTGAACTATCGATGTTTAAGGAACACTAAGTATAATTTTCCAAATTCATGAGTCACGAACTCATGATAAAGTGTGACATCACCTATCGGTCAAAGTGACTTTGAATCATTTAAGTAGCGCTTGAAGTAGTCTGACTTAGATCCAATATCTGGTGTAGGTTGACTTCCAGAAGGACTTTCATGGGAAATCGAACCACATTTCCGTCGCGTTGGGAGGAAATCCAGAAACCATTAAAGTAATTAATACCAATAAACGTTTCAAGATATGATATCAAATTTTGGAAATATCCTTCCTTTTACATACTTAGTATACCTACATACCAGTTTGCTATGTTGTACCAAATATATTTGATGATGGGCCCTGTCTATAAACAGGCTTTTAAATAGTGATAAAATAATGAGTCCGACAACCAAACTAAAGCTCGTTCTCTAAATTTCCTCGCCCCACTAATGTGAGAAAATTTGACCCATATCGGCATATTCAAGACCCACATATTCATATATATATCCACATGTACTGTCCCTTTTTACATAGTTTGACTTTTTTCATGTTTGTAAATATAAAATTTTGTATTCGATTTTTCCCTCAGTTTCTGAAGTGTTTGTGCTAGACTTTCGAAATGTTGTACGCTTGTGTGTTCAAGATGAAAACACACTAATTTAATAATTTTAGAACTTAACGATCAGTTAATCGATTAACTTAATGAAATTAATTTTATTTCCATAAGAGTGGCGCCACCTCGCAATGAATATGAGTAAACAATTGATTTCAAAATTCCATTAAGTATAACAACAAAGAACTATAAATGAAAGACTAAAAAGTAGACAGTATTTAAAATTAAAAAAAAATTCTATATTTTAGTTCAAAAATAAAAGTGTGTTTCGAAAAACTGTTTTTAATTTGATTAATTTATGCAAAAACGAGGTACACGCGCGCGTATTAAATATTCTCACCTTGAAGTTAAGATAGTTAGCTATTTTTGTTGAAATACTACACGTGATTCAGAATAGGATTTATTTCCAGAACATTGCAAAATAATATCCCCACCTGAGTTCGTCATCAGTCTTACGGCCAGAGCCCACGCTTTCGGGTAATAACTCAAGCAGAGGCGTTCAGTCTTTCGATTCTTTTTTCCACGGTGAGGGCAACTTGTTCATGGGCGTGCGTGCGAGGGTTTAAGCCCAGCTGGAGAGCGGAATATTGTTCTTGGAAAAGAAAGTTTGAAAAAAGAGAGAGATTGATAAAAAATTAACCAGCGGGAGTGTTCTCCCCTAAACTTTCTCGTATACTTCCCCAAAAAGGTGCCGTTTCCCCTTCCCCCGCGTGGCTAAAAAAATTCGAACCTATTGTTACCCAGAATCCAATGACTATCAGAAGGTTTTTCATTATAGTGATTGAAAAATATCTAGGCAAAGAATGAAATTCAAAGAGATGCGTAACGATTTTCCTCTCTTACCGGCTCAAGGGCAAACTGACGTAATTCGCTACTCCGTAATGAAATTCATCTCCGTTCTTCCAGTACACATGCGCGTGGAGATAAAGGATTCTCTTCAAAAGTAAATTATACGGACCGACAGACAGTCAACCCTTTGATGGATTTGGCCCAAAATTTTATACGGACCTACACTCATGACGATAAAACTGTGTATAAAATTTTATCCATCTGGCTTTTCAAGTTTTTGAGTTATAGCGTTTGCATCACCTCGAATATTCAGACAGACAGACTTCCCGTTGACGGATTTTGTCCAAAATTTCATAGAAACCTACAAATTATGTTTAAAGACCACATATCAAATTTCATCCCCGTAGCTCTAACAGTTTGCGAGTTATCGTGTTCACAGACAGACAGACATAATTCCAAAATTGTGTTTTTCGGACTCAGGGAGGTCTAAAACGTGGAGATTCGTCAAAATCTCGAGTTCGAATTTTTTGACGATTACAATACTTTCTCTTTGTATACTTCGTACACGAGAAAGTAAAAAGAAAACTTCTTCTACCTTCAACTAACATTCAGAGTGTTAAAATTATATTCCCGTTCGGAACACTGGAGAAAACGCCGGAGTGTTCTCCCATCGACTTTCTCGTACGCTCATAGAGTATGGTCCGTATTGTGTTTATCGTCGTACTATATCTAGGGTTTCCATACGTCCCATATATACGGGTCTGTCACCGTATTTCATCAACTCATCAGTTCCGTATGACTATTTGTCCCATTGTATTGATCAGAAGTCATGTCTAATAAAGCTATGCGAATACGTATTTGGCATTCAAGCCCACAACGCAAATGTCGAGAGAATAGTTTCCCTAATCTCAATTCAATAGTCGAAAAAAAGAAACAGGTTGTCAGTGGAAGAAAATTGTTTTGTCGTCTTTTTCAACTTTTAGCATTTTCTTTCGCTTTTTTCTTCTTCAACTTCAATTTATTCATTTTAGGCATGTTGAAATTCAAAATTATGCTTTGCTAATATCTGTTTTTCAAGTTATGTTATTTAAATTCTAAGTTGGTATTTTTTTTTTTGGGGGGGGGGGTCAATAAACTTTTACGTATGCCTATCGAACCAACAGGCCCGAGGCTCCGAGTTTGGCTGCATGCGTGGTGATAAAGATAAAGTGGAGACAACTGAAGCAATTTTGATTTGTCATTATAGTTTTGAAATGACTTGCACCAAATTTTGTAATTATGTAAAAGAAGAAATAATTAAGAGAATAAAATCAACTTAAAAATATGACTGGGCTAAAAAGGAGTAGCCTGGCATCTTTTTCATTATTGTGTACATTTTATTAGATTGTTAAGACTATTGGCTTTTTTTTTATCAGAGTAAAATAAACCATTACCTGCCCACTTTTTGCATGTTTTATTTATTTAGAACTTAAACGTCCCGTATCAATGCTTGGAAAATATAGCAATCTTAACTATAGCTAAGAAAATCAAGTACGCAGTATGGATCTCTATGAAACAATGTTGAATTGATGAAAATTAAATACATAGTTTAAATTGGCCGAAGTGAATTTTCGAAAAATAGGAGAAAAAGGTGTGAGGGATCTGTGCACAGTGTCTTTGATGTTTTAATTTTTCTTTTAACTTTTTTTTAACTTTCTTTTCTGTTAACTTTTTTTAAAACTTTCATTTCTTTTAACTTTTTTTTACCTTTTTACTTTTAATTTTTTTAACTTTCTTTTCTTTTAACTATATTAACTTTTTGCTTTTAACTTTTTCTTACCTTTTTACTTTTAACGCTTTTCTACCTTTTTACTTTCAACTTTTTTTCTTACTTATTTAACTTTACTTTCTTTAACTTTTTCTTTACTTAACTAACTTTTTTTTCTTTAACTTTTAACTTTTTATTAATTACAAATTTTAAGCAAACACGTAACGTAAACAAACATGTTAAAGTAAGCCGAGTATGTTATGTCAGAGGTCGGTAAAATATCCTATCCACTGATACCTTATTAACCGCTGTGGTCTTTGCAGTAGCTGATGAAAAGGGATGTTGAAAACAGAAAAAAATAAATAGGATAATATGGTTGTGTTGGTAAAGTTATTGACATTGTTTGCATAATTTAATTAGCGTTGTTTAGTTTAGTTTCTTTAATTAAAGTTAAGAAAAGTAGTTAAGAATAATAGTTTTATTTTTCTTTTAACTTTAATTTTAAGCAAACACGTAGCGTAAACAAACATGTTAACGTAAGCTGAATATGCTATGTCAGAGGTCGGTAAAAAAATCCTATCCACTGATACCTATTCACCGCTGTGGTCTTTGCAGTAGCTGATGAAAAGGGATGTTGACAACAGAAAAAAATAAATAGGATAATATGGCTGTGTTGGTAAAGTTATTGACATTGTTGGCATAATTTAATTAGCGTTGTTTAGTTTAGTTTCTTTAATTAAAGTTAAGAAAAGTAGTTAAGAATAATAGTTTCAATTTTCTTTTAACTTTAATTTTAAGCAAACACGTAGCGTAAACAAACATGTTAACGTAAGCTGAATATGCTATGTCAGAGGTCGGTAAAAAAATCCTATCCATTGATACCTATTCACCGTTGTGGTCTTTGCAGTAGCTGATGAAAAGGGATGCTGACAACAGAAAAAAAATAAATAGGATAATATGGCTGTGCTGTTAAAATCATTGACATTCTTTGCATAATTTAAATGGCGTTGTTTAGTTTAGTTAGTTTATTTTTTTAAACTAAAGTTAAGAATAATATTTTCATTTTTCTTTCCACTAAATTTTCAACAAACAATTTTTTAACTTAAATTGATTAATTTATGTCAGAAGGCGGTAAAAAATCCTATCTATTTATACCTTATTCATCGTTGTAGGCTTAGTATTAGCAGAGAAACAGAGATGTTAATAACAGAAATAATGTATAAGATTAATTTTAATTTTGTTTTTCTTTTGAATGAATACTTATGTGTCATAAGTTAAGTATTACTAGGGTCTCTCAGGTTTTATTTAATTAATTTTTTACTTCTCAATTTCTCCATTGCACTGGAGGTAGCTTCAGTACTCATACCACACCTTCTGACATTTTTGTAAAGGCTCCCCTGCAAATTTATCAGAATTTATAGAAATAAAAAATGAAAATAAAAATTATAAAATGCATAAAAACAATCAAAATTTTTTTTAAATACTAAAAAAAAAAAATAAAAACTATAAAATCTATATGAAATATTCAAACAAAGAAGTTTTTAGTTAGTGTATCTCTCACTAGATGGAGATAGGTGCGCACACCTATAAACAAAGTTGACTTTTGAACGTCGTTCTTTCTTTTCTTCCATTCCACTACTTAAGAGGTAAGATATTTTAAGCCCCCCTTTTCAGACTATGTTTAAAAAACTGATTTGAATTTCTGCTTTGTGGATAAAAGTTTGTCTTTCAATTTGTTCCGGAATGGGTTCAGGCCTCAGAGGAAAATTCTAATTAAATTTAGAGCTTAAAGTCTTTTTCCTCTGCAGAAAACCTATTATGGTTTTGAAACTGCATGGATGAAGGCCTCTGATGACGTCATCCACCAGATTCTTATTCCTCCTCGTTGTTCGTTATTATTTTTGTATTTTTAACTCTTTCACAATTAAATCTTCCCTTATTTCGTATTTATATCTGAAGTATTAGATATAAATATTTAGTAAAAATATTTTTATATTAAGTATTTAGATAAAAATAAATGTGGTAAGCTTCCTTTCCTTATTAAAATCCCTTCCTCTAAGTAAATAAATAAATGATATCGTTATTATTTATTCACTTTATTTACTGGGGCCCCCACTCCATATCCGTGTCAGAGCCCTCAAAAACCACAGGTCGGTGCTAAATATAGACTCTTGCGACAGAATATTTATTACCACTGTTTTCTTCAGCCTCACCTGTGCTGCACAGAGAGAGCATACACACAGGCTGCGACACGAGGCACAGAAAAGGCAGAAAAATAAACAGTGAGATTTTTTTTTCTGTTTGTCCTGAACCTGCGCGAAGGTACGCAGCCGTCGCCTCCGCAAAGGAGTCACAAAGATCAGACACATCTGAGGCAGCCCAGAGGGTAAAAGAGAGGAAAAAGAAACGCAAAGTTACGAGGAAGTCAAGGTGAAATGTCCACGCCTACGTGCAGACGAGTTATTGCGTTGAATGCATATTAAGCAGATCGTGCCTGAAACACATTACTGCAGAGGCCGCTCTCGGCATACAATTTCGGAAAGGTAGGATTCCCAGGTAAATGGCCGAAGCTGCGAACACTTTCTCCAAGAAATGAATTTTTCCAAAAAAATTTGAGACTCAACGCCTAATATTACCGGTGTATTGTCGAAATACAGATTACGTGATTTTTTTAACCCTTTGCGGTGCAAGGCATTAAATATTTTGAAATATGATGAAAAAACATCATGATTGGATTTAGTTTATTGTCTAGACATAGAATCTACAAAAAAACTTATTTCATTCCGAGGGGGTCGTCATCCCCTCATATGAGGACCCCCTTAGATACAGCCACTTTGATACACTTAAAAATATTGTTGAATCTTACAGAAAATAATCATAAATTAAAACTTCAAGAATGTTGGAGGAAAATTTTCGAGTTAATTTGCTAAAAATGTAAACGTCCAGAAATGAAAAAATTCCTTATCTCTGAGTTAAGGAATTTTCCCAAACTTTATCTCTAATAATTTTTATTCTGAAACGAAATTTCATAAGGCTGTTATGTACATTCTAAAAGGAGTACTATTAGCCCAATTCTAAACCTATTATTTCACATTTATAGTTGAATTTAACGGTTGAGAAGCGAGTGAAATTCGGTGTGTCATCAGCTAACACACTGTGACGCAAAGGGTTAAAGCATTTTGACACTCAAATGTAAATTATCCATTCTGTGATCCACGACAGTGGCGAATCTAGGATTTGGGTCGGGGGGCTGAGGTCATAACATTTTTCGTATCGTCGTGACGGATGTCAATCCTCATGGCTCATGCCAACCAAAACACTTAACTTTACAGACTTTACTCATCTGACAATAAGAATCATAAAGAACACTACAATATTTTCGATAATTTTATACAAAGAAATAACTAGCCAAAAAATATTTTCGACGGCGTCAACATACAAGTATGAGTGGAATGACTACATAAGTGAGAAAATTTTCGAGCCTGTCAAGCCAGAAAGTATCGTGGTCACGGTGTTTCGTTCTTAAAGAGAGATTAAGAAAAACAGCTGTAGTGATTTAAAAAAAACAAGAATTCTGTTTGAGCTCTGGGGAGCTGCGAACCTCCCCCCAGATTCAACACTGATCTACGACATCCAAAATAGAACGCGAACTTATCCCTTTTTTCATTTAATGGACTCACCCTCCACCTTTGATAAGAATTATTACACGATTTTATTCAGTTTCACTTCTTTCAGGTTTGTAAAGATGGAATTTGCAACCATCCGTGTATGTAAAAACTTTATATTAATGATGTTAGGTTAGCTTGGGAGTGAAACGACTCGAATTAATAACAGATGAAGAAGATATTTTTGATTTTACATTTTATTCCACTTTTACAATAGTATTAATTCAACGCGAAAGCAAATGAAACCAGCTTTTGTAACAATTACTTTTTAACTTATAAGTATAGATAAAAATAACACTTCGTAATAATCAACTATTCAAATGGTATAGTTATTAAATAGCAAGTATTCACTTGGAGAAACAAAATTCTGTAACTTTTTGAATATCTTGTATTTTCTTGTTTCCGTCATTAACGACTTTGATTTCGCGTACACTCCTGTACGTGTACCCCAAGGGGTACACGTACCACAGGTTGGGAACCCTCTGTCCTAGAGACTTGAAATTTCGTATAATGGTGAGTTCCCGATGAAAATACAATGTTTTAATGTTCTCAGAACACAATTTTCAGTTAATGGATTAGACCAAAGGATCATCACCCCGCCCTGACTAAGCATCCGGGTAACAACTGAAAGACCGGCCGCCGCAACAGATAGTCAGGCACTGTGGTTCCTGCATAATAGCCCCCATTACGAGCGGCTCATGCAACAACCCCCCGTTTTACCGGGGTACGACCCATCATCGGAAGTGGGCCCAAAGAGCCACACCACCATTATTGTGCCATCGGGTTGACGAGAGCCTGCTTACTTATACAGCAGCCTCTCCTCCGCGAACTCACGGTGTCCCCCCAATGGGGCAGTTAATGGATTCATCTTAATCAAATTTTCATTCCATACGAGAGAAGCCACCTGGTAGTGAATCTGAGAAAAATAAGTTACAAGATTCCATAATATTTGCAATAAAGAATTATAAATTATATTAAAGAATAAAAAGGCAAAAATAATAAAAATGAAAAAAATTAACACGATTTTATTAATGCGCTAAAAAGTAGAAAAATAATGGACCTCCATATATTATCAAATATATGGAAGTCAAAACCAAATCGTAAAAGCGCGAGATGCTGAAAACAATAATAGAAGGAAAATTAAGCAATGAATTTCATTGCAAAGAAAATTCCTAAACATTTATTAAAAACTAAAAGTATATTACAAATGTAATAAAATTCCAATTTACTATAGATTGTCTACCAGCGCCTGGCTCTTTTGCGATTTTGCTTTCACCTCCACATTTTCGATAAAAAATATTATTTCCTACTTTTTAGTAATCTAATAAAAGTGCGTTTAAAACACTTTTATTTTCATTATTCTATCCTTGAACTAATTTTGTTCTAACAGCATTCGATCAGCTTTTATTTCAACAGCGAAAAAAGTTTTACGTAAATTTTCTTACCCTAACAACTCGCCACGTAAAATAACCTAGAACATTTATAATAATATAGAACTCAAACACAGAACTTTTCTCAAAATAAAGAAAACTCAACAGGTAGCACCCAACACCTTCATATCACCTTATCAAACAATTTAATAAATAATAATTCAAAGCTAATGGTCGCGTAGCTACAAATTTCAGTCACATCAGATGATTATCTTCTGGTTATATTCTACCTACCCATGTACTCCTACTTATTTCAACCTACACAAGTCTGCTACCTATTTTAATCTACTCATAAGATCCTACCTATTCAGCCTACCTATTTTAACTAGATAAAGTTCAAAATTTGCTCTTAACTATATGATGAACCTGACAAGTTGGTAAACTTTAAAGTCACCCAATAATGGCTTACTTGTTCCTAAG